>NIZV01000141.1:0-105489 GCA_003947045.1 Fusarium ambrosium
CTCCCCGACGCTGCTCGAATGGCAACGGAGAATTTTACCACTAAACCAATTACGCCTTGTGTTGTTGTGTGATTGCGAAGTTTGGAATTGCCTCCTATGTCGGGCGGGGTGTGGAGTTGGGAACAAGACTCACCTAGCACTTGGGTCCATTAGCTTATCCTCGTCTAAAGATGATTAAATATGTATCGCAAGAGACAATAAATGAATTATTAACTCTTCCTATAACTTTTATGAAATTTTCTATTTTACTTAATAGCAATTAGGCAACTCTTGGTGTCCTGTCCTCCTTTTTCTTGACCCGCCTACCCTCTCGAGTCTCCCATCGAACACTGATGTCTATTTTACAGGTCTTTGACGTCTAAACATGTTGATCACTCCAACCCCTTTGACGAATATGATACAGTTCCGTCGACTAGGATCCCGTAGATTGTGACGTTCTTGTTATTGTTGGTGATGAGGACCGGAAATCCACTGAAAGTTGCGAGTGGATGATGGTGTTCCGGATACGATCAATGTTATAGTGATTGTTGTTGATGAGATTCGTCAGACGGCTGTATCCATAATGCCCGTGATAATCCCTCTTATCAGTCGGTGGCGAAAGGTGTCGACTGAACCCGTCGACGTCTCCCTCAGTCCCCAAGACAATGACTGGTGAATGGGGACGAGGCTTCTGTCCATAACCAGGATAACGTGTCGGCGACCGCTGCCCAGTGATTTCAAACGGCTCTCCGGGGAGGATAGCTCGTGGGAGAAACACCTTGGGGTTTCTGGGTTTCCTCCAGGTGGGCTTGAAAGCCAGGTCATCGCCCAAGGCCTCGTCCAACGTCCAAGGCTAGTATGTATCTATTCAGCCGCCGACTCTTGCTCTTCCGTCTCCACACAAAGACGGCTTCCATAGTCCCTGCTGACTTTGCGAGGCTGGGGTCTTCTCTAGGTTGATTCCGCGCTGTTCCGTCGACAGTTTCCCAGTTGACAGTAGCCGTCGCTGGCGTAACCCCCTCTCGTACGGCGACTCCTGTTCTATAATTGCTGAGCTGGCTCAGGCAGAGTCTCCAATCCCCCAGGAAAGACTCGATTCAGCGATGGAAGAAGACAGTCCCAAACTTGATCCTTTGGTCGGAAAACCGCCATGTTGTTCTTTGGTGGTGGGCTGCGGTATGTATCCTGTGTACGCCACATTGTTACGAACGTAGCGGGGCTTTTTACATCCTGATATATAGTGACATTTTTGATGGTGTTTGTAACACACTCGATAGGGGTGTTTTGGCTTCACATGGCCTTTCTGATTATATACGCCGCAGATTCGGTTTCGTTAGTGCAATCTGCAGCTTTGTGATCGACATTCTTGCAGTTCCGGAACCCGATGGCGCCTTCTCTGTCTCATTGAAGCTCTGGGGGTTGATCAGAGAAGCGGGATGTTGTCCGCATCTGTGACATCCCATGTCGTTAGAAGACTTGTGGTATGCCCTCATCCGGGTTGGTCGGGGGTAGATATGCGTTGATAGACAGGCGCACGACCTGGTTAGGTCCTTTCTAGGGCACTGAGTCGAATATTAGGGACTCTCTTTCGACGTCTGATACGTTGATTAACTAGGTGGGAATCTGCGTGACTCATTCGTCTTCCAAGCCCAGCCCTCGCGTACATCTTGAAATGGCACGATGATGTCCTCTTGGGCGATAGGAAAGACGAAAAATACAACAAGGGATCCTGACACGGGGAGAGTCATGAATTCCATGGATCCGTATGTGGGATACGTGAGCTGGTCTGCGTACCGGCCATACTTGGGATATATAGTTACTTAATCATTATATATAATTGATGTGTAAAGAGAAGCTTGATTCTCCAAGATCTAGAGGGGGGAGAAGGGTACTTATACCCCGAGATCCGCAGGACTGGGACACTCACTCAGGTTTACGTTGTAGCAAATAACACAACAAACCCAAATAGCAAACACATGCTTGCAGAGACACGAGTGTCTCTCAAACAGATCTATAAAACAAGAGTCAGCACTTGTTGCAGCAATCCAGTTGGAAGCCTGGCATCAGGATACTCTACATCTGTCCATCAAGGTCGAACAAGTGTCTTTGGAGCAACTAGCTAGAACGGTTATGAGGTGTGTTTGCGCAAGTTGGTTGGCCACCAGGCTTTACAAGCTTTCGGTCTCCCATTTACTCGTTCCCTCTGAGGCGTGGAAACATCAGCACAGAAGAGGGTGCCATGGGATAGGCCCTGGGTTTGCACATCGACCAAGCGGGTTGCCGCTTCAGGCTGGTCAAGTTTTTATACTCTCTTCTCCTGACCCCGCCATTCTCCCAAGTTAGGGCTTGCTTGGGATTTGTTGCGGGTTGCCGCAATTGCAAGAGCCGCCGATGCTGTCCAGGTAATGGTAATCGCATCTATACCTCCTCCAAGTTATGGTGTGTAATGATAGTTCCAAGGTCAAGTAGACCAGGATCAGTAGACACACCGTGTCATTTCGTCGTCTGGAGGAGGGACATTATTGTTGGCAATCAGCTGTTCCTGTGTTTCCACTATCAACTGCATTGGCTTGCCCGTTGTTGCTACCGACACGGCCACAAGTGCGGCTATGGATCTTTCCTCTAAGATTGGGTCTGATATGACACGGGCGATCATGACGCACGATCCAAACTCCACCGTGATGGAGAAGTACTATACAGCTCAACGGACGTCGCTCCCCGACTTGACCTTACTGGCCCTCGGTAAGAACAAGTCAATCCCCCTTTCCGAGAACTCAGTGATATTATGAGACCAAGAGTAAGTAGAGGAAGTTGAGTAAGCTAGCCCGGCACATAGACATCGAGTTCTACTTTGGCTACGAGCTAGCGGTTCATGCGACTCGCAGGGCCAAGCTGAAGAGTGATCACAATAACCATATTTAGGAGAAGAGGGATGTTATTACCGAGCTCACTGACCACCAAAAGCGCTGTGCTGGCCTTCAGCAGGATAACGAAGGAATCATGTGTTCTTCCCCCCCTCTCTTGACCGTGGCTTCCCATTTCCCTTAGAAAACGCGACCATTTGGCAGCTGGAAGCCAACTTGCAAAGACAAAGAGGGTGCAAGTTTAGGTTATGCTACACGAATACATGGTTAACATTGCGCAAAGATTACAGGAGACTTGACTATGTTTCTAGAACTCTTATGAAGATTCAAGATGAAACTTGTGCGATTAACGGAATAGATATTGAAGAGGATTTATTGAGGATACTATGGGCTTGACTTGTACGTTTCGGCTACCGTTCGAACCTCTGTAGATTCTCGTCAGTCTGACAAGTGGTATATCAAACTAAATAAACTATCTCGGTAAAGAATGCGATACTGGAATCCGTCACATCTATTCGTCCATGCGCTTATTCTGGTAAGGGGTCTCCTCATCAGCAGTCGCTCCAGCATGACCTTCAGGCAGCACGTTGAGCTGATCCTCGACACGATCAAGGCTTCGGAACTGGAACCAGAAACAAGTACCAGCGATGACGGCCAAGATTGCCACAAGAGCATAGTTCCAAACAAGAAGGGGATCAGCAGCGAGACCAACGAGGGCCTGGCCGAGAGCGGCAGAGAAGGAAGTCATGAACAGAGCAACAGCTTGGACCATGGATCGCATGTTCCTGGGAGCCTTGGAGAAGGCATACTCGAGAGATGTGATGGACGCAAACACCTCGGAGAGGGCGATGAGGACGTAAGAGCCAGTCTGTGCCCAGACGTTGATAGGAACGATGGCACACTTGACCATCTCACCCTCCTCCTCACTCCAGATCTCTCCAGATGCGTACTTGCCACACTCTGACTTTTCGTAAATGTAGTGCTGAACAACGGCAGCCCAGATCATGGCCGCGGCTCCGCAGAAGAAACCAGCTGTGATCTTCTTGATCGGAGTAAAACGGATGCCTGCCTTTCGGAGGGCGGGGTAGATGAAGAAGTCGTTCAGGGCGATGAAGATGAGGAGAGAAAAGGGGTTGAGGTTGGAGAGAATGTCGTTGGGTAGGCCGTGGCGTTCCATGACAGCGGCCTGTGAGATGAGGTTGTTGTTGACTGACAACTCGTTAGCTACAAGGATCATTGGATGGATACGGCTTCAACTTACTCTGATTATAGCAGAGCCAAAAGATGGGATACCACATAAACACAGCACAAGCAGAAAATCCACGAGCCAACTCATCAACCCAAGCATCATCAAAGTTCATCCAGTGAGGTCGAGTCTCGTCGGTGAAATGAGAAGGCTTAACATTATCCCAGAAAGTTCCGTCGTGCATGTTCTTCCAGGTCTGAAAGGGGTTGATGGACCATCGACCCTTTTGAGCGAGGACCCAGACCTTGAGGGCCGGTCCGAGGACCGAGCCACCGGGAGGGCGGCGTTCGTATCGATGACGACCCCAGAACATGATGATGGGACAGATGCAGAGCATGATGGTTGGGAGGGTATAGGAGAGCCAGAAACCGATGTACTTTTCGGCATAAACCATCTGGCAAGGAGTTAGTTTCGGTTCGTTAGGCAATACCGCCATCCCTATTGCCATCCATGATACAATAAGGGTCGCCAATATGTTGACTCACCGTAATCTGTCCGACCAAGGCTCCAACATTGATGAAGAAGTAAAACCAACCGTAGATTCGCTCAATAGTAACAGCTGGATCAACAATGACACGCTCACCCGACTTGAGAGTCTTGACGTGCATGTATTGCTCACCAAGCTGCTCCACGATCAGGGGGTTAACATTCGGCTTGAAACCACCAGTACCGAAACCGATGACAATAATGGCAATGATCATGGCTCCAAGAGCACCACCATCGTTCTTAATAACGGGAGGAATCGCAGAGATGATGAGAATAATGTGTCCGATAATATCGATACCCAGGGCGTAGCTGATTGTTTTGTATCGGCCCCAGTACTGGTCGGCAACGTAGGCACCCAGAAGGGGCATGAAGTACTGCCAGAACTGGTTGAAGGTGGTGATTCCGGTCGAGGCTCTCTGGCCCATGCCTAGGGCACCGGGCTGCTCCATGTCGGCACCGGTCGTGGAGCCTTTAGGGAGTTCCTGTTGGATAAAGTTTGTGACTTAGAAAGGGTGTCAGTCTTATCTCAGTATATAAAAAAGGTCAAGAATCAGCAGAGGATCCAAGGTAGCCCCTATATCGGGGGACAGAAGTGGGCAGACTTACACACGACGGTACATCCATAGTAGGAGAATCGCTCGCAAAGCTCAATAAAAGCAATGCTGAGCAACTTGACAGGAATCGTGTTCGACACTCGTCTCAAGGTCGCGAGCTCCTGAGCGTTGGGAAGCTCCCCATCAGGAGTGACAGCCGGGACATGACCAGCTCGAGGGTCAGCTGTGAGGGAAGCTCTCTTCTCGACCTGGATGGAAGCCCGCTTCTCGTCGATGGCCTCGGCGCGTAGCTCGGCGGCGGCGATGGGCTCTGCCAGGCTGTCTCCAGCAGGTGCCATGGTGGATATTCTTGAATCCTGTTGACGATATGCGACGTTGGTCTTCTTGGGGCCGGGTGTTACTCAGTACAGCAGGGGCTCGAGGAAACAGAGCTGCAGCCGGGATATGGCCTTTATAAGTGAGTCTAGGTCTGACGGGGTCCCACCCCGTACAAGTGCGAGTCTCAGAAAGGTCTCAATCGCCGACCCAAACAAGAGAGCTATCGTGTAGAGCACCACCAGGAAGGCAAGTGGTACAGAGCATGGAACAAGGAAGTCCTCCCATCTGCGGGGGCGATTCAAGGATGTCAATGGTGAAAGAAGAAGGTAGATATGAAGGCCATGGCTATCGAGATCCTCGTGATCATGATACATCAATTGCTAAACTCTAAGTGGTCAACCAGTCCGAGCAAAAGTAGACCCCGCGGTGGGGAGAGTGATGGACGATGATGCGGAGAGGGTCAGGTCAATAGGAGGAGGGATCTCTCGCGTATAGTGCGTCCAGATAGGGAGGGTAGGATCTGGGAGTTGGAAGGATGAGTTTACCTTGCTGGTGTATTCTTGGCGTTCGTGATTTCAAGTTGGGTTACACATTTTGGGGGTATATAAGCCTCTGTCATCGTTACTCTGAGGGGGTCTTTATGTGGCTGCAGAGCCATGCTGTGAAACATTGCTCTTACATGAGATATAGTAATTCTAGAAACATTGTCGTCAAGGCAAGTAGTCGGTATACATGCTCCCATAGCTTGGAGGCCTATGTTTACTAGGTCAACTTCTTTCTAGAGAAAGCATCGAATGTTGCTTATCTCGTTGGTTACTATCACCCCGTATCTCAGCAAAGCCAAGCACGGAGATGTCTTCCGTGTGAGGTCGGACAAGACGGCCGACGATCCAACTGATGATTTGCAAGGAGCCTCTCCATCAAAAGTTCCCGGTCAACGTTGCAGCTACCCTTGCACACGCAGTTTCCAACCCTTGTACTTGGTTATCGAGTAGTTGTTCCCCCCTCCCTCGTGATAAGGTATAACCATGCAGGCGGGACAATATCCCGAGCATGCGGCCGAGAAGTGGCTGTTTTTGTCTCGGGAGTCTATCGCTTGGCTTTCTTGGCTTGATATTTAAATACGCGGCTAGAGGGCTCTTTGTTAGCCTGGGCAGAGGATGATCCTGACGTGGTGGTGAAATACAAGGGTTCTCCATGTAACATGGATTCATGGGCAAGACAAGGGGGACTGGATAACAAAGATGGGGTAGATGTTTAACTCTGGCCCAACAGCAGCAGGATAACAATCAACAACAAAGCTACAAAAGTTCAAAGGCCACTCAGCCAAGGCCAGAATCATTCGCATAGGGAGAAGGATTGACATTGCCAAGCCCATGAACCGCTCAAACCAACGTTACCTTCCTATTCCCGCTTAAGCCTTTCCCCTTCCCCCCCGCGCTAGAAGCATCCTTGTGAGCTTCGACGACAGGTCTTAATTTAAGCTTCTTTTTTTTTTTCTATTGACCACCATTAGAGCCTGCGAGGAATCACGTAACGACCAGCCACTGGGCCGCTTAAGGTCGTAATTGTACCGGTCGGGTGGTCGATCCGACATGATCTTCCAAGTTGTTTATTGGCCTCATTAGCAAAGCTCCTCCCCTGGATGGCGTTGGTTACCAGGGCCATCATTCAAGTCTCACCACAATCGGTCTTGAACATGACTGCGGATATCGTCGGTCTTTAGATACCGAGAGTGTCATGCATGGAATCAGCTTCGAACCTTCCTATCTTGACTTACAGCGTTACACTTGACTCACCTTTAAATCACCGGCTTCCGAGGTCCACAGATATGGTGTTGCAGCCGCTCCATAGGAAAGGGAATCTGTAGATCCATGTCAATCTCTGCAGAGGTTATTCAATGGGGCAACGGGAACATGACAAGGTGGCCGTTATTATGGAAACATGTGATAATCTCTTGAGAGTGGTATACTAATCATTAGGAAGAAAAGAGGAGTATCATGGACTTGACTGTGGATATAATTACAAGAGTGTTATGATCATGGACATTGTAGACCTAAATTTAGGTAGATATACATGTAAGAATCCCCCTAAGCAAGTAGGTATCGATACCATTCTGTTGCCCTCTCCAATGTAGTTCACCGGGGTTGGCCAACTCGAAGTCGCACGCAGTCTGGCGATGTCTCCGAGGTCAGTGGAGATTTTGAGGAGTGGTCTGAAGCCAGCTCGACCATCTTGATCCGCCCGTTGACCCGGTGTGCATCGTTGATCGAGGGAATTTCCTGCGTCCCTGTCTTCGCAAAAGCGAGGATGTGCAGGCGTGCCAGGGCGATGATCAGGGCCTTGTTGTACTGCTCAATACGAGCAGCCTCACACTGGTCGTAGTTCAAGATAGCCCGTCATCTTGCCGCCTTCACCGTGAGGCCTTCGCCAAGGTCCACATACTTTTGGTTGATGGTGGCGAAGTTGCCATCCCGCCAGAGGGTACCAACATCGTATGTTGCGATGTTGAGATGGATGTTAAGAAGCGCCGTGGCGCCTCGCGCACGAGCTGGGTCAAGCTGCTCGGCCTGTCCCCTCTTTCTCTTCATCGGCGTAACCGGGAGGTGGTCTCGTTCAACTTTCCGACCCGGACAGACACCTGCTCCATCTTTCGATCGGGCAGAGTTGGCAGTGGGACGAAGTCATAGGCCGTGGTCCATCGATTGAAGACCTCCTCGAAAAATTGGGTTTTGAATATTGTGATAGAGAAAAATAGGTCGTTAGGCCACCCAAAAGGTAGGGGCCGGCCCCCATGACGATAAGGGGGCCTAATTAGCTCTATTTTACTGTACGACAAATATCGTTGTGATGCTTAGAGCTGTAGTGCCATTGCTGGGTCTCATGGCAACCCAGCGCTCCAACAGATCATGCAGGGCATCCTTCTCGGGCGCTGACATATCCGTAGCAGCCGTGATTTCTTTGCCCGACTCGCGGGTGACGTCGTCGCTCTGGGTGTTGACGGGGGTGACGAGAGGAGGCATGGCGTTGCTTGATGATCGTGGGCGCGTCTGTTAGGTGGTGAAGTGTATCTTGGTGAACTGTGATGATTTCGTAGAGTATTTATATGATAGGATAGTCTAAGGAAGAGAGTAGACTTACCTAAAGGAAGTCAAGTAAATTTTTTGAGTACTTCTAGAGCAAATAGTTGCCCATTGAGACTATGGGCTTTTTTTACCTATCTAGGATTCACGGGCAATGGTGGTCGAAGGACAATACGGCCACTAATAGGACACCCGTTTGTAGACTAATGAGTGTCATAATCGCCTTATATGGCTTCCGCTTGTTATCCAAGTGTCTATCACGGCTGTCGTGGGAGCAGAGATATGTGAAAACTGACAAAAGGTTCGGACAGTGATTCACAATCGAACCTCACTGATGTCATTGATCGCATCACATCAGTCGGGTTACTTCTCTCTCTTGCGAACTGGGTAGCTGAATGGAGTGAGTTGGGTTCTTTCGGCGATGCTCCAGAGGCGCACTGAGAGTGTAGCCTCTTGGTAAGATTCATAAAAGTACTTTCAGGTTTACACCCATTGTTTCTTAGAAGAATGTGTTCTTGATAGTGATGAAAGCAAGGGGCTTGCGGACTGGATCCATTTACTAGGGAGAGACGAAATGCGGAATGCGGAAGACTGAAACAATGCGATAGCAGTCATCTCAAAAACTGGGACATGTCATGATGGGTCATGATGGAAGTCTGCAGTCATGAGTTCACAGACAACCGACCACATCCAGGGAATATATCAAGGAATTTGTCATCTTTAAAGATACTGTCGATTGGGTACTAAACCTATCCAATGATAGATCTCACTCATGACATGGCTGCGAGGTTATCGATCAAGATGCCCGAAACACAATCCTTTTATATCCAGCTCCAACCGTCTAACCCTCACTTTTTATCCCTCTATTACACCCCAAATTAACCCCTTAAAACTTGCCCTTAAGCAAGTTCGAAATCATCTCCCGACCAGTAATGCGCGTCGTGTGCCACAGTGTAGGGAAGTCAAGAGTGCTCGAAAGGCCATCGGCAAAGCCAAAGAAGAGCATGGGAGGAATCCAGCCACGGGCGTACTCAAGCGCGAAGCAGCCCTCGGGCATCTTGTACTGCTTCACGTCGCCACGGTGGAGGTGGTGGATGCTACCGGGGGGGATACACCTCAGGCTCGTAGGAACCAGGGACGTAGGCAAGCTGGGTACCGCTGAGGATGTGGAAATAGTCGTCGGCCGTGTGGCGACCCGTGTGGCCCTCAGTGCCGATCGCGGTGCCTGAGTTTGTTAGTCAGGGGTTTCTACTTTGCAGATCAGGGTAACAAACCAAAGACGATGAGGTACTCGGTCACACTGGCGTGGATAATGTACATGGCGCCCATGGCACCGCCAGCGTTGTTGAAAACCCACTCCTCATTGAGGTTGACATGCGCGGGAGTCTTCTCGTTGAGCTCGGTAACGATGTACTCCACCACGGCCCTGGTGTTGTTTCCGTGCTCAGCCAGAGCGCGCTTCGACACGTCGTCCAGGTGCTTCAGGTCAAAGATGTAGAACTTGTCAAGGTTCTGCTCCAGCACGTAAAAGACTGACGCCAGGAGAGCGGTCAGGAGGCCGAGGATGCCCAGGAGGCGGCTGATGCCGCCGGACTGAGGTTGAGACTTGGGCATGGCGAATACAGGGAGGAAGAACGAGTCCACGGGGAGAGAGCGCTTAGAGGAGGTCACCACGGCTCAATTGACTTGACCGGACACGTTGGGGACGAGGAATTGAAATACGTCGTCCTCCCCAAAAACAAGGGGATTTTAGGACAGGTCCCTGCAGCTCCGAGAGCTTATCTGCCGCGTCTCACCGCTCGGCGCCCGTGCTTCCCGCGTCCCGGAATGAGCCCATTCGCTCTGCCCCGGGCCCTCCGCATTCCGAGCGATAATTCTCCGCTCTCTCCCGGTCCTTGGCGCCATACAGCCATCTCGTTTTCGTATTTGTATAGCGTATTCGCTGTCCGGGTTACCTATTCGCAACGTTTTCCGCTTGCTTGCTTGGTTAAGAATTGGCTCTATTGGTCTACCTATGCTACCTGTCAGACATAAATGCAGCGCCTTTCTTTTTCCTCTTCACCGCATACCTTACCTTGCGTTCCGTTGAACCCTTTTGCATTATAGCCAGCCATTGATTGATAATAGTCGCATCAAGCAAACAAGTATAAACTCCTGATTCCGTACCCGTTCCTGCAAACATGTCCCGTTTGAGTCCGTCTTAATAGTGCTACACACAGTAAACCTCCTGCCGTTCATCATCCAGCTTAGTCCATATCCGAGTCACCCATGACCTCCGTACGGTCAGCGTCATCGGCGTCGTCGTCAGCGCGTTCTTCATCCTCATGGAGAACTGTCTGGTCTTCGACATCATCCATCGTGACATCCCCCATCGTCATGTCTCCTGCTGTCATGTCCCCTACTGTGACATCTCCTACTGTAGCATCTCCCACTGTAATATCACCGAGCGTCATGTCACCAAGAGTCACATCGCCATTGGCGTCACCGTTGGTGCCGTCATGCTTGCCATCCTCGTGTTCGTCGCCATTTCCGTCCTTGTCATCATCGTCAGCCTTCTTTGGCTTGGGTCGCTTGATGGTAGGGATCACTCCGAGCTCTGCTGATCGAGGGCCCCAACGAGACAGGCGTCGTGTTGATCGCCTCAAAGCGGCGGCATAGGCGCTGACTTCCTCGCCGAAATCATCCTCCTCCTTGGATAGGAGGCAGAGGCCTCCCACTCCCTTCTCACGGAATGGTCCTGGAGTCTTGTCTCCGTAGGTCAAGTTCTGAGGAGCCGAATTCTCATCGTCACTGTCTTCGAAAGGGTCATCCACCATTTGAAGTCGTCGATACGCTCGGAAGATTGCGCCATCCTTGCGCCTCGACTTGCGACTCTTGTGATGTTGGCGCCGAAGCCCACGATCAAGGATATACTCGACCCTTTGGCTTCGATTTCGTTCCACCGCGAGCTGGTGTGCTGTTGGTGGTCGAGGCTTTCGAGCGACAACACCTTCGTTGGCGTGATGCGCCGGTGACGAGCCTTCGAAGATCTGGTACTTGAGTGGGGCACCTCTCCGGCCAGAGTTAAGGGCGCGGCCCAGCGCTCGAGGTGGTGGCGTTGACCTGGTACTATCCATATCAGATTCGTGCTTCGAAGGTCTGATACGTGGCAGTATCGCAGGTCCATCGTCAGCAAACGATGGTCGCATCTTGCCTCGCTTGGTTTCCCTCTCGTTAAGATAGGCCTGGTCCATCTCTAGGATCTTAGCCCGCATCTTCTGCTTGGCTCGGCCAAACTCCATCTCCTCCTCCGTGTCTACGTTCTCCTTTGCCTGTTCAGCAGGTGTCATTTGCTCTAGGCGAGGCACACCTTGGTTCGCGACATCCAGACCGTAATCAACACCCGGGCCGAAAGGGTTCTCGTCACAACCCTCCTCTGTAAAGTCAGACTCAAGGTAGAACCACATAAGCCAAAGAAAGGCCTTTGCTCGTGACTGGCTGGTATAGTGAGTCTTCATGATAAGGTCATGGAATTCGCGTTGCCGAGGAAAATGTAGCTCGGCAACCTTCTGTGCTGTGTTGCACATGACGAAGATGAGGTTGACGGGGTTTGTGCGAGGGATGTCTCGTTGCTTAATCTTGTCAAGCGTCCCAGGCTCATCGCGATCTTCCGCACCACCTTTCAGAATTGACTTGAGGCGAGGCGCATCCTGGAGTTGCTTATAGGCGTGAGGATCCTGGTGGGCCTGGAGGGAAGGAATAGCGTGGTAGGTACGGAGCTGGGCTCTCATTTCGGGGAAGACTGGAGGTGAATTAGTATGATGAAAGTCTAGGTGATGATGCATCACTCACAGTTGAGAGTCGTGTTCATGCGGCCCATGTTGACGAGGAGGCAGACCATGGCCATGCCCTTGGCGGCTTCTCTATCACTAAGGAGCTTGTCGCGAAGGACCTTGCTGGTCTTGGAGCTGCGGGACATGGTGTCGATGTATAGATCGGCAAAGTTCTGTTTACCGAGGCGCTCCGGTTCGTACGAGTTGGTGAAGACGGCTTGTTCATTGTCAAAAACGGCCTTGAGGAAGTCGTATTGGATATCGGCCCTCCACAGAGGCTCGCCATCCTCCTTCTTCAAATGGCGAATCTTGCCAATCTGTGGTTGACTCCCAGTATCCTTATTCTGCGATCCTTTGCCCTTAGAGCGCGAGGACTTTTCCTGCGGTTCAGGAGTGGCATTGGCCATCTGAGTGTCGTCATCCTCGGTCATTGCGCGAGACACAAATGACTTGCCCTCTGGGTGAGCTGGGGAGCTTGGAGGCTCCATCTCCGACGTGGCGGCGAGGGAGGCAGGCGATGCTGCCATGATGAAGGAGGGGGAGGTGGTCGATGATGGGGAGAAAAGTGGTGGTGGTAGATGAGGCTGAAGGGAGTCTTGTTGGGGCTAACGTCGCATCGCGAACTGCAATTTGTTGTTGGTGAAATAGTCGACGATGTAGAAAAGGCGAAAGTTGTCGATGAATTAATCGTCGATTGCGCGTCGAGGGCGTTTGCGAGGTGAGGGCGATTGTGATTATGCTCGGGCGAGGTTTTCAGCCCTTGACGTGGTGAGAAGGAGAAGCGAAGTTGGCAGCTCCTGTCCTCGGGCCTCGCCTTAGTTAGTACCACGGATGCGCCTGCCTCTGCCACAGCAAGTGCTGAAGCGCGTCAGGACCACCGCGGCGATTCACTAAAGCTCGTGTGGCTGGTACCTGGGTCTTTGTGGCTTAACCTTCCAGTGCCTGCAGGTGCCAATGCACTTGTGGCGCATGAAGGTCCGTGCTGGTCGCTGCAACAGCCAAGCTAGTCCAGCCCATGCTCTCTCTGTCGTGTTTTCCTTAACGGGGAGCCCGTTCACCCTCATCTCTCTTTAAGCAAACGTCAACAAAGTCTACGAACAAGGGAGCAACCGGCCTCACAACGGCCTCGGCCTGGATAAAGAGGATACTAACCAACAGGTACACTACACGAGAGTGCGTCTGGCAGTTTTATTGTCCCGAGCCGATTGTCTGGATTGTCCTTGAGAGCATCACGGTCGCTATCAGATCTCCACGATCAAGCTTGTTGAATCACCCGCGCAAAACACTGCAAGCTTTGCTGCTTCTGCCAATCTCCCTCCTACCTCACCATGGCCACTCCTGTCAAGACGACCACCATCGGAGGCCCTCCTGTGACTGACAGCCCCGGAACTTGGCGTCACCCGCGACTGGATGAGATCACCAGGCGACGCAATGCGACCACCTTTTCCGAGAAGAATGTGCGCCAAATAGCCTACAATGTTATCGCGCTGCTGGGTTTTTGGTCCGCGCAGCTTCTCGCTAGGCTAAACATTGGTTCTAAAGCGTTGGTTGCCTAACAACTCCCTGGCTTGATTGTAGCTAACTTGAACCTTCAGCGTTCCTACCTCCATCAGGATATACCTGAGCTGGGCGTGGTTTATTCTCCAGCTCATCCCATTTATTAATATCGGCATCGCGTGCCTCCCCTTGATCCGACCGAAAGACGATCTCTCCGACATCCCCCTCACAGCCGCTCAGCGCTCCCTGCTGGGCCTCGAGCCTTCTTTGGCCGCGCCGACTCCCGACGCTCAGTTTAGTACACCGCCTCGATACTCGCGCACGCCCTCTATAGCTGGCTCTGTTGGAAGTCGGGGAAGCTACGCCAGCTCACCTCTCTCTGGTCGAGGTAGCCCTGCCCTCCAGGGGTCGACCGGTTCACCACTGGGAAGCCCTCTCTTCCAGAAGAGTGTGAACTTTGGAAACGGAAGAAGATCTTCTATCGGGTCTGCGAGCCCATTTGGCGCCAGCTCCACAGCCATTCCGTTCGCTGACCCTACCTCTCCTAGCCCGTCAGGAGGCAAGCGAACGAGTGTTGGACTGAACAGCAAGTGGCTGTATGAGAAGGGTCGACGATCGTCGGGTAATGCCTGGAACCTTTGAAGAAGGTTATATAATGATAAGAGCGGTGGGAAGCATCTACATATGCTACGTGAGAAGGAAGGATTGTTGCATGTACTACATCCGGAGCCTGGACTTGGCAGTCGCATTGACTGATGGCGTTGTGTATATGATCAATGGAAATACGGCATTCATGAACTTGCTTGCTTATCAATTGTCAGCTTCGGTAAGCACCTGTGGCCTTGAGAGTACCAGAAACCTGGAGAAGGTATCAAATGGATGGCCGGCATGATTTCGCCTCCAAGTTGTAACGAACCTCGAGAGATACTGCACAATGAAGAAGAGGATGAAATCCCTCTGTTGATTACCTTGGAGCATCTTGATCCACTATAATCTTCATTTTCCAATCGTCACAACTGGCCGGCCAGTGAAAGCACGCGCTGCTACTTTGGTCGGTATGTCCTCTGCTTCTTCAATGGGTATCAAAGTCAAGTGGCTGAGAACCCCATGCTCAACAACAGCATGCATCATGCTCCTGACTTCATCCATGCTGCAGAAAATGGTTCCCTTGACCACAATCTCCTTGAGGACGAGGTTCACGGGATCAAATTTAAAGCCCCCCTCAGGGAAGCCCACAACCACACAGACTCCCCTCGGCTGTAGACGTTGGGCTGCCCAATCGTTTGCAGCATCATCGCCAGTACAGACGATGGCAGCATTCAGACCTAGGCCATCTGTAAAGTCTGAGATCTTTTTGGGTGTGTCTTCGTCGTCGAAGTTGACGATGAGATCGGGTTTGAGCTGAGCTGGAACCTCTGAGGCGAGCTTCAGTCCAATCTCATGCTTGTCGATGGCTACCACGCGGTAGCCTTGGGCTTTTGCAAACTGCACACCCAAGACACCGAGACCGCCTACGCCGATGATTGCTACCGATTGTCCCTTTTGTAGGTCTGCCTGATTAATTGCGTGCCATACGGTTGCCTGGGGTTGTTAGTGCTGTGACTTGGATCTCAGCGAAGTGAACTTACACCGGCACACATCAACGGTGCAGCCTGTTCAAAAGACACTTCGTCCGGCAAGTGGACTACAGCGTCGTGTGAAGCAGTCATATACTCGGCAAATCCCCCGTTGGCACGGGTGATGCCACACATGGTCCTGTTTTCGCAGAAGCGAGGATCCAGCGACTTGACGGTCTTCTTGGCCCATGTACAGCCCGAACAAGCATCACATGGCTTCTGAAAGTTGGTAACTCCCACGCGATCTCCTAGATGCCAACTGTCCGGAACATCAGGACCGAGACTGACTATTGTGCCCGCTGGTTCGTGGGACCCGATGAAGGGTAGTGGTTCTTGGCTTATTATGCCATGGTACACCATGAGATCTGTGTGGCAGAAGCCAGAGGCGTGAACGCGGATTAGAACTTCGCCTCGGCCTGGGGTCGGGACTGGGACATTGTCGTGGAGTTGATAATCTTTGTTGTACTATTCTCTTATGAATTGGATGTCAAGAGCCTGGATAGTGTGTATCTTACCTCTACCAATCTCAACGCTCTCATTATTTCGGGGACAGAGGATGATTTCGACATACTGGAAGGATATCCAAAGTTAAACGTGATATGTTCTTGGAAAATTCAATATTTCCGCAGCAGCCGTGGTTCCCGATGCGCTGGCTTCTTATATCACCAGCCAAGAGGCAAGGTGATACGGCTTATGGCTGGGCATCTCTTCTTTGGCAATTATGACGAAATGGCACATTAGTGCTCACGCTGACGGACAATATGTGATAGCTTATCCAGGACTGAGTTCTGTCAAGCAACCGCATTTAGAAAATGTTGACAGAGGATGGATCGCTTATTCTCCGCGGCGCATTGAACCATTGTAGGAGTTCATGACACAGTCCCATTCACCCGAGAGTCCGTCAGGCAGTTGAAAGTTCAGATGGCCGATTTGATACGTGAGTTTCTATGTCTACGTTACAGAAAGCCAAGCCTTGAGGGGCTATATGATATGCAGCCTACCATCAACCCCGCGCAACAGCTGAGACACGCCTCCATCGCCCTCTCACAACTTGGATACGTGCCCGTTCTTTTCGTTCTCAAAGACATTTGTAAGCGTACCAATATGAGGCAGAATCTCCACCGCAAACTCATCGCCTCCCTTTAGCGAATCCTTGGGCGTCCTTCCCATTCCTACGCCAGCAGGGGTTCCGGTGATGATGACGGTTCCTGGAGGCAGTGTTGTGCTTTGAGATAGCCAGCTGACGATTTGAGGGATGTTGAAGATTAGGTCACTGTGCTCTGGTTAGTGATGTGTGAAATTTTTGGTGTTGGGGGTACTTACTCAATGCCGCTTTCTTGAACGACCTTGTTGTTCTTGATACCTCTCATGTACAGCTTGGAGGGATCGGGAATTAGAGACTTGAGAGCAAGTGTTGGGCCTTCGAAGAGTCAGTCAAGTTCTCAAGAACCGTTAAGAGATCACTCACCTAGCGAACAGGCGCCGTCAAAGCTCTTGGAAAAGGACCATTGGGACTGGTTAAGCTGCTGAGTGCGGCTAGACACATCGTTGGCAGCAGTATATCCGAGGACATAGTCCAGGGCATCCGCCTCGCTCACGTTCTTGGCTGCCTTGCCAATGACTACAGCCAACTCTGCTTCGTAGTCGCCAGAGTCGTCAACCTGGGTGATCTTGGGGATGGTTCCTCGAGCTGGCCATGGATCAAGGAGGGCTGTGCTGGGCTTCCTGCGCGGATGTCAGCTCTTATGAGAGGTAAATAGGCGGATGTTACGTACATGAAAACTGTCGGAATGGTCGGAGGTTCAACGCCAACCTCGGCGGCATGTTTTCGGTACTGACAGATGAGGCAATTAGCCCCTAGGTTCAACATCAAGTATGACGGGAATACACACGTTCAAGCCAATGCATCGAATAGTGCCAACCTCACTTTGTGCAAGGGGTGAAAGCACGCGGTCGATCGTCTCAGTAGCGCCGGTTGAGTTTCCAGGCGCCAGAACAGAGGAACCTGACCAGACATTGACGGCAACCTCACGGCCCTTACGCAACGCAGCGCCGACATCAATGTCCTTGTCCGCGGGCTGACCGATGAGGATCTTGGAAGGATTGGACCTGGGTACGAAGCGCACGAGGCCTGGTGATGTTAGAAAGTGATAGTTACTATAAGAAAAGACTCACGCTGGAGAGCTGTTGCTGCCATGATTTAGGTCTATGATACTAACTCCAAAGGTTTCAGAGAAAGACATAGTCCGAAATACGGGGACTGCAAGCTCTTAAATGACGGAATCTAGATATTACATGGGTCACTTGTGATAAGCGCCCTGTAGTAATGCCGGCTTCGGCACCACCTACACCGACCATCGGAATGCGGGGCCGAAAATGCGGGGGACGTTTCGGGGGTGACCGGCATCAAGCCTCGGCCACTAGGATTCAAACTGTATAATCAGATTGGCTTCGGAATTATACTAATTAGATTAGCTGCGTGTATTTCCGTGATTCATTGGGGTCCGGGATACTCCTCATGTTGACCAATTGGCATCCGTATGTCTTCCGTGTATCCTAGGTAGTTATTGCGCCCGGCGAGAAGTCCATGCAAGTGATCCGGCTATCTATATCCCGAGGTTGACGTTGACTACTCATCAGCTCACTTCTCTCTTTCATCTACACTTCAACTGAAGCGACGCAATTGTCATATACCATCATCGCGAATTTAACAGCAGTCATGGCATCCCAATCGTCCTCGCCCAAAGATGCCTGCAGCTTCCGTGATCATCTGCCGGATCTCACCATCCCCCGCTTTACAACCATGCAGAAGCAAGATGTGTACGAATACGCCGAAGTGTTCAAAGAAAACAAGCAACCACCATGGCTTCATGCTCTTTATTGCCACTGGTTGGAGTTATTCAAGGAGCCATTCAAGGGGGTCACCAATGACGGCAAGTGACAGCTTTACCAAGGTCTCGTGTCAACTAACACCATCTACCTAGGCAATGTTCGACGCGGTCTCTTCGACCTACAAGACGATGGTATCAAAATCAAGGACATCGTCGATGCCACGAATGAGCTTGTTCAACTTCTAGGCGATGAGCAGTATCACAAGACATGCTATCACATTGACTCGCCCGAATGGCGCACTTGGTCCAATCCCGAGTTTCTCCTCAGTGATAAGGGAATTCGACTCGATGAAGTCTCCTCCGAGCAACGGACTGCGGTCATGCGAATTCTGGAACTGACACTTTCCCCTGAAGGATATCAGAAGGCATTGGGAGCCATGCGCATCAACGGCTTCCTTGGTGAACTTGTCAAGACCCCGGTCATCATGAACGAGTGGTCTTACAACTTTGTTCTCTTTGGCGAACCTGACGCCGAGAAACCCTGGGGCTTTTCATTCTACGGCCATCATCTCTGTCTCAATATTCTGCTGTACAAAACCCAGATTGTCATCTCGCCTTGGTTCACTGGAGCTGAGCCGAATCTCATCGATGAAGGTCCATATAAGGGAACGCGTATCCTACAGACCGAAGAGCGGCTGGGACTGGAATTGATGACCAGTCTTTCACCTGAGAAGAAGGAGAAAGCACAGGTCTTTAAGCTCATGAAAGACCCCAAGATGCCCGAGGGACGTTGGAATCATGACGATCAGAGACATCTCTGTGGAGCCTACCGGGACAACCGCATCGTGCCCTACGAGGGAGTTCTCGTTAGCGAAATGACACCGGCGCAGCAAGATATTATCCTGGCCATCAGCAACGAGTATCTCCTCTACCTCCCACAGAAAGCGCGTCAAAACCGGCTCGACCAGATCAAGTCCTGGTTCCACGAAACCTACTTTTGCTGGATCGGAGGCTGGGCAGAGCATGACCCTTTCTACTATCGAATCCAGAGCCCCGTGGTCATTATAGAATTTGACCACCACTCGGGAGTTTTCCTAACCAACGAGGAGCCGGCCAAGTTTCACATCCACACTTTACTGAGGACGCCAAATGGGGGTGATTACGGTATGGCTCTTCGACCTTTGATGCCTCGAGTGAAGCAGGAATTCGTGTGGAAAGGATAAGCCAGTAGTTTCTTGTTAGAAAGTTGGTTTGGAAAGTCGGTTGAGGAGCTTTTGTTGCAAGCGTGAATGGTTCCAGGCTCTACGAAGAGGGATGGATAGCTGTGGAGGACGTTGTAAATGACCCCAGTTTCGAACCAAGAGTGTATATATCTAATGATTATGGCTAAGATGTTATAAGAGCCTGGATAGCTTGTTCGTTCTCATAGAATCCATGCTTTTGGTTCAAGTATTCCCGTTCTTGTAACCAACACCTGTGGCAGATACATTCAACGACCAAATAAGTCATCTTGAAATTTCTTGTTAATATGGAAATATGTCGACCACAGTTTCACTTAATTCGGTGGTAAATGGTTCAGACTACACCAACACGACGTGGTAGTACTTGGCAACTCAGTAATGTGTCTAAAGAGAATGCTCATTGTCTCTCCTCTTGTAATCAAGTATTTGCACAATTCGCACCATGTTCCTGTGCCTTTTGCTCCCCGCGCGGGGTTATCTTTGACTCTTTCCAATTATGTACCGTTTCCGCCCTTGCTCCTTCCCCGGCAGTTCGCTCGTCCCGTGCACTGCCTGAGCAATAGGTTCCAACAAAACTAGAACTTTTTACAATTTTGCGCCTCGTTCTGTTCCTCAACAACATCGACAATCGCCAGGATGCTCCCCCCGCCCCCCAACCTCGACCGACTGTTGGCACTCCAGGAAGAATACCTGGCTCCTAAGGAGCTAGGTCTTCCAGGAGGGATCGCCACTGAAGAAGAGCTTGTTTGGGCGGAGAAGGACTCCCCCGTGAAGGGGGAGTTTGTCACTTCAGGCCCTTGGCCTTCTCTAGCCGCCGCCGTCACCACCATCTCCACGCCGCCGCCGCCTGCCTCCGACGCAACCCCTACCGTCGCCCCCCGCCGACGACTCATTCGCCGGCTCCTCTCCTGCTTCTCTTCCTCCGCTTAGAGGTTGTGCCGTCTGGCTTTTGGGCCCTCCCAACTTTTGCGTTGGACGCTTTTCTTTAGTTTTTTTTTGGCCTTCGCCTCTACTTTGATCCTCCTTATGTTGGGAGAAAGGGCTGAAGCCCACCTGAGTCGGTACTAGGTATGGTAGGACATTTTCTATGCTGCACGTTTTACATCCCAACGCTAACGTACAAGTGAAGGAAGACAGCTTGCTCTTCCGCATATTCTCCCACTTGGATGGCCCTACATGGCCACCTTCGCCTATACTTTAACGACTACTCGACAACCTCGCCTTATCCTTAAAAAGTTCGGAAGACCCAAACATGATCACCCTTCTCGACCGTAGAGGAGGTCTGACTCTTTCGGGAATCTGGACGTTGGAGACGCGAGGGTCCCAGCTTTCTGTGATAACACAAGCCCAGCCTCGGAATGTTCGCGAGTTAGAACCAGCGGGGCGGGGGTGGATAAAGCCATCGCAGCGAGAGTGTGATGCGCCTCTCAGTGCTGGCAAGTGGAGGGACCGGGGAGAAAGAAGGCTGTGTTCTTAAGAAAGAAATAGGTGGCGATGGTGGGGGAAGAAGGAAGAGAAGAGGGGACCTCAGAGGGTTGCAGTTTTGGTTGACGACTTCATATTCACAAACTACCCAACCTAGCTGAGAAATCTGGCAGCGTTAAACACCATAGCCGACGATTCACAGCCGCAAACTAAGTTAACTTCCGGTACTGACAGAAGGGAAATTAGTTTGTAATAAGAGTGAACCACTATCGAATAGTGCCAGTGTAGAGGTTGGAATCTTATAGCTTGTACGTTTAATGTACCTGTTTGGAAGTAAAACAACATACTCGCGCTTCCTCCATTCGATAGCATAACGATAACATTTCATTAAATAGTTAAATGAATATTTAGCTCTTAATACTCTGTATTATCTATTCAGCTGAGTGCCCTGACTGCTCTCATGGTGTAAGTGAGAGTGGGCGGGCTGATTGGTCGAAGTGCTACTCTGAGTCTATTTCAGGAATCGTAGTTTGATGTGGAGTATCACGTGACTACGTGATGTTCGGCGGCGCTACTGAGTGCGGTGAGGATGGCCGGCCCACTGCCCCACCGTAATAGTGCGAATCCAACACAACGAGTTAAGGGGGCCATCAAAGAGCTTCTGGGATTGATTTGAACGCATTTGAACAAAAAGAATTCGTTTTAAAAAAAAAAAAAAATGCAAAAAGATTACGAGAGCCGAGAATCGAACTCGAAGCTCAAGCATGGGAAGCCTGAATGTTACCCTTACACCACTCTCGTGTCGTTTGCGACACAGCCATGCCAATTTTGGAGGCGATGCTCTCAGACACAACTTATATATGGTGAGTCAAAAGTGGGGCAGAATAGCACTGAACCATGTGGGGTATCCAAGTTGGCCAACCCCTCCACCATTTCCGCTGAACACCTCCCAAGCTTCACCCTGCCTTACCTTCGACGTCACCCGCCAGTATCATCACCACCTCTCCCGCCTTCCTCTTCCGCCTCATACTCCGAGAAACCTCCACCATGGCTAGCAAGGTCGACCGTATAGTAGCCCGGCTACAGGCCAAGATCGAAGAGGGCGACTACTACGAGGCCCAGCAGCAGACCCGTGTCGCCGCCTCCCGCTACATCAAGACGTCCAACTGGCCCGCCGCCATCGATATCCTCTCGAATGTGGCCCAGGCGTTGCTTCGCGCTGGCCAGGGTGGAAGTGGTGGCGATCTGTGTATCATGCTGGTCGACGTCTACAAGCAGGCGGAGCTGAAGCCTGATGCTACCTCCAAGGGGAGGCTGCTTACTTCCCTGCGGCTGTTCGATGCTGAGGAGCCTACAAGGAAGAAGTTTGTTGGCGAGATTATTGCGTAAGTGCTACTGTGTTCTAGACAAGGACAACTATGCCTGACGGACAAATAGGTGGTCAGCCAAGTTCGGCGAGTATCCTGCCGGAGACCCAGAACTTCACCACGTTGCCGGATCGCTTTACGCCGAAGAACATGAGACATACGAGGCGGAGAAACATTTGATATTGGGTACCAAGGATTCGCCCGAGGTCCTGACAAAGATGGAGTATACGTGGTACAAGGAGGGCGAGCCTCACACGGCAGCTCTTTTCGCTGGCCGCGCCGTTCTGCCCTACCTCCTTATTGGCAACGTTCGCGCTGCCAACACTTGCTACCGTCTCTTTACCAGTGCACTCTCCAGCGACAACCCAAATATCGGCGTCCAGGACGTGTCGAGCGCCGCTGGTGATATCCGCATCTTCCCCAGCATCCCCCTCCTCAACTTCCTGGGCTTCCTCCTCCTTGCCGTCCAGCGGGGTGCGCCTGAGCTCTTCCGGGCGCTCGTGTCCAAGTACGCGACGCAGATCAACGAGGCCGGGACGTGGGGTGAGGCGCTCGAGATGGTTGGGGAGATGTACTTTGGTCTGGCTAAGCCCCGACAGAGCAACCCTCTAATGGATATGATGAGCGGCTTCTTTGGAGGAGCCGGCGGTCAGGAGCAGCCGAAGCGGAGACAGGTCACGCAACGGCCAGATGCTCCCGCTGCTGAGGGCCTGGACTAAAATAAGGGTTGGTTTTCGTGGACGGTTTGTGTACCATAGAGTCTTGAGAGAAACATCCATAGACAGCAGGCGTTGTGAGGTCGGTGAAAGGAAAAAAAAGACTTGGTTATCCGCGTGGCTGTTCTTCGGGTTCAAACATCCAATTGTCTTCTGCGAGGGCCGCCACTTTTGCTCTCAGGCTCGTCTTGACAGCTTCGAGGAGTTCTGCACGTGAGGTGAGCCACATGGTGTGATGATCTGGAGTGAGATGGTATACCTTCTGGTTGCTCTGGGACTGTATTCCGATTAATCTGATGATGCTTGACGGCTTCAGCCAATCGCTGCCTCTCCTCTATCGCCAGTATTAGCTTCAATCATGAAAGGCGTCGCAAGTAAATAGCATACTCTCAGTCTCCTGCCGGTGATCCAGCGGCACATCATCCTCGTCCTCAAGCATCGGTGTCGGCGGATCTCCAAGCTCAATCTCTCCGTGCTTGTCACGAACCACAATCTCAGAGGTGTCTGATAGGACGTCGACGTCGAGGTGCAGCGTCTCGGCCGACGTGGACGAGGAGCCTCCTCCGGTAGGTCGCCGGGTCAACTGGCTCTGGAACAGATTGCGACGGACTGATGCAGCGGAAGTTGTGCCATTCCGCGTACGCGAAACGCCGTTTCCGTTTGTTGTTGCTGCGCGTGAGCGGTCAGACATGACGTGTGAGTGAGTGAGTGAATTATTATGCAGAATGTAGGACTTTTTTTTGTATTTTGTTATGTTGTCCAAGAGGTGATGCGTAGTCAGATGCGGGTTCTATGTATGTGTGTTGACTTTGTGTGGGGATGCGCCGGGGTATGCTCTGCTCTAGTGAGGTTGAGTAACCGCCGAGTCTTTGAGTCGAAGCAAGTGCATTCTAATAATGGACCTTGTGCTAGTCTAGCATCCAATTCCAATGTCTTTAGATTTTGGCTTTGGATACTATAGACTGCCCCTGTAGTCCATTCAACTCCATTCTCCTGGCGTCAGACATGACAGGCTGTCAGTTTGCATAACGAACTTTAAACTCATGCTAATCCTGACAACGCTTGTAAACCGAGCTCCTAAATCTTTAAATCGACAGTAGTCGATGAATTCCCAATAACTATAATCTCCTGGTCCAAATCTTCGTGCTCAGATCATGACCGCCATCACCCATCTGTTGATACTCGTCGTTGCAGCTCATTCTTCCACATTCATACTTTGAGAAACTGCTCTTATTCGTACACCGAGAGCTATCCCTAGGAATGTAGCTCAACCCATCAATGCGCCTCGACACCCACACGGCCCTCGTTCTTTCGATCTAATCTTGTCTGGCTGTGTTTACAGAGAAAGGTTGTACGAGTACTCGTCCTCCATGTTCTGGCTCACCCAAAGAACAACGGAGCTGTATTGTGTTAGCAGGGCGGAAGCTTTGGGCAGAGTTAAACTTACCTGACGCCAACCAGAGCGTTGCTCACGACGTTCTCGATGCCCATGCCCAGAGCAGGCATCGCAACGCTGGGTACAACAAACTTGAGAACAAAGACAGTAACACCGCCAGCCATTCCACCAGCAAGAGCCGCAAAGCCCAGGAAAAGAACAACACGGGCCTTCCATGCGACTCCAGATCCGCTATAGCTGAAAGAGTCGGCGCTGAGGCGCTGCTTCTCGACCGAGTTGATGATGAGCATGCCCAAGCTGGAAAAGATAAAGGGCAGCCAGTCGACAAACTTGACATGGACGTCAGAGCCGTTCCTGGGCGACTTGGACCAGACGGCCGAGTCGAGCATGACGTAGAATGCGACGGAGAACTGGTGGGACGTGGTTAGCCTTTGCGATCTGGAACTTGTCGAAGAGCGAAGCGGCGTGGGCGGGTATCGCGGTATTGAGCTCGAGCGCAAAGAAAACATCGCGATAGCAACCCCATCATGCTTCCTGGGACCAACGTACGATAGCTCCGGCAGCGTAGACACCAGCGTTGCGGGCCCAGACGCTGTTGAGCCACTCAGGCTTTCTAAACTTCCAGAGACGCTCCTCCTCCATATTGACGGCTAGGGATTGATCGCGGGGGTTCGGGTTGATCGGTAAAGAATCTCGTAGGGGCCCCGAAGCTTCACAGGTGGATTCGGGATGTAGGTCGTGTTCGGCCGATGATGTTTCGTTGGCGATGTTCAGAACTGGAGGCTGACGATGACGAGGCTCGCGCACCCCAAGCGACCGGCCTTGCTGTAGCGCCGACGGAAGGTCACGTGCGCTGTCCGTCATGGTTACCTATGGCCCGTGCGCCTCTTCAATGTTGGAGAGACACCAGGCGTGGTGAGCACAACGTGGGGGCCTTGGGTCTTCCTGCAAAACACAAATCATCAACAAAGCGGCTCGCGCGGAGACACGAGAAGTCAAGGAGAGCCATGTCAGTTTACCCCGCCGGCCGGTGCGAGGTCGATCGAACCGGACCCTGAAAATGTGAGCTGGCACATGGATGGAGGATGAGTGACCAGTGATATTTTTGACTTGACATGCGTCAGCAATCCCATCTTGTCGTTCGCAGAGTCTATTTTGCACTCTAGTCTGGCTAAAAATAAAGTAAATACATTTGCAATTCACTGATGGAAATTGAAAAACCCTGCAGGTCGTGTTGTGACGTGCTTGATACCTCATGACAGGCATCTGCAAGAAGGTTTCGGTTTATGCAGCCGCCGCTGTCAATACCTAGCCGTTGCTGAATCTTGCTTGTGCGTTGCGTTGCGTTGCGTTGCGTTGCGTTGCGTGGTTGCGTGCGCTCAACGGCCGGATACTGTACATGTCTAGCTGCAACCTGCCGCGTCAACATGGAAAGCTACAGAAAGCCACACAAATCCCAGACGTCTGGTCGTCGGGAGCACATGGTGAGGGGGGAGCCAAGATCAGAAACGCAACTGTGGTGGTTGTTGATCTTGACAAGTAAACCAGGCAACGGGTATTGAGGGATAACTCTCATAGGTTGGTGTGTGTAAACCAAGACGCTCCTGTGGTTGCTTTTCCCCAGCAACCAGCCGGGCAGTGCCGAAAGAAGCGGTGGGCTAAGCCAGCCACGAGGGCGGCTGAAGGAGCACTCCAGGTGCCAGAAACAAGCTGAGAGCTGACCACCACAATGGAACCTGGCGGCTGGCTGCTTTGGGGAGGTAGGGACGGCGCGATAATTCGCAGCCCTGTCCGTAGGCGCTGTAAATCAGGCGGATTACCAAGAGAACAGAGCGGCGATGGCGTCGCTGCGAAAGTGGCACCCCTGAACTTCACGGGTTCGCGCCGTAGGTTTACGCGGAGTTCAATAAAGAGCTGACGAATAAAACCCCCAGATCATGACGGACCTAGGCCTGTTCAAGGAGTGGCCGCTGCTCTTTCAGTTGCGCTACTCCCCTTTGATACTCGCGTCCTCCTCCCACTCAAACGCTCGGCCCAGAATTGGACAGGCATGTGGAAAGGAAGGGAAGGAAGAAAAGGCACAGCAGAGTAGGAACAGCCCCAGTCCCTGGCTCCTCTCAGGGCCTCTGTCGTGCGACCCCGTTTCTCTCTCGCTTCCGCTCCTCCATCCATCCATTTGCATTCATCCCCAACCCATCACTTCATCTCAATCTTTTCTCGGTCAAACAATGCTAACGCGGCCTTGGTAGAGGCGTCTCACCCATTCGCTTGGTTACGCATACCCATTCGCCAGCCCACATACATTCTTTTTTGTCTCTCTTCATCTTTTCTTGTATTCTTTCTTGGCCTGTTGGAAACCTTTCTCAAGGCCCCTCGATCCGCTAATTTGCCCACCTCTCGCTTCTCATCTCCCTCATTGTCGTGGCCCCCCCTGCCAGGGTTATTGACGCGATTCATCCCTCATCCCACATACCCGACGACACGTTCAGCACGCAGTCGCCCTCTTCTTGGGTCCGAAAGGGAAGATAATACGTCGTTGTCTTGCATAGCCCTGTCTGTTTCACAGCGGCACGCCGAATCGTAACCCACCTTTACTTCGATATCCCTCCAACATTCCTCTGCGCCTCCTCGGCCATACGCAGCCTGACTCGGTCGCCCTTTCGAGTCTCGAGGACCGCTCATATCCTCCGCGCGAATCGACTGGATATCCAGCGCCGACTCAAACGTCAAACAGCTTTCAACTCTCGACATCTCACATTTCATTCTTTCCAATACTCGTCTAAGAAGGCATCCCACTTAGCAGCCCACTATGCGGCCTGCCAACTACCTGCCCAGGCCAGAGCTCTTGCTCTCGGCCTTCACCTCGGTCTCGATTTTCGGCGCCATTGCAATGGCTCAGGACGACAAGGAAAGCGCTGCTGGCGCTTCCGGCGCCGCCGCCGCTACCAACACGAACGACAACAAAAATAGCGAAGCTAGCAAGGCCAGCGCGACCGCCGCCGAATCCGCCAAGGAGTCGAATACCGACAACAAGTCTGAAGAAAAAGCGCAGTCGAAGACCGAAGAGGAGGAGGAACCCTCGAGCACTAAGGAAGAAGCGAAGACTACAGCAACGCAGGACAAGAAGGCTTCTTCTACCGAAGACAAAGAGGAACCTTCATCTACCGAGGAGGAGGAACCTACATCTACTGAAGACGATCCGACAAGCACGATTCAGTCTAAGATCACATCGATCAAGTCTATTTCGGATTCAGTTGAGACGGGATTGCCAACTTTGACAAAGGTCAAGGCGATTCCTACCTACCCAGCTGCGACTGTTCCGCCAACCAACAACGCGCCGTTCATGCAACACTCGAGCGCTCCGGATGGAACTATTTTTATTGCTGTAGGCGCGATTCTTGGAGCCCTAGGCGCTGCCATTCTCCTCTGGCGACTTATCGTGGGCATTCTTCTCCACCGATCCGTTGAGCGAGCCGCCAAGGCGCAGCACGATGCCAACGCAAAGCAAGGTTTTCCTGCTCCGCCAGCGCCATTCTACAAATATACCGATACTGGTTCCACCATGTCTCTCTCAGCTGGTCGTGGTGTCCGACGTACCACCCGCGGACCCGTCCTCTCGTCAACCCCCAGCGCGTCTAACCTATTCTTCTCGCCCACGGCTGCTGCGTCGGGCAACGGCGGCGCTGGAAACCGTGGTTCAGCATTTTTGCCTTCAGGCTTCTATGCGGCTGGCACCAGTTCTCCTGGTGGAAGCCATGAACACTCCATCAGCTTGACCAACCTGCGTCCCGACTCCCGCGGCCAGTTTGGAAACCCTTCACGCCATACCCTGAACATAACTCCTCCCGAATCCCCATCTGTCGTTGCCCGAAGAGATATCAGCAGCTCGTCTGTGAACCTGAACCGGCCGCCAAGCCAGCGCGCCCCCAGCGCATTCCTCGACGACCTCCTGGCCGATGACCCCTCAAGCCTACCACCTCCACAGATGCCTGCTTCCAGTGGGAGGCATTCGTCATACGGTAACGGCTCACCTGGCGGCATGAACCGGTTCTAGGTTGACATGACACGGCGTATTCGATAATTTAGAAAAGCGTACATGCGAGCGACTGTTCACACATCATCGCTCTCGGTCACCAAAACACCGGTGTTACAGGAGGGCCTTCCTCGATTCATTTTCAACGGCGTCAGGGTGTAGGCATTTTCACAGGGGCACGACTTGGAGATAACTTTGTTGGTTCGTTCAGGCACATTGGTGTAATACCTCACTTTTTTTACCTACTTTTCTAATGTGCTCGGCATGGTCACGAGCGGGGGATTCTTTTTTCTGTGTAAGAGTTGGACATGGGTCTGGAGACACAGCAGGAGTTTCCAGTACGATGATTCCCATTGTGTTGCACAGCCGAGCCAAGACGGCCAATGTTGAGGACAGCGCAGAGATACCGATGAGTTTGGATTCATCCGAGCTCACCAAAAGGTTTGGTCTCTTTCCAGAAGTTTTCTGGTTCTTGTTAGTACATAGCATTTGTTCAATACGAGGTATTTACAACGATCTATGGTGCCATAGTGATTGTTCATGTTGAGGTTTTCATATCCTATATGACTGTGTGACAAGTAGACCAGTTCCATGGTTCTGGAGTAGCCATGTGAGGATACACGAGGAATTTAACATCGTAGCGAGTTACAACTACACAAGAGTTGTTGTAACCGTTTAATGTGGTTATGGTCGGTGAAGATGGGTTGTAACTAGACAATATGAGTTATAAGTATGCAAAGCAAAGTTATAACCATAGAGAAAGAGTTATAGCTAGAGAAGAACAGTTATAACTAGAGAGGAACAGTTATAACTCCGCATTCATAGTTATAACCACACGAGTTGGGTTATAACTGACTTGGACGGTTTGTATAGGACCCATGAGAGAGGGGTAACAGGCTTCAGTATGCCATGTTTTTATCAACCATGACGATACCAGCGTACTTCAGAGGTAGCAAGACAATGTCAAGTATTAATATAGTGCCCAACTAAGTCAAAGCAAATGCCATCCTTCCCTCGTAGATAATCATACAAGCCGTGCCCCATCCGATTTCTTTTCCACCTCCTGACCAACGCCGTATCCAGAAAATTCATTTGTAAACCACCCCCGTGTTTCGCAGCCGCCTTGAAAAGCATGATCCATTCCTCATTACGCCACCACCCAGCCAGCCTGGCTTTGGTAGCCCAACCTTTCTCCCCTGAGTCCCGTCCTTGATT
This sequence comes from Fusarium ambrosium, assembly GCA_003947045.1. Classification (NCBI taxonomy): domain Eukaryota; kingdom Fungi; phylum Ascomycota; class Sordariomycetes; order Hypocreales; family Nectriaceae; genus Fusarium; species Fusarium ambrosium. The sequence goes on from NIZV01000141.1 coordinate 29,680, forward strand.
TTGGGACATGATATTATAAATAATCCATCCGTGGATATGGCTTTCACAGCCGTGTTGAGGTTCGATAGTATCCTGCCTCTCCTAGGCATCATCGTTGTGTTTCGTGTGTGTGGGTGGAATCTGCGTCTCCGTTCTCTTTGACGCTTTCGGGTACTGACCCAGCTGTCCTGCGCTGGGCAATTTTCCGGTTCTCCTCCTCTTGCTGCCTCTCAAGATCCTCAATCTCCTTGACCGTCTGCTTGCTTGACTCAACATCCTGCTCAGCCTCAGCAAGCAGTAACCTCACCCTCTCGATCCTATTCATAGCCCCCTCCAACTTATCCAGCCTCCTCCGCTTCTCCATATCCCGCCGTTCCAGCTCGTCCACCCGTTGCTCTAGCTTGGCGCGCGCCCGTCGCTCCTCAGCCACCATCTCGTTGGCCTGCTCGAACAGGGCGGCGCTCAGCTCCTCCACCTCCTGGCTCGTGACGGCGACCTTGGTCTCGGCCTCCTTGCGCAGATTCTGCTCTCGGCTCAGCGCCTCCAGCAGATCCTCGGCCGATGGGGAAGGTGGAGGTTGTAGCTGGTGGTGCGACCCGCTACTAGCGGATCGCTGCTGGTTGGGCGGCCGAGAGGGATTTGTCTCGATGCTGCCAAGGTCGGGATGTGATTTTCGTGGCGAGAGGAGGGCGGAGAGGCGACTTGTGCCGCTCTGGAGGAAGGACATGCGAGCATTCGTGGGCGTGGCGGGAAGTTGCTTTTGTGTCGGGGACGAGGCCAGTTGGGCGCGGAGGCTCGTGAGCTCATCTTCGTAGTCTGCCCACCGGTCGACGGCGGCAGAGGCCTTTTCGTTGAGAAGGCGAACTTGGTTCTCGAGGTCGACGATGCGGGCCTGGGCTTCGAGGAGTTGGACTTGTGTGTGATCGAGGGGGAGGGCGTAGCCGCAGCCGGGGCAGCATGGTGAGTCGTCGGAAGCGATGGGCGGTGCCGCCATGGTCATGACCATTGTTGATGACATGACTGGCGCATGTAGATGATTGTGTATGTCGTTGTAGTGATTGTAGTATTCGTAGATCGGAGTATAAATATCGTAAGGTAGTGTAGTGTAGTGTCGTGGTACAGATTGCTGATCGCAAAGACTCTCCCCGTCAGTGAGGGCAGGAAATGTCAAGGGAGTAATATAAGTCGGGCAACACAGGTTCCGTGCCCGTGCCCGAATGGGTCCCCGTCCGTCCACAGCCTGTCCCTATTTTTGGAGGTGATTCCGTTCCATTCCCCTGCCTTGCGTGTTCAGTGGCTTTGAACCGCCCCCCAGACACACGCGATGAGATAGCCTGGGCGGCTGAGCTGCAGCTTCAGTGGCGCGTGCCTGTCACTAACGGCCTAGCACGTTGCGGATCAGGGTCCCAGACGTGGCAGGGGATGGCCTATTGAAACAAATGGCGTTTCTTGAAGATGGAATCCTGAGTGGCAGGGCATTTCAAGTGGATAGACACAGTGTCATGAACAATTCAATTGATTCATTGATTCTTATTCATTCAAAAATCGACAATATTTCAAAGTCACTTCCCGTTTCAACAGCCACAAACCGGATTGCGCCGCCGCCCTAGAATCACTCACTAGAAGCCCGGAATTCAACGGTAGGTCAATACGAAAAACATCACCTGCCACTAGGGCCAATCACGCCTCAGTCGCCAGACTTTACGAGCACGCGAGGAATGGGACGTTGGATCTAGATCAAGTGCGGTAATTGATGGGTCACATGTGGTTTATTCAAACGGTTTATTATTCTTTGTTCTATTCATCTCCTAATTGGCTTTTGCTTGGCTTTGACGCACATTGGCGCATCTTGCATTCGAGACCAACATCCAATCGTTGTACATGGCATGTAGGGCATCCATTATCACAAACTCCCCGAGGGCTGTACGTATAGCCCAGATCTGACACTTTCAGGGGCAATGAATCCCCGAGTATCGGCAAGATCGTAAACGCTGACCGGTCTTGGCTGATCTGTCAAAGCTTTACGCCACGGGATGACGGGCGAGCCAACCCACGGAACTTGGTCGCCATCAGGCAGTTTTTGTTTTTCACCGCCCTCCCTCTCTTATGTCAATAATTCCTTCCCGATTTTTCCCCTGACGTCCAAGGGGCTAAAGGCTGTGAAGCATCTCGGGCAAATTATTCTGAGACAAGCCCCCTTCGTGTTGCGCTTGTTGCATTCCAGTGACTTTCAGGGCTGACGCTGTGACAAAGGCGGCAAGCTCAACTGGGCTTTGCGACCTTTCGGGGCTCAGTTATGCCCGTTTCAGGATCTTGGTACTCTTTCCAGCTCAAGGGGACCATGTCGTTGCCCGCCTCGCTCATCGCCATTACCACACCAAGTTCGTTTGAAGCTGTCGAGAGATAGTAGTTTGCTTGGTCACCGAGGGAGATCTAATAGCAATTAGTCACAGGTCAACTTCAAGATGACAAGAGACTCACCACTTGGGCTCGGACAATATCGCCCGGCTTGAAAGATTCGTAAATCTTGACCTTGTCCTTCTCTGTTGCCCTCACATCCTGCACTCGGATAACGCCCTGCCACTCAGTCTCGAGCACCGTGTCGCCGACCTGCTGGATAACCACAATGGCCTGCTTGGGCATGAGTCGCAGAACACGGGCAAGTACAATGTTGTCGACATCGGGGAGGACTTCGCGCTTACGGCCGTGACGGGACACGGAGACGGTCGCAAGCTCTTCGGTGGTCGGGGCGGTGATCTTGTTCAGTCGTTTGGCAGGACCGGCTGCCTTGGCCGGTTGTGTGACGGTGACCTTGCCGAGCAAAGATGAGACGACGTTGCCTTCGTAGACGTGTGTGCCGGGGCCGGGCGCAAACTTGGTGACCGGACCTAGGACTTTGCCTGGCATGGCAACCTGGGGGACTTCGTCGAGAGCCATTGCGACTTGCTTAGCTGAGCTTTGCAGTGCGAATGCGAATTGCAGGCTCGGACTCCGTGTCGGACGACTGCTTTTGCTTATCCAGCAAGGTAGCGGGCGGGGGGGTCGTCGTCAGCTTTTGATGCGCGCGCGATCGATTTCTGCGGATTTGATGACGGGCCTTAACTTCAGCCTTGCAGCTTGAGAAGTCCTTTTTTGCGGACCATCGGTGCGGCGAGAAAGGGTGGGGCCGGAATGTGGAGGCTCCGTGTGCATGTGTGTGTATCACGTGAGACCGGCGACCGGTGTTTAATTCCTGCCGACTAACTCCGTCGATTTTGGATTTCTCATCCTGCCGATTCGGAGCCGAGGCATCAGCATCAGACGCAGACTGCGCCAGACATGTCCCAATTGATCGACCGCCTGGATCCTGGCCTAGGCTCTCTTCCCCCTCGCTTGCGGGCCGGAGCTTGTGGTGGTTGGGTGTTCGGAGGCTTTTCGTCATGGAGTTTACTGAGAGTTACCTCGTGTTGAAGTCACCGGACTTCGCATTGATACTAGTTGACGCGGTGAGGAGCTGCCTACTTTCGTACAATATGTTGAATCACCACTCGATCTCAGCTTGCCGCTGCCGAGACTGGGTTGGTAATGTAGATGTCTTGTCTGGGTCCCAGAAGCAAGCCATGGTCTTGGTACCGTTCATTTCGAACCCAGGCCTCAGCCCTGTTCGAGGTCTGCCTACCAAGCGGATTGGAAGCGACGAGACGAATTCAACACTCCCCGACGAGCCGGCATGTCCTGAATGGCCAAGAGTCTCGATGACGAGAGGCAGATCCCCCGCATGAGGGAAGGCAACAGCTTCTCTTCGTCCTGCGATACAACCGCAACCTTTAACATGACCAAGCATGACACCCTCATTCCCATGTGGCCTGCTAACACACCGGGGGGGGGGCAACCAGGATGTCCCGGCCCTGGTAGCTTCTCGGGACAGCTCCACACAGCCCATCGACCGGTTCTGGCTAATGGGGAGCCAGCGAGTCCAGTTTTTTCGTTTTCGCAAACCGCAAATTTGCTTGGGCTTTTGCATTTTTTGACCAAAGTCCTGTACGCGGATAACAGTTTTGGGGACAAGGATGTCGCCCGAAGGCCGAGATGGTGGTGGTGGTGGTGGTTTGTTGTTTGAATTTGGGATGAAGCCCCGATGACTTTTGCTCGTCTCCTCTATCTCCTCTCTCTTTCTTCCTCCTTTGTTTATTTCTCCGATCTATTATTCTCTCTGGAATAGTTTCTGGAGTTCCTGTACCATAACTCATTATCCCAGTCGCTATCCCACCTTCAACTCATCCATCCGTCATCGACCTCCTCCACTTCCCGACTCTCTCTACCCAACCCCGGCCCTTTGGACTTTATCTCCGCGTCCAATGGCGTCGGAATCAGGCCTCTTCGCCAATTGCCGTATCCCGACTTTGTTGAGCCCGCTCTTCTTGTCTCTCAGGTTGCAGTCCGCTTTGTAATCCATCTCGGAATTCGCTTCTGACCAGCCGGATTGTTGCATCCGTCTCGTTTCTACCCACACCCACACACACGCCCCCCCTTTCCTTTTGACGACTGACATTTCAACTATACTTGTTCTAATCCCCTTGTCGTTGACTTCTCTTGTCCCTTCATATCCTTCTTCTTGTCCTCGACTTTCTCTCTCTCACTTATTCCTTGGCATATCCACAGAGCCAGTTGGACCACTCTCTTATCCTTGTCTGTCGCTAATACCATATGACGACTAAGTCTGCAACTTGGATAATAACTTCTTCCTGAATCGACCCACATCTATCGTTCATGGCCCATTCTTCAAGTGTCTAAGTGACGGGATATAAGTAACTCTTCTCGATTAGAAGAGCTGCTCTACGGGCATTGTCGTGCTTGGGGAGTAACGGGTTCATCTTTGATCTGTTCACGCATTATCGTTGTCAGTCTCGTATTGCGTGGATATGGCAGACCCCCTGGACAAGGAGCTCAAAGCACCTGATGCTGAAGCTGCCGCTCTTCAACCCACGAAACTTGACCCGACTGGCGACTCTGACGAGGATCGTATCGGCAAGAATGAAGAGAAGGATCTTGATGAAGAAAAGCGGATCGATGAATCGAGCAAGGATGAATCAAGAGGTCCTGAACTTCGGGAGGTTAGAACCGCTGCTTCTGCAGCAACAACAGCTACACGCGCAACAACACAACCTGGACCTCCCGAGAAGAAGCCATGGCACAAGAACCTGAATCCCCTTCGATGGGGCTCATTACCTCCCGTCCCTCCAGAGCGGATGGCAAGCAGAGAATATCAGGCCGGATTTTTCAGCATGTTGACCTTTCAATGGATGGCACCTTTAATGACGGTAAGTTTTTTTTTACTTTGGCAATGTCGCATCGTGATCAGCCGCTAAGCACGGAGTTCGGGGCGGCCCGTCTGATACGGATCTGAGAAGCTGACTTGGCATAGGCGGGATATCGACGTCCTCTCGAGGAAAATGACATTTGGACGGTCAATCCAGACCGGGCCGTTGAGCCTCTGACGCTCAAGATGAAGGAGTCGTTCCAGAAGAGGGTTGAGAGGGGTGATAAGAACCCTCTGTTCTGGGCCATGCACGAGACGTTCAAGATTGAGTTTTGGATCGGCGGTATCTGTGCGCTCTATACCAGCATTATCCAGGTTATCAGTCCCTTTACGCTCCGGTATCTTATTCAGTTTGCTGCCGATGCGTATGAGGCGAACAAGACTGGTGGACCTCCTCCTCATATTGGCAAAGGTATCGGTTTGGCTATTGGCATCACTCTCATGCAAGTGACCCAGAGTCTGGGAACCAACCACTACATCTACAGGGGTATGACGGTCGGTGGCCAGGCGCGAGGTGTCTTGATCGGACTCATCTACGAGAAGTCAATGGTCATTTCCGGGCGAGCCAAGGCTGGTGGTGCTCTTCAGGGTGATGCTCCAGGGTCAAAGAACGAGGAGAAGGGACAGGATGAGAAGAAGCCGAAGAAGGCCAAGAAGGGGAAGCCAGATGCTTCTGATGGTACTGGCTGGGGCAATGGTCGCATTACTGCCTTGCAGAGTGTCGACACCTACCGAATCGACCAGGCCTCTGCTCTGTTCCACATGACATGGACTTCGCCGGTTCTCTGCCTCGTCACCCTCGCCCTTCTCCTTGTCAACATCACCTACAGCGCCCTAGCCGGTTACGGTCTGCTCGTCATTGGTATGCCCTTCTTGACTAAGGCGATCCGAAGTCTCTTCCACCGTCGACGGGCCATCAACAAGATTACGGATCAACGTGTGTCGCTCACTCAGGAGATCCTGCAGTCAGTCCGCTTCGTCAAGTATTTTGGTTGGGAAAAGGCCTTCCTTCAACGCCTCGGAGAGTTCAGAAACAAGGAGATCTACGCGATTCAGGTTCTTCTTGCGATTCGAAATGCTCTCAACGCCGTGAGCATGTCCCTACCCATCTTCGCCTCCATGTTATCCTTCATCACGTACTCTCTAACCCATCACGGACTTTCACCTGCCGAGGTTTTCAGCAGTTTGGCCTTGTTCAACTCTCTGCGAATTCCTCTTAACTTGCTACCCCTCGTTCTCGGTCAGGTCGTCGATGCTTGGGGATCCGTGCAGCGTATTCAGGAGTTTTTGCTTCAAGAGGAGATGCTTGAGGATATGACTGTCGACACTGTTGGCGACGACGCGATCAAACTGGAAGGTGCATCATTCACCTGGGAAAAGACTCACTCGAATGAATCAGAGGAGGGCAAGAAGGACAAGAAGGGCGCCCACGCCAAGACTCCTCAGGTAGAGTCTTCAGGCGATGACACGGCGAGCACACTAGTGGAGGAGCGAGAGCCCTTCAAGCTGCACGATCTCAACTTTGAGGTGAAGCGAAACGAGCTCATTGCCGTCATTGGATCTGTTGGTAGCGGCAAGAGTTCGCTGTTGTCTGCTCTTGCTGGAGATATGCGAAAGACGGAGGGTAATGTGACTTTTGGTGCCTCGAGAGCCTTTTGCCCTCAGTATGCTTGGATTCAGAACACGACTCTTCAGAACAATATTGTGTTTGGAAAGCCCATGGATAAGGGTTGGTACAACGAGGTTGTTCGAGCGTAAGTCTTTACCAACCACCTCCCCTACCCTGCTACGCCCATATACTAACACTGAACGATAGTTGTGCTCTCCAGGCCGATCTTGACATGCTCCCCAATGGCGACCAGACCGAGATTGGCGAGCGTGGCATCACCATCTCCGGAGGTCAGAAGCAACGTCTCAACATCGCCCGAGCCATCTACTTCGACGCCGACATTGTACTCATGGATGACCCCCTAAGCGCCGTCGACGCCCACGTCGGCCGTCACATCTTTGACAACGCCATCCTCGGTCTACTAAAGGACAAGTGCCGTATCCTCGCCACTCACCAACTCTGGGTACTCAGCCGCTGCGACCGCATCATCTGGATGGAGAACGGCAAGATCCAAGCCGTCGACACGTTTGACAAGCTCATGAAGGAGCATCGCGGATTCCAGGCCCTTATGGAGACGACAGCAATCGAGGAGAAGCGCGAGGAGGCTAAGAAGCCTGATCAGGAGCAGCCTACTGAGGATGAGAAGAAGAGCAAGAAGAAGAAGGGCGGTGCGCTTATGACGCAGGAGGAAAAGGCTACGTCGAGTGTGCCTTGGTCCGTTTACGGTGCCTACGTCAAGGCTTCGGGCACCTTTTTCAACGCTCCCCTTGTTGTCTTCCTGCTCATCCTCTCTCAGGGCGCCAATATCATGACTAGTCTGTGGCTGTCATACTGGACCTCTGATAAATACGATCTCTCGACGGGAGTTTACATCGCCATTTACGCCGCCCTTGGTGTCGCGCAGGCTCTTCTCATGTTCGCCTTCTCTGTTGTACTGTCGATTCTAGGCACCAAGTCTAGTAAGGTGATGCTCAGGATCGCCGTGACGCGGGTTCTGCGTGCTCCCATGTCATTCTTCGACACGACGCCTCTTGGCCGCATCACGAACCGCTTCTCGCGTGACGTCGATGTCATGGACAATAACCTTACCGACGCCATCCGCATGTTCTTCCTCACTATGGGCATGATCACATCCGTCTTTATTCTCATCATCGCCTTCTACTACTACTTTGTCATCGCCCTCGTCCCGCTCTATACCCTCTTCGTCCTGGCAGCCGTCTACTACCGCGCTTCAGCTCGTGAGGTGAAGCGATACGAGTCTGTCCTGAGATCCCATGTCTTTGCCAAGTTTGGTGAGGGTCTTAGCGGTGTTGCTTCCATCAGGGCCTACGGGCTTCAGGATCGCTTCATTCGAGAATTGAGGCAGTCTATCGACGATATGAACGGTGCTTATTACATCACCTTTGCCAACCAGCGCTGGCTGTCTATCCGAATCGATCTCATCGGTACTCTCCTGGTGTTTGTCACTGCCATCCTCGTCGTAACATCACGATTCTCCATCAACCCTTCCACCGGCGGTCTTGTCCTTAGTTACATCCTCTCCATCGTCGGCATGATGCAGTTCTCTGTCCGTCAGCTCGCAGAGGTTGAGAACGCCATGAACGCCGTGGAGCGTCTCTACTACTACGGCACTGAACTCGAGGAGGAGGCTCCTCTCCACACAGTTGAGATCCGCAAGTCGTGGCCCGAAAAGGGCGAGATCATCTTTGACAATGTCGAGATGAGGTACCGTGCTGGGCTCCCACTTGTACTCTCGGGACTGTCCATGCATGTCCAGGGCGGCGAGCGTATTGGTATCGTCGGTCGTACCGGTGCTGGCAAGAGTTCTATCATGAGCACTCTCTTCCGACTAGTCGAGATCTCGGGCGGAAAGATCACCATCGATGGACTTGACATCTCTACAATCGGTCTCCATGACCTTCGCTCTCGACTCGCCATCATCCCACAGGATCCAACTCTCTTCCGTGGAACAGTCCGCAGCAACCTCGATCCCTTCCATGAACACACCGACCTCGAACTCTGGTCCGCTCTCCGTCAAGCCGATCTTGTCCCCGCTGACGCCGCATCCCCCGAGGAAGCTCGACGCAACCACGACCCCTCACGCATCCACCTCGACACGACAGTCGAAGAGGATGGCCTCAACTTCTCTCTCGGACAGCGTCAACTCATGGCTCTCGCCCGTGCTCTCGTCCGCGGCGCACAGATCATCGTATGCGACGAAGCAACATCCTCCGTCGACATGGAGACGGACGACAAGATCCAAGCCACTATGGCGACAGGTTTCCACGGCAAAACACTACTATGCATCGCCCATCGTCTGCGCACCATCATCGGTTACGACCGTATCTGCGTCATGGACGCAGGTCGCATCGCCGAGCTGGATACGCCGCTGGCTCTGTGGAAGAAGGGTGGTATCTTCCGTGGCATGTGTGACCGGAGCGGTATCCGGGTGGAGGATATTCATGGCGCGAGGGAGGAGTTGGGAGGGTTGGTAGGAGAGAGGAGTGGACAGTAGTTGAGTGATATATATACATACAAGTGCGTACTAAAAGTTGGTGATGAGCATATGAATTGGATAGCATCATGGCAGATATTGCCTGCTCATCAAATGGTTTGCATATGAGCGATACAAAGATCAATATATATAAAGATCAAACTGGAACTTAGAATGACAACACCATGTGAATGTGTTCTCCTATGTATTTAAAGCATACAGTAGAGGATGTGAGGCAAGTTCGCCAAACACACACCTCATGAAGGATTCAAGATGGAAAACTTCAAGTAATTATCATGACTTTTATTTCGGCCTGAAACCTACAACGCCAAAAAGACAATACATGCCCGCTTCGGAACCTTCTAGGTCTATCCATCGCTCGCCCTGTATGGTTGCAAGTCGACACGCACCTCCTTCGCCAAGGTATGGGTGCCCCTAGCCGTCGTGATTGGATATAGTTGGCCAGTTTCCGTTCTGACCGTTGATCGTTCAACCATCCACGTTATATATAGATCAATCATCATCACATGTACTCATCCCCGGTGGGCAGAGTCCGATCCTGCCCTTCCCCGCAAAGTCCCCGTTTTCTCGCTCTTCAACGACGTTTGCCATCGCTCAATCTTCGATACCATTCCAAGACTTTTCATCGTCAGATCTGGTACCGTTGTTAGGCTTGGCTTCCTCCTTCGCAGGTTCGGCTTCCTTCTTGCTAGGATTGGACTCCTTGGCCTGCTTAGCATCACCATTGGACTCTGTGGCTTCGGCCTTGGGAGATGACCGGGATTCCTCGGGGGACTTGGAGTGTCGTCGCTTCTCTGACTTGTCCTTGTGGTGGTGCTTCTGGTGCTTGTGCTTGGGAGAGTCAGGGCCAGGGCTGGAGCTCTTATGCTCATGCTTCCTCTTCTGAGGTCTCTGCGAGGTAGCGGGAGACGGGCCAGGTGCCTTATCCTTGTTCTCGTTGCTCCACTGCTCCAGCATACTGGCGACCTGAGGAGCCCAAACCTCTTCACCCTTGGAAAGGTCGTCGAACTCGAGACAGTTGGTGCCGCCAATGGCAAAGTCACTCTGTCGAGACCGGCACAGCTCAGCCATGAGAGCAGCCGAGTCCATCTTGGCGCCCAGATCGTGGCAGAAGCTTCGAATGTAGAAACCGGAGGTCACTGTCAACCGCACCCTGGCGGCGGGAGGGCCCTCGTCGGTCCAAGGAGGAGGAGTGTTCTCATCAGGGGCGTCAGGAACAAGGTGAGTGCCCTTGTCACTGTAGATGGGCTGTGGTAGTTGTCCCAGAGCGCCCGACATCATGGGTGGGTTCTTGGAGTTTCGCGCTCGCTTTGCCGGGGCGTCCTTAATAAGCTCGTCCTGGCGCTGCTCAAACTTGCGCTTGAAAGACTCATGCGCCGCTATCGCCTGGTCGTCTTCCTCCTTCTCCTCGGGGCTCAGCTTCTTGTTGGTCTCCTGCAGCTTCTTGACTCTCCAGACCTGCTCGGCCAGGTTCCGCTCTGCGGCCTCGGCCTCCTCGACAGGCCATCGGTGGCTATGCTTGCCGGGTTCGTACCATTCGAGAAGCTCAATGTCCTTGATCTCGACCTCTCTGCCTTCAATCTCTCGGGGGATAGGCTTGCCTTCTCGCGCGTACTCGTACAAGGGCTTGCCGTTCATCTTGAGCGCAGAGTACAGAGGTGGGATCTGGGTGAGGGGACCCTTCATGCTCGCAAGCTCCTTCTCAACCTTTTCGCGGGTGATGTGGTCGTAAGGTCGCTTGGTAAGGATGCGACCAACTCGATCGTATGTGTCGGTGCTTGCGCCGAAGAGGATGACGGTCTCGTACGTCTTGGTGCATTCGAGAAACTGGGACAGAACCTTGGTACCAGAACCAATGCCGAGAATGAGGACGCCGGTAGCGAGGGGATCGAGGGTTCCTCCATGACCCATCTTGACCTGCGAGGCCTTCCTGATTTGCTTGCGACGGGCGAACTGCTGGCCGGACTCGTTCATGCGCTTGGCGATCTCGGCGTCGATCATTGGCTTGAAGAACTTGGAGGGATTGAAGACCTTCTGGCACTCGCGGATGACTTGCGCCGAGCTGATACCGCGAGGCTTGTTGATGGCTGTAAAGAAGCGACCATGGTTAATGCTTGAGCAAAGCGGTTGAGGAGCAGAGCGCGCATCGAGTCTTGTCTGACATGACATAAGGAGAGAGCACTATGGGCACATACCGAGAACGCCTTCCCGGACAATGTCCGTAGCCATCTTGAACGCTTTTGTGAGACTTCGCATACGAGAACCAGCGAGAGTATGAAGAAGTTGAAGATGAAGAGAGGGAAGAGAAGAGAAGAGAAGAGTCTAGGCGGAAGGAAAAGAATTAGGCCAAGTCCGTCCACCTTTGCGCCAAAGGTTTGTTCGATCAACCACCACAAGAGGAAAAAAAAATGGCGGGCCGTCGCTCTTATCGGCAGTATCCCCCACTGAAAGCTTATCCCCCTGGCGCTGTATCAGGAAGTTTTTATTGGCGCGCAGGCACTTAAAGGGCGCGTCTTGGTGGGGAAATATACCCTGAACAGTGAGTGATCCTTGTGAGTTTGGAGGGCGTTTAGTGGCCATTGCCCCGCCACTGCCGTGTGGTCTGCACTGACAACCATCGCGACCGCGTTTGCGTCTGTTCGAGTGTCGCTTCTTGTTTCTATACATCCCGATTGAGCTTTTCTTTCAAACCCGCATTTTACTTCTTTCATTGTTCAGCAGCGTTTGCATATTTACGACCGCCATTACGTCAACCGAGCTCTAAAAATTCACCGCTTTCGAATTCTACCCCGCAATTACTTCGCCGAACCCCTCCAGCTCTTCCTCTCGCACACACGCACCAAAGTCGAGTCCGAGATCCATCACCCGCTTTCCGTCCCGTACCACTCAAGTGTTGATTTGTCGATGGTTCTCTCGCAGCTTTAGAACAATCATCATCATGGTTGGACGCCCTCGGCGGGCGTCTACGTCCAGCGTTGAGACGGTCGACGAGGACCGCATCCTCTGGCGTCAGGAGACATCAGTCCTCAGAACCGCCCCGGTGGACAAGGGACATGGCCCAGAGCCTGTCTTTGAGCTTCAGGATGCTGTGGTACTCAACAAAGATGGCCACACTCTCGAAAATGCTCTTCACGTTGGCACACGAGGCCCTTACATCATCCGTGGTACTCTGATCGTCGACGAACCTGAGCAGAAAACACACCGTTGGTCTTGCCCCGTCCCACCATATCGCATCGTATGCTGACCTTCCGCCTAGTTATCATGAGGGTCCGACACTCGATGCCTATTCAGGTTCCAAAAAGCAATAGATACTCAATCGGAGAGGCTGGAGAGGGCAATCCCGTCATCTGGGTCGAGGGCAGGTGTGCTTGGTACGAGATCAACCCCTCGCCTGCATACGCCCCCATTTACAACAAGATGTGCGAGGCCGCCTCGCTATACTACCGGATCATGGACATCTACAAGGAAAAGAAACCAAAAAAGGCAAAGAAGGGGAAGAAGGATCAGTTGAAGGAGCTCTACTCTGTCTTTCATGAGGTTCGTCTCTCTCAGATTGTCCTTGTGCGCCTCCGCTGACCTTTCTTAGTATGCCACCCTCATCGGCGATGGCTCGACTCTCGAAGAGGTCATTGAGCGCTGCGATGAACATGCCTCATTCTTGATTTCGCAGTGCATGCAGGAGGAACCCAATGTGTTTGAATGGGGTAGCAACCCCTTCTACCAGTGGTTGGTTGCCAAGTACCCAGTAAGAGCATTAAATCATCACAAGTCCGTGTATTTAACTAACTCATCTAGGAACTGGTGGAAAAGGCAGAAGAGCGCCTAAAGAACCCACCCCCGGTTGCACGATCACCTTCTGTCGAGGCCAAACCGGCAGCAACATTAGTTGCCCCATCACTATTGCCTTCAAGGACTCGGTCAGGCTCCTCAGCTCCCTCAGTGGCCCGAAGCAATGCCACACCTGAGCTTATGGATGTCCAAGATAGTCCACCAAGACAGCGATCTACCAGGTCACGCTCAATCACCCAGCGAGAGGCCAGCAGCGCGGTCGAGTTACCAGCTCTATCCCAGCCACAAAGGGGTGCTCACGCTATCAGACAACCTCCCAGTGTGCAATCGGTAACACGCACACCTTCAGTCGCCCCAGCAAGCAGCGAAGTAGGGGGTCCAACCAACAACGACGAGATAACGCCGTTCCAGACTGTTGTGAATGGCGTTGAGTGGGTGTACGATCAGATCGGCAAGAACAAGAAGGGCATGATAATGCTATCCACTCTCAACAAACTGTTCTTTTCGTACAAGTTTCCCAACTTCAAAAACGGGGAGAGCGGGTGTCACAAGATTCCGGTTGAAGAACTCCTGCATTACAATGCCCAAGCACTCCTCCAGGTCCTCGACAAGGATAAATATAGTGGCCATGAATTCTATTCTTGGTTACAGGGGGCGGCTGAAAGGCCATTTGTGCCCATCGCTTTGAAGCCCTCCGATTTACCGTACCGCCTTGTCCCTCGAGGCAGTCGCCCTCGTCCTAGCAAGGCTACACAACCCCTCCCTGAAGCACAAGGGGTTGTCACTTCTGGCCTAGACGACGATCTTTCTAGCACTCCGCGGTCCTCCCCGGCAGGGAAGAGCCTCAGGAGACCAGGTCGCCCTGCTGGCAAGAAATCCAGTCTTCGTCTGACGACCGGATCCAAGAAGCGGCTTCACTCTGATCTAGACAGCGAGTCGGAGGATGATGAGTCGCGGCCAAAGAGGTCTCATTACTTTTCAGATGGAGATGAGGATATGGAAGTCGATGCTCAGGCCAGTTCATCTGAAGACGAATCGCCTCGTGAATCCTCGCAAGAACCCATCAAGATCGTCATCCGAGCCGACAAGATTCCTTCAACAGCCCCGCATGGTCCTAACGAGACATGGGTCTGTGAGGAAGAAGACTGCGGCTACGTCGTCCGTGGTGGCGATGTGCAAGAATGTCAGCAACGCATACAGAGACACTTTCAAGAGCATGAGAGCCAAATGGATCGTGTCAGTCTAGCCATGACAGAGGGCACTCGAGGTCATCTACCCATCAAGTATGCTTACTTTCCCCCTTTTCTTATACTCGTAGAGTTCCCTCCCCCGTCACCAGCTACGAACACTCCTCCTACTACCACCACCACTACCACTACCACAGCTACTACCTCCTCTACATTCACTACCACCACCACTTCAGCTATTGTTACCCACTATCAACCTCAGCCGCCATCATCATCTCCCAATAACCCACCAGAGCCTACCGTCCCGACAACTGGCAACTTCAAGTCCCTTGTCAGCCGGTTCCGGAGACGTCCCCATCCTGTCTCGGACAAGATCTCAAGGCTAACATTGCAATAATAGTCATCTTATGGAGAAGCTAAAGAAGTTGGGTGAGAAGTCTCAAGCCTCTCAGCAACTAGCTGTCGACGGAGTAGCTCTCCCGCAGCGCATCAAGCGCAACCTCCTTGTCTGATGAACCTCTCCCTCTGGCAGATCTACCCTGGCTTTCACGATATCTTTGCTTTGTGTTTGGCTTCTTTATGCGGCGGGGAGGATGAAATGATACCCTAGTTTTTTTCGTTTTGGCGTCCGCGAGGGTGGAGGATGGTTTTTTTCGCAGCATACAGGTACATGGCGTTGGCGGCATATGGATTGAGTCGTCCGTCTCCCAATCATTCTTGAGCCTCTCTCTTGGATGCCATGAGGCGTAAGGACGAATGACCTGTAGATACTGTTGCTATGAGTTACGCAGGAATGCCAGTCAAGATTGGAACATGTTAACACGAACTGATGCTGTTTTGCTCGTAAACTCCTGAATTACCAACTAGTCGAATTACACAACCAATCTCAAACAGTGTAAGTAGCCAGACATGTACTGCAACTCCTTCGTCTTGCGTATTTTACACCTATCTATGAGTAGTGGAAGAAAAGCGCAAGGAGACCCTAACATCAGCACCGCAAATGAGCCCTTGTCATCTGGATTTATAAAAGAACAAGACATACCTAGTCTTGGGCATCGTCTCACCATAGCACTTCAGTGCCTAATTGTTTAAAAAATATTCAAATATTTGATTAACATGGCAGCGTTAAAAGCGCAGCTCCCTACCCAGTTATTCTTTAGGTTAAAATAGCGAAATCTCCTGTTTTTCATCCTCTTCTACTTGTACACGCTCCGGAATCCCCTCACACTAAGACCAGGCTCCGAATCCCTGGAGTTGAACCCTCTAGTTCTCCGCCTCGTCCGTCGCCATCTTGTCCTTCTTGCTGGCGGCAGCCTTACCAGCCTCCAGAGCAAACGTCTCCTCGATGGCACCCATGCGCTTGAACACACGCAGCCACCGCTGTCCCCACCGACGGATCATGGCCTCGCGATCACTCGACCCGTCGCCCTCTTCCATCAGCTCGTCCTTGCTACCACCGGCCCAGCTAACAAGCGCGTCGTTCATAGCGCGGAAAAGATCCTGCGTCGTCTTGGCCTCCTTGGACCGTGTCTCCTCGTCGGTTTCAGGAGAGACGAGGATCTGTCGGGCGCGGCTTGTGACCTTGGAGATGGTGTTGGAGACAAGCTCGAAGATGTGAGGCTGGACGAGAGCGTCACCACCGTTTGTGCCGTTGGATGGTGTACTAGCAAGAGCCCAGTCGACAACGGTGAAGGGGGTAAGGATGGAGTAGTTGAGGAGCTTCTCGATGATGGAGAGAGCAATTCCTGGGTGAGCGTGCCAGTAAGCCATAACCGCCGAGATGATCTGAGCCCGCGCCGCCTCGGAGGCGTTGCCGGCCTCCAGAAGTCGACCCTTCGTCCTGTCGATACAGGCGAGGACGTGGCTCAGCGACTTGGAGCCAACCCAGCAGACGGCCGTGACAAACACATCAACACTCGCGACCAAAGGATCCAACGCCCGCTCTGTGGCTTGTGACTGGATGCTATCAATAATGGGCTGAAAGTCCTCATCAGAAGCCTTACGCCGGAGGAGGGCACCAATCTCTTGACCCTCCTTTGCGAATGGGGTATCTGGTAACTGTTAGTGACAACTACTCGAGCAACTAAGGGACGGATCACGGCAAAAGACTAACCTGGGTTGCTGAACTTGAAATCCGGGACATCCTTCTCCTTCTCGGGCCCAACAAGGGGCAGGTATGGTTCTGGCAGAGTCTTCTGGATTCGCTGGGCGAAGCTAAGTCTCACCTCCTTATCCAGGGCACCCTTAAGGAACCACTTGCTGGGGTGATAGTCAGGAAGATCCGTATCCTCCGCCCACTCTGCCCACTTCCAGGTGAAGCCAAAGTTGCTGAGATGGTGAGAGAACCAATCCAGGAACCGGTAGCTCAACTCCAGGTCCATGCGCGGGCTATTCCGGTAGAGATATCTTATGGCTCTACCCAGGCTGGGCGCAATGGCTGCAGGGGCAAGTTTACATGCCTCAGTAAGGACCGAGTGGTAGTAGACGAGCTTTCGTTCTGGTGTTGGCAGCTGGAACAGCTGCGAAAAGACTGTGTCCACAGCGACATCCTCAGGCTTCCATGTAGACTTGCCCGGGGCAATGTTTCTCAACTCATCGAACGGCGTCGCGCGTTTGACAAAGGTGCCTTCAGCAAAGTAGCAGTCCAGATCCATCAAATAGCGAGCTGTCACATTTCGGTTAAAGTCGAGAATGTTGATGGTATCGAGGAGACCGTCTCTGATCAGGGATGCCGCGATGTCGGTAGCAGCAGGGACAGATGGCACGTCCTGGTCCGAGTAGACAGAAAAGTAGATCTCGGGGAACAGCGGCCGAGGTCCCGCGATGACAGTTTCGGGGATGGAAATGGCGGGGAGAGCGTGCTTGGGCGCGTTGGCCAGCTTGTCCTGGGCTTCAATATCCTCCAGGGGCATCTGCCATGGTCGGGGCAGACATGCCAGCTCCCAGTTCTTGCCCGCCTCGGTCTGTAGCTGCTTCTGGAGCAACATGCACACGCTCAACGACGCCCCAGAACTCGCTTCTTTGCCTTGGGCAGGGAAGGGGTCGACAAGCGCCTGAAGCGCATGGGGCTCAGAAGCAATAATGTCGGTCTTCTCCATCAGTTCTGCAGCCTTAGATTGGAACTGGCCGGGCGCCGACACCATGATGTAAGGAATGGTGAGAAGAATGATCTTAACAATCTCGGTTCCAATGGTCTAGTCATATCAAGTCAGCAAAGGCGATCCAGTGTTGGCTTCCACTTCACGCGACTCACATCATCTGAGCTGGCCGTCTGAAGATCAGCAGCTCGGCTGAAGAGCTCCTCCAAAAGCGGGAAAACGCCGTCGCCTTCCAGCAAAGATTGTAGGCAGGCCAAAAACTTGAGAAGGAGCTTCACATCCCGCCACGCGCCCTCTGCGATCTTGTCCTGGGTCACCTGCGCCAGGCGAGCAAGGATATCGTCCACAAACTCGGACTTCAGGGTATTGATGATGAGGACGACGGCGGCGACGAAGGGGGTCTTGAGAGGCTGCTCGAGCAGAAGCTGGACTACCAGGTCGAGAAACATGTTACGAAGGTTTTCGTCGTCGTGGTTGTCGGCCACCATGTGAGCGATGGATTGCACTTCTTCTGCCCATCGGCGCAGGGGGGAGTCTGCGATGCCCAGAAGCTGTCTGCGAACGCGCACAGGCAAAGGCGCCGAGTCTATACGCCTGCGCTGCTGGCGGCGATCGTAGTGGTCGTCATCGTCTAGCAGAAGAGTCCCGTGTTAGCCCATCAACAAGACGCGACAGATATCCAAATCGACTAGATGAAATTGAATCTTGGCTCAGCTCACCTCGATATCTTCTTTTGCGGTTGTGGTGTCCACCAGGTGGTCTCCTGTCGTAGTCGGCCATGATGCGCTCTCCAATGTCGGTGATGCAAGAGCTCGATGTTGCCAATGACTTGTTGTTGAGATGAGCTTGGTGGATGAAAGTTAAAGGTTTCGAGGGCGAGACTGCGTCACTGCTAAAAGCTCGGGAAAAGGTGCCTGCAGCGACTGCATGGTTGAGCTAGTGGGTGGAATTGGGGCGCGTTCCGGCGCACCTGCATTTGCTTGCTTGATGCCTGAGGCAGACTTCCGTCTCACCTGAAAGTCTCCAGCAAACAGACAGCTGGGGCTACATAGGTAGGTAGGTATCGAGATCAAACAATTACTGATCTCATAGGGTTTCATCCTTTCTCATTGTCTAATTGACAAACAACCAGTCACCAAGACTCGATCAGATTTATCCGCCCCCCCCAACAACAACAACAACCAATAGAGCAGTTAATCAACTTGCGCATTTAGGTCTAGATTCATAAGCTCCAGCTACTTCTTTTGTACCCATGCCACTTTTCGATCCTCTCAGACCTCCTATTGCGCTTCCATGTCCGTCCCTTTTGATCAGTCCCGTCTTCTTTTGTATCGTCTTGGATCATCCATGACAACCAAGCAAACAATAACAGCAACAGCAACAGCAACAGCAACATGCCAGAACAGAAAGCCCACGTCTTCGGGAAAGCGAAAGTAGTATGTATGCCACAAGACCGTCAACGGCCAGTTTCACCTCAATTGATAACTTCGTCGCGGCATCTGGAACATCTTCGTGTGCCGGGCCTTGTCCTCCGCGGGCCAAACCAGGCCGAGCCTTTTAACTTCACTCCAGCGCCTCCAGCGAGCCTCGGGGTTTTTCGAATCGAAAAAGAACCCTCCAAAACAACCATGCATGGCAGTGCCAGAACGCGGTACCAGAAAAAAGAATTCAACAAATGTTATCCCCGCCGCCATTCCCAAAGCCAACCATAGCCATCCATAGCCGCAGCATTGGGTTCCTTCCGTGAGACGCGTACAATGAAAAAAGAGCACCAGCCATCATCTGTCATGCATCGAAACGTGGTCTAAAAACGTGATTCCCTGCGATATGCATCATCAATGGGGTCCTCCTTCTTGGTGACTAGCCTCACGGCAAATCCGAAAGCGGGTTCGTAAGGGGGCACACAAAACGCCCAATCCCCTCCCTGCCGGGAAAGACTCCAACGCTCCCCAGAACACACAAGCCTTCTCGTCTGGCCCGAGGTGTCCAGCATGCCGTGCCTTGCTTGTATCAAGCAAGGACCGACGCTATCAACCTCGGGACTATATAGTTGCCTGCTCGCCCCCTGGCCCGGTCTTTGCCTGGGCCATGCTCCCAACCACTCTCGCTCAGCTCGGTACTGGGAGTGGACGAGGCAGGTCTCTTCCAGAGCCGCGGAGAGCCTGAGAAGGGTGCGGCATATGCCAACTACCCCTCACCTCGGCGCGGAGCGATCTCAGTCGAGCTTGGCCATCATCTCCTGCTTCGTCAACGGCGTGAAGTTGTCGATGTCGAGACCTTGAGATGCCAACACGGGTTGGATGTGTGAGGGGACCAGCTTGTGGTTCAGGCTGGGCGCGATGGAGAGTTCTGCAAGTGGGTCAGCTCATCTGTTTTTCATCATGACACTTCAGACGTCTGCTCTTACCGTGGCGGGTGAAGTCGAAGAGGGCGGGGAGCTCGCGGAGCTGGCCAGTACCATGTCGTGAGTCGGGCAGCTTAGTGTTGGGGTCTCGAAGCTCGTCGAAGAAGGGATGAACCATGGCGTCGATAGCCGATTGTCGCTCAGTTGGTGTGTACTCCAGTAGACGGGCGATGAGGTCGATAGCATTAGCGTCCGCCTTCCGGAAGACCTTGTTGAAGGGATGGGGCTTGATTTGGGGGAACTTGTGCTCCATGTAGTTGGGGTTCATGGTTCGAATCTGTTCTCGAGTAGGTGTGCCCAGAACCTTGATGATTTCAACAAGCTGGTCGATGCCCGATTCGCCGGGGAAAAGAGGCTGACCAAGCATAAGCTCGGCCATGACGCAGCCTGTCGACCACACATCTATCAACTGAGGTCAGCGAATCGAACCATATGGCAAACTCTGTTCAAAATCCTACCAATCTTTGTGGTATAGTTGGTTGCACCGAAGATGAGTTCGGGCGCGCGGTAATATCGGGAGCAGATGTATGAAACATTCGGCTCGTTCTCAACTAGGATCTTTGCACTTCCAAAATCGCAGAGCTTGAGGATTCCGCTGTTGGGGTCTAGGAGAAGGTTCTGGGGCTTGATGTCTCGGTGGCAGATACCCTGGGAGTGGATATACGCCAGAGCTCTGAACAGCTGGTAGGTGTACAGCTTCACCTCGAGGATAGGCATGGTGGTCTTCATCTTGTTGAAAAATCGAGAGGCTCGGTAGACAGTCTCGGGCACGAACTCTTGAACCAGGTTGAGGTAGACCTCGTCTTTCTATGAGGGAATTAGACGGGGGGCGAAGAAGGGGATAATCAGGTATGCGTACACGTTCACCGTTGGAGTAGTAGAAGGCCTTGAGCTGGACGATGTTGGGGTGACGGACAATGCGCATGATCTGGAGCTCACGGTTCTGAGGAAAAAAAGTCAGCCAACAGCTCAAGGTACCAAATGCCGACATCATGTACCTTGAACCTCTTATCCTGAAGAACTCGCTTGATGGCAGCATCCTCTCCCGATGGAGAAAGCTTGGTTTGGAAAACCACACCGAAGGAACCATTTCCGACAATTTTGCACTGGGTATACTGCAGGTCTCGAGTCTCGCCAGTCACTCCATCTTGAACCTTTTCACGGATCACCTCTGCAATTGTGTCAGTGTCGAGGACAAACCCATCATGACAAGGTCGAATAGGAAGGATATAAAGCATAATTGCGAAACTAACCTCCCATCCGCAGGCTATTGAAGGCGTTTGGCCGATGAGCCGACATTTTCGGCGTCGTTTGTCCAAATCAAAGCGCGTGTGTGAGCGAAGTAGAGGCAACAGCGCCTGTAGATCTCAATAAATGAGGAGAATTGATGCAGAAATTCCGAACAGAGGCCGTAACGGGCAAAAACGATGATGCAGCACCAGAGCTTGGTTGAATTGACGCTGGGAACAGATGTCTCTGGATCAGCGCGAAGCTAAGCTCGCGGACAAGACAGTGGCTGTCGGTGGAGGACAGCTGAAAGGCGATGGGCGAGTAATGTCTCGGTCGAGGTATCGGCACGGGCGCGGACGAGCGACTCGTGGATTATTTCTGCAACGTCAAGCAAACCAACCGACGGGGTCTCTTGCTGACGAGGGGGCTTGTCGGCTGTCTGGAACGGACTAGACTTGTTGGTGAGTGCACGACGGAGACGAGGACGATGCGCACGAAAATGGCAAAGCCAAGGGTATCTGGGGAAACAAAGAGAAAATCGAGGGGGAGAATCGGTGGTGTTTTGGTGGCACGGGACAGGCTGGAGGGGGGGCGGGGCGGAGGGGAAGGGAGGGGAGGGAAGGGAACGGTGGGCGCGAGGAAAGTGGGCAAGGGACGGGGTATAAAAAGCTGCCGGTAATGAGGAAGAGAGGACGTCGGGGACGGGGCTCTAGGATGGATTGAGGTACTAAAACGGGAGAGGCAGAGGCAGAGGTGGCGACGAAGGTGAGGGACAACGGCCAGGCCGGGTTGGGTCAGGTCTCCAAGGACGATGGATGACTGAGCGCGGGGACCAGCCCAGTCAATGTGTGAGAAGGAGACAAGGCAAGGCGGAGTGAGGTAGGTAGAGAGTGAAAGAGGGATGTGAATGTGTGCGTGTGTGGCAGGATGCGCTATGCCACTGCATGCATCAAGCGGCATGAGTTTTTTTTTTTTTTCTTGTTCTCCTCGTTGCTCGCGCTTCTGCTGTGCCTGAGCTAGGAGGGTTGTCGATGTCGATGCCAGGCACATGCAGCGAGAGACGGAGAGGGAGCCGCCGTCACTGCCAACATCAAGAGGCTGGAAATCCGTGTCCCAATTTTGATGGACAGGCCCTCCATCCAACAGCAGTTGAACAAGATGACGGGCAGCAAGCTCTCGGGCAGTGGACAGGGCAGGGTGATGGAAAGGCGACCACCAGGCGTGTGCTCCAAGCTCTAGGGGAGTGCTCTAGGGAGTGTGTCGTGGAATGGGCATGGATGGAGGCTGGCACCAGGCGGGTCTGGAGGGGCGGGGTGATGGATGGAGCACGCTCGTGACAGCCCATCGACAGAATGCTGCTCAAGGCCAGACGAGGAAGCGGGAGAAAACAAGGCGTTACGGAGGAGACAAATGGGGGGAGAACAAAGTCCGAGGCCGAGATACAAACGGGGAGAAAATGAAACAGGAATGAATGCATGAATAGGGCGGGTGAAGTAGTTGTCATGGAAAAAGAGACGACGACTTACTACAGGCGATGCAAGCAATGATGACGATGGTACGTGTGGTTTTGGTGGTGGTGGTCGCGGTGGTGGTCTCCAGTTCTAGTCACGGCGGCTAGCACGAACGATCGTGAAAAGATTCGAGTCCCAGGCTGACGGGAGAAACGACAAGGGGGTTTCTCTGTTGACGAGGAACGTAAAGACGTAGGTAATCAGGACGGCTTGACGCAAGGCAGGGTGGTTGCTGCTGGGGATGTGTTCCTGTACGTGCGGTGCGGCGGTACAGTACGGGTGCTGTCGGCGGAGGCGGCTGTGGTGGTGCAGCGGGCAGCAGGGGCACAACAGAACGTGTCTGATTCCGTAGGTGGCTAGCTGGCTGGTTGGCAGGATGGGGAAACTTGGGCACGGTGAGGCTCTCGTTTTCCAGGTGTATCGAGTCCGTTGGAGGATGGTTTTGCAGATGTCGGCGTCGAGGCACGGGAGGGTGCGGCAGACAGACAGGCCAGGTACGGAGGCGGGAGACGGGGGCGACGGACGCGATGCGATGCGATGTGATACGCCCTAGAACGTAAACCTAGGCCGGACGGAATCTGGAAGCCCGGAAGACAAGCCAGAGACAGTGAGTGAAGGTCAATCGAAGGTGATGGTAGAGGAGGAATGCTCGACGTCTGGTGGAATGAGCTGAGCTGAGCTGGGCTGGACTGGGCCTTTGGTTCGGACTGGGCGCTGAGCTCTGCTGGGCTGGGAAGCTGTTCTGAATTGGGCTTGGCCTTGAGGGCCTTGGGCTAAGAGACGAGAGGCTGCTGCGGGACCTGGCTAGCCTCTGTGAACCTGGGAACCTGGCCGAGGACAGGCAGGAACCTGGGATGACACCCAAAAACAGCGTTGCTGGGTGGTACTCTGGAGCTGTGTACCTGGGCCTTGACCTGCGAGTGGTCCTGCAGAGAGGAGCACGGGGACGGCGATGCGGGGCACTTTTCTGCCTAGTCGACACAGAGTGACGGCATGGGCAGACGTCAACGAGCACCTAGACGCAGCAAAAAAAGAACGCTTCCTGTTAGCTTGGGCTGGGCGCTGGGCTTTTGCGTTGAGCGAGATGCGAAATGCTTGGGGGAGGAGGGAGGGGGATGGATGGATCTTTGTTGGTGAGGGGTTAAATCAACGCAGGAGAGACAGGCAACACGAGCTTCACTTTTTTGTCTCAGCGCCATCTAGGCATGTCTCTGATTCAACGACAGGAACAAGCTGAGTGCGAGGATGCGAATTGTTTGAAAAGGCAGAAATGTGTGATTGGGAAAGCTGAACATTTCGTGGCGACGCGAGGCAGAGCAGCAGCTCACCCAGTTGCGCTGAGCGGGATGGTGGGGGAGGGGAAATAGAGACAGCTTCATTGGCAGCTTCGTGATATACAGAAAACTTCAAGTACTCACTTTCACTATTAGGTTTCCATCAAGGAAGTCAACACGGTGATTCAGCGACGACTAGGAAATGTTGTGTTTATAAAGTCACGGATAATTCGAGCAACGGGGGTGTTGCCGTCCAAGGTAACCCAAAGGCAATGAAATCGACGTCTTGTGAGCATTCGGCGTCTATTCAAGGAGGACCCGCAGGATTGGGCTTGCTCATGTGCTCATTTTGAGACGGGCACCGCGCTAACACCCGGCAGGCGAACAGGCGAGACGTCTGTCCTCTCTGCAGCGGAGCCAGGTACCTCTGGCTCTGGGTATGAATGGAACCCGGACAGGGAGTCGTGTCCTTGCTTGCAAGCCCTTCTACGGGCAGATATTGGATCCAATTCCAGATGACTCGCCTCAACCTTGAATGAACCACAAGGAACCCCTTCGACCCTGGCACTTGGCGACTGGGAATATTCTATAAGGCTCATGGGTGCATCCGTGATAAACACAGCTGTAACAGTGAGGCAAGCGTGTCCTCAGGGGGCACCTCGGAGTCATGCCTCGAATCATGGACTTGGAATACCTTTTCAGGTTGTAACTTCCACAGAGGTCAGGCAGGCCGGCATGAAAGGTAGGCACGGGCTACCTTACAGACTGCACGGCAGGTACGACGCCGCATGGCCCAGCCCAAGTCGTGAGGCGGAACGGTAACCACGCACATCCGCCGCATCTCATCCAAATCTACCAATCCTGAATTACACCAACAACCACCCGTTCCTGAATCTCCCAACAGCGGCAATCGTTTTGGTCAGCAACTGACCATCCCGTCAGCCTATGCTGCATGGAGCGTCGACCTGCGGCGGATCGACCTAAGAGAGCTATATACAGCTACGAGCTGGGTGGAATATACGGCCCCCCAAGGCGTTCGTTGTTAGCTGACCCTCTATCAACCCCTTCACCAACCAACTAGTCATCATCAACAGACCGATCCCACCAGGCTGGCACGCCTCTTTACAGACCGTGGCAACAGGCAAGGGTACCAGCCTCACGGCTCGGGCTCCTCGCCGACGGCCAAGACGCACGAGATCTACAAATCCACCCATCGAGAGAGGTGACACCCATTTTAGAGCTTCTCGCCTGCTGGACCCGATTCCCAGCCGTTCTCGCCAGTTGGACGCTTGTGCCATTTCTGGGTCCCTGGTGGATTCGGCAATGGAGCACTGACCCGCTGTTGGCACCGGTGTGAGAGGATCCCGAAGGAGCCACATTTCGCGACTCAAAAAGATGCTGACCTGGACGGCGGAAGCGGATTATACAGCAGGAGCATGCAATGATCTGTAGAGAGCTGTCGGTTGTCATCTTTAAAGTCGTCGAGGCCAATCAGAGGCCTTTCACCCCCTCTTCGTACGCGGCAGTTTCATACCTTCTCGCTCGCGGTTTGGGGGAGCAGTTTCTTGATATTGGATCCCAACACCAACCAGCAAGCAAAGAAGTTCACATGATATCCCAAATGTGGCCCGACCAATGTTCAATGCGTCAACAACCACCCCAAGGTCACGTCACCTCACCTCACTTTATCTCACCTCTCCTTACCTCTCCCCGTTTCGTCTCATCTCGCATCGCCTCAGCTTGTCTCTTCATCCATGTGCAACCAGTGCAGGACGGTCCAGACCTTCCCATTTGATGAAGTCAACGCCCAGGACCCCCAACAAGCTACCGTTTTCGAGATCGAGACATTTAATTGCCGAAGCATATTCGCTCGTTGGCAACCCGGGTCGCTACAACTGTGATGCATGCGCAGGGATTGGATCTTCACCCAGTCCCAGCGCCGCCAGCGTCTATCGATCAAAAGCAACGTTGGTGACAGGGGCTGTCGGCCCTCGACCGGTAAGAGTCGACAGCCGCCCCTGCCCTCCCCTGTCGGCCAGACTGGTCCGAATGGACTGGGTTCCTCCGCTGGTTGGGTTCCCACCTGATGCAGAAGTCGAGATGACGATGGACGACGCTTTGCACAGAGCACATGCACCTGCGGGGCCGTGGCACGGTGAGGCTGGGTGGATCCCTGACGTCTGAAGCTCTGGAACTCGAGATCCAGGAATCAGGAGTCCAACGAGCCGGTACGAGACACTTCACTTGCAATTGTTGTGCCCTAATTGTGCCTCCACAAAACATGTTCCCGAAATTGGGTGTTGAGCCCGGCCACCGTCACCTGCGAGGGACCGTCGAGCTCGACAGCCTGATTTCTTTATGTCAAGGCTGGATTATCGAACCACTGGACCAACCCAACAGATCTCACCTAGAGGATCTTGGCCTGTCAACCTGCGACTCGGATATTTTTGGTTCAGTCTCACATCAGTGGGCAAGTGCTCTTCCCTTTTAAAAAGCCCTAGAGTCGTCAGCGGTTGGTGGTTGGATGGTGGTTGGTGGTGTCGAGGGGCGTGATCAAAGTGGTGGTCAAGGTGGACACAGGGTAAGTAGTGTCAACGCCAATGGTGATCTGGCTGTGGCCAATGGATGGGCCCAACGTCATGGTGAGGACGTCATTTTGCGAAATATGCATGGCCATTGCTTCTTGGGTTGGGTCTGCCTCGAGCATGTGCTTGAGGCCACGAGAGACGAGCTGTCGGAAATGGCGATTGGTGATGGACGGGCATCCCGTTTCGGCGACGCCTGACAGCCTGTTGACCCAAAAGCCGATGCGGCCACGGTAGATGGCCAGCATCTGAGCGATCGTCTCCATCCCATCACGCCCATCTCATCCTCCCGATGCATCTGGACGCTAACTGCCTGGCTAACAGGGAACGAGGGAAAAGCCCAGAGGCCACCAAAGCCCCTGGCACCGTCCCCGTCGCGAACACGCTGACCACAAGGCCCATGGGCGGCTGCAGACCACTCACAAGCTACGGGTCGCGGAAGCTGGCGAACAGATGAGGGGAGCCATCAAGATGGTGGGCGAAAGTAGTCCTAAGTGGGTGGACTTTGTGGAATGCAGATGGTCATGAGACCCCTCATATGCAACGCTAATAACAATGGCCGAATTTAGGTTCGCAAAAGCACACGGCCCATCTGATCAAGTCTCGAGAAAAAAGGGGTCCTTGTCGCGGAGTTATCCAACCATGAAAGACGAGATCAATGGCCGACGTTACTTGGGGAAGAGAGCAGTAATACCCGTCCTGCCGCTGGTGTTGAGGTTCCCACGGCAGTCTCGTTTTCAGGAACCAGTCAACTGACACGAAATCCAGGGTAAATCTGCTTCTTCACCATCCTGAGGACTGGGTCGCTTCGATTCAAGGTCAATTGATATCCTCAGAGTCCAATTGACATTGTGAAACCTAGACTTCCATGTGCACAGAGTGGCTCTTTTCGAGTCTCCAGCCGTTCACCCCGCTCAACAAGCGCGTCTCACCAGAGTTGGGGTTGGACTAAAACATACCGCGCCGCGGCCTGCGGCATTGCGGCGGTACCGGAGTGTGTGATAGTGGAAGGTCTAGATCAGACTCCCGCTTCCCGGCTGCGGCTCGAAAGCATGGAGGAGAGTGTTGACGCCACCAAGCATGTCAGCATGACTTTAGAGGCGTCCCTGGCTACGAACGTCCGAGCCTCTTTTGTTCAAGCGCACGACGTTGAGCCATTGACAATCTAAGGGCGACTCTGGTTCATGTCACCTGACTCGATCTTGGTGATCCTGGTTCAACGATCCAACGCAGCAACGTTGCCTGACAAGCTGAGGAATTGCTGTGTAATCAGAACGTGCAGATCGAACTAGGCCTAGCAGGCGACGCGCATGGAGAGTTACAATCGTGCATAGCCCATTGTTGGCTATGCAACTCCCAGAAACCAGCAGAAGCATACATGCTAGGACGGCTCCATAGCCTTTGTTGCTTCAACTCGGAAGTTAAGGTTAATTCGTCTAATCTGCCACAGATCCCCCGGTTTTCGCTGTTCAACCCCGCCTGTGTAAATATGTAAGTTAACACCTCCCCCGGCTAGATCTCTTATGTCGCAGAGTATGTACTGCCAGCGAGAGGCCAGCACTCATGGGGCCCAAGGCTCTCAAGTTCCTGGCACCGAAACGCGACATTGACTTGAAGAGAATTTGCCGCTGGTATTTCCACAAAGGTTAAACCAAAGTTTCCACGTCGACTCTAGCCTACAATCTTACTACGGCACTGAGTGATCAGACTTACAACACCTGTGATGGATCGTGAGACATTGCTATCTAGTACTGACTGGATACGGCACTTCCCGCCATTCACTGGCAACCTTCTGACGGCTGCGGTGCTTTTGTGAAACGTCATTAAGCCGACGAGAGGTCAGAAGGACAGCGACAGCAGGCATGCTATGCACAGGACTTACATGGGGGGTGTTGGTGTATCATCAGCCCATTTCGACAGCCTCGAAATCCGCCACTATTCACAGCCTTGAAATCAGCTGGCTCTCCAACACGAGCGCCGTTTCCCGCCTGCCTTACGTCAACAAGCATGTCTGTTCCCCTGTCAGTTCGCTAGCATCGCATCGCATCTCACCGCACGGGAACTAGCATGTGGCAACGACCGACGACATCGGCGTTAGATGAACCTGCGAGGCTACAGGCCTCAGCCTGGGTATATGAAGACACCAAGCGAAACAGGGTGGAAGAGGCAGTCGGTTGGCCATGACATGCCTCACGGGTCCATTCTTGATCCTCTTTGTGCGACCCCAACCAAAGTCTTGGGGGCTGAAAGTGTTGTCAGAGACTGGTCATCAGACGCGCGGCTTCCGGCTGGCGGCCCCGGCATGGACCATGGGCCTTTTCCTGCCCCTGTCTGTGGATATTGTGTACATGGAGGAAGTTCTTACTATGGCCCGATGCATGCACGGGCGTAGATCAGCCGGCTTGGGCTTTGATGCTATCTTTAAGGTTCCAAACTGGGGTTGGGAGGACGGCGCTGGTGTTGACCTGCTCGACACGGCTGCGCTGTGCTGCGATGTGATATTCGTGGCATCAGTCTGGCGAGACTGGATCAGGCCATGATCGACTCAACCTGTTTTTTGCTCGTCCTGCTTCTCACCCAACCCAGTCAATCATCCAAGTTTCCTTGGCAACATCTCGCACACACGGCCACAGGCAAGGGTCCTCGTCGGATCCGATGGTTCCATGCCACGAACCCAGCTGAGATCCGTGACACCCCGTCCTCATCTCAACCCCTCCAAGCCCTCTAACCCAACTGGAGGGCTATGGCGACCTACCCCTGGCTTCCGTGAGAGGGCGATTGCCTCTTTGACTCGGATGCGTTTTTACGGATAGAGGCTGTGACACTGCGAGTCGTCCTTCACGACCAGACCAGACCAGACCAGTCCGCGGTGCGGCACTGTCGTGCCCAACGCTTGGGCCTGACCAGCTTACATGCAATGGCAGCCCGAAGTTGTCTTTGTCGGCGTTGCGGCCGGTCTCGGCCCGGGAGATCATGAGATGGCTCGTTCGTTTTCCTTACTCGATTGCATCGGAGAGCCTCTGCCGGCGGCAGATGTGTCTGATTAATGGCGCACGGCGACACCTGGCAGCAGCAGCAGCAGCACCAGCATCTTCACGATGGACTATACTTCGGCTACTGCTACGATTGGAGTATGATCGATATAGTCAGCCAACTTATACCTGGGGCGTGTCTCGCCTACGACACAACAGGGGGGCAAGGGAATGGATTTTGGTCTGTCCTCACTCGATGTATCACCATGACGGTATTCCCTTGCAGACTGTGGAACATGGCACAAAACTCGTCATGCCGGACAAAAGTTGGTATAGCAAGTATACTTGTCAGCCGTTGAACTAACGTATCGGCACCTGTATGCGCCTATTTGTTGGGGACTGGGGACACAAGCGAGATCAGAGTATCCATGTTGACAAAGATGGCAGTAGCTTCTCTTCTGCTGCTGAGCAAACTCGACGGTTGTGATAAGGCATCTATGCTTACAGGACAACATAGGGTCTCTTTCTTGGGTGTACGGATATACATGTCAAGATGATTGCTGTCGCTGTCACGCACCCATATCCATATGAACTCGGACGGACCCCTGTCCTTGGGGTAACTCTCTGGATCTTCATGTTCGCAGACCTAACCTCGCAAAACACGGTCGTCCAGGTCGGAGGTTGTCGCCGCGGAGCTTGATCCGTGATAACCCGGTCACGGACACGAGAGGGATCCATGCGGCGCACAGGGCATAGTGAGGAGGAAGCCTAGGAAGCGAGCAAGCAAGCAAGCAGAACTGAGGTCTACGGGCGTTACTTCGGCCAGTGGAGGGGAAGATCTTTGCAACCGGACTAGGTGGCGGATGGCCGAAATATGCAGGTAATCAGTGGACATGGCCCGCTGCCTGTCATATATGACACTGGTGGCCCCGGAGGTTTTCCCATGCTCCCCGGCTGGGGGAGAGGGCGGTTCGGATCCTCTAGGCTGTTGTTCATGATGTGACGAAAGACAAGACATTGACGGGGGAGTGTTGAGCCTGGAATAGCGCTTGCTGTGTCGATTACAGTTGAGCTCTACTTCCATATATGGCAAGTCTGCCGTCTTGATTACCTCTCGTTAACCACGAGCAGATGACGATCATTCTGACTTGCTACAGATCCATTGGAACCCCGACAGTCAGACTGACTGACTGACTGACTGACAGTGATGCCTCCCTCAGCCAACAAAGCACGTCCTGTATCGTCCGTCAGTCCTACTCCTACTCCTACTCCTACTCCTACAGGACAGAACAGCAAAGCACAGTTAAACGCCCACTCAACCATCCATGACATGACCCCCCTGTGCACACAAGCTTCCCCAATCCAGCGACCTGCATCTACCGGCAAATAACACGTCCATCCCCCGGCCGCCCACCCCAGGCACAAGGCACCGGGAGGCCGCTGTGCTCGCGCGACCTGGTCGATACCTCTGTATCTGTGGCCGGTCGAGTTCTGGATGCTTGTACTCGAGTTGTATCTTTATTTTTTGAGCCAGCCACTTGTTGGTGTCAGCTTGTAACGTCGTGCCACGCCGCCCGTTGATGCGTCCCCTTTGGCTTGAAACTTTTCCCTCCTGTTTCTTTTTTGTTGGCAGCAAGAGAGAAACTCAACCAATGGGGGACTATTGGACTCGTTGGTTTGAGACACAAGAGACGGGCCGGGCGCTTGCTTTTGGGTTTGCGACATGTTTGACTCTTTTTGTGCTTGTGCTTGTGACTTCTGCACTTTGCCGCCGAGAGGAGGGGGGGGACAAGGCATTGATTCATCATCACTCGTTCGTGATAATAGACAAGACAAATTTCAGAGATAACCAACTATGGGACGGAATTCATGAGTACTGTTCTGTACTGTACATAGGTAGGTATGTAGCCAAGGAATGATGATGTGCTGAGCTATCTCGGTTATGCCCCTGCTCCAGACAATCATTGCAACCTACCCTCCACTACTCGCTCACTTACTCATTCAATTCACCCAACCTTTGACAGCCTCCCACCATGTTTGTTTTCCACGTTGTTCTGCAACCCGAGTGAAACGAGAGACCCCGTAGCGTAGCATGACCTCGCTTTGAAATCATTGGGGCTCCGTGGAACCGAGGGCTTGGGGAAGCAAGGAGCAAGGGTGAAAGGCTACCTGGCGAGGTTCATGGCTCGACTTGTCATATCAAAATGCATGCTTTTTGGATGTAACCGACCAGCGTCTGGGATGCGACCTCGTCGAATCATGTGATCAGTGATGCATCATTTCCCTTCTTTGATAGTATTCAACCTGCTCACTCCAAAAAAATGACTCCCCCGTCCTTGGCCGCAGATCATTGTGGTACTGTACTTCTCCGCTGAGATGGGTTGGGTCCGAGGATTCATCAGTCTTTGGTCCTCTCGATTCCTAAACGCCTTCACCCGAAGCACCAGAACTTGAAGAGATTAGTCCTCATCGTTCACCTTGTCTGCGACCAGGTCCTTGACCGTTTGGAGGACTTTCTCGGGCGGCCGCTCGATATGCTCAACCGGTGTGCCGATGCCGCTGGGAATCGGCGTCAACTGCGCGCTCGCGTAGCCGCTGCTCGGAACGGGGATCTTGATGTCCTGTGGTGAGCCGGGCACGATGAGAGGGTCCAGGCCGGGGATGTGGATGCGCTTGGCCTCGTTCTGGTACGCAGCCGGGATGATCTCGATGACCTCGTCGCGGGGGAACTTGATCATAGGGATATCCATGGTAGAGCAGTGCATCAGGTAGGCGTATAGAACCCGGAGTACAGATTCGTGCGCAATGATGAGAAGATCATGCTGCTCTCGTTCCAACTCCAGGATGATGGGCTCCAAACGGACAGCGAGGTCGTGGTAGGACTGTTTTTCATTAGTATCCCTATCAACTAGCATACAGCATCTTGCGCAAGACAACTTACCTCTGCACGAGGATAGCGGTGGTGGTATGGATCTAGTTCGTGCTTCTCAACTTCATCAGGATAGATTTGGCGGATCATTCGCTCCGACATCTTCTCGCAGACGCCAGGGTTTATCTGACTGAGCTGCGAACGCTGTCGGACTCTATAGCCCTTCTCCTTCAAGGCATCTGACGTCTGAACAGTGCGCATCCGTGTTGATGTCCAGACTGTCAGGGGTGGTAGCGGGATATCCGCACCTCCCTGAGCGATGGTCGTCTGGCGCTCCTGTTCACGATGCCGTATGAGTGCCTCGGACATCTTCTCAGCATACTCTCTCCCTTCCTGTGACAAGGGGGCGTCTGCCTTGTACGAATCTTCCTCTGCTGTGGTGCCAGCCCGGGCAAAGAAGGTCTTGCGCGACTTGATGTGCAGGTTGGTGAGGTAGAAGACGATTCGGTGCGAGAGATAATTGAAGCTGACATTGTTGTAGAAGAACTTGGTTCCGGCGTTGATCATTTTGACGTAGTTGAGCTCTTTCTCATCCATGGTCTCGAAGACGGGAATCTTCATCTCAATTCTCTGAAGGTACAGTTTGGCAGCTTCATCTGGCTCCATGCCCGCGAACTATTCATCGGAGTTAGCGTCCTTTACTCAAATTGGCTACACATGTACACTCACGTCAGGGGACGAGATCTTGACGTTACGAGCATTCTCGCGAAGAATGCGTTCGTCGTCAACGAATGACTCGATGAACAGGGTCTACCCCGTCAACTATTAGTTCATGTCCAAGAGTGCGCGCTATGTCGTACTTACCTGAACATCATGCTTCGCAAACTCCTTAGCTAGCGAACGTCGTCCGTTGGCAGTCGGGTTGACAGCGTCATAAATGGCCACTTGTCCGTTGTCATGGTTCAACCAGGAGTAGATGTCTTCACGGCATTTCTTCAAGATCTTCTGGCGTAGGATAACTGAAGCTGGCGACGCATTTGGGAAGAAATAGTCGTCAGGGATATCTCCTTCAGGGCCGACAGTTGCCCGACGATAGTCACCAAGATGAAAGATGCGAGTTTTGACACCAAGCCATCCAAGATACCGCGCCATGGAGACGCAGATGTGCCTGCAAGAACCGTCAGCTTTGACCAGGACCTAAGAGGCTCGGACCTACGTCTTTCCACGAGCGGGTGGTCCAACCATGACGATGGCTATACGACCAGAGTGAAAGAGCCGACCCGACATAGTACTGTAGAGTTGGGCCGGGGCCAGATCTTGGCCCTCGGTAATGTCGTGGATGCCATCGATGAAGGTTGAGCTCTTACGGCGGTAGCGAGGAGCATTCGCCGCAATTTCAGCGGTTCTTTTTACTGTCAGTTACGAAATAATCACAGAGAGAACAAAGGGCTAAGAAGTGATTCCGTCAGAAGTCCGTACTGACACCCGGCAAGCCAATCTGATGCCGGGTGTTGGAAGAACGGTCGAGTAGGGACTCATATGAGGCGGTTTGAGGCTGGAGTCTATGAAGGTTTCGAGATCATGCAGTACTCAAATTCTAAAGGCGGATGAAAGACAATAACAAGGCAAGAGAATAAGAGAAATTCCACCTACAAAAGAGTATCCATGTCGGTTTGAGTATCCCTGCAGGGCTTCCCGGCAAAGGTACTTCTAGGCTAATGAGATACGTTCCCCGTGAGGGTTAAATTACTGGCGTATGACTAAAAACAACGAAGTTTTCTGAGACCTGGGAACCGTAACAGTATTGCGACCACCAGCGATGTTGCTCGGTGAGAGTTGAACCGAACGGATCAAGAAAGGCTCCCTGGCTGTGCAGATGAGATGCGATGCTCAATGGTACGAAGCAAGTCGGTGGAGCGGGCGAGATGCTGGTCGATAAAAAGGTGATGTATTTTTTTGTGCGTCAATGAACCTGTAGTGACTTGTAACTGGCGCCTTGAACCGTTAAACGGGTCCTTTTGTGGTACGGGTACGGCTTCAGAGACGATGGATGAGCTTCGCGGGAGAAGGGAGAGATAGAGAAGAATTCCCGGCGTTATCGGCGAGGTCGGCTCGAGAGATAAAAAGGCCTTGACCGCTCTCATTCAACAACGTCGTGCAAGGAGGGAAAAGAAGAAGTGATTGTGAGATTTTCAATGGACAAGGCGAAAAAGTGTAAGAAGAAAAGAAGTCATTAGAGAATTGAAAATGGCAGTCGTTGGTGTTGAACGGCCGTTGAGGGGACTCATTGACAGGCGCAGGTAGCGATCAAAGTATCGGTACCCACTGACCAGGACGTCATTCACCAATACGTGGTGCAAAGTCGTGCATGTGAGCCCCAAATCCCTGGGAGAGGGCCTCTGGTGGGAAGTACAGAGTACTTGTGGAGTACCTTGTGTCGCCAACCAAAGACACGGCACTGCCCCCAGCCCAGGCCGATCTGGGCCAGAGCCTTGGCGCCTTCCCATTCCAGGGCCCCCTCTCAGCTCAGATTGAGATGTTGGATAAACCTCGGTCTCATCAGCCACAAACGACGATTGCCCCTCGTGGCTTGACCGAGACGGAGCACGGAAGATTCTTACCTCCGCCACACAAAAGCCGCGCGGGCAACCGACTCGACATCATTGGTGGCTCGTGCTCCTCACTAGAGCTGTCCGGAGCCAGATGAAAATTATTCTCCATCCTCCCCAACACCACCCCAAAGCCATCTGTGCTCGTCATCACGATCCTGGCGTTCAGAGGCCTCGGGACTTAATCGCGATCGAGGTTATCTCAGCAACCTCTTCTACCCTGCTCCTCCCCTCCCCGCCCTCCGGCCCCCGCATAACGGTTGCGCCGCTCGTCGATATCTTTTCGTCGCCGAGTCTCTCTTTCTTGTCTTGCCGGCTCCGACCTTGTCTCCGGCTTCGCCTCGGCGCACATCTCTCACCATGGCCTCCTCAGCGGCATTGGACCCCGTAAAGGCGGTCCTCTTCTCCAACCCAATCGCAAATGTGTTAGGAGATGCTCTCAATTCCTTCAGCGAGCGGAGGGCGAAGCTCGGCCTGTCCAACCCCGGAACCATTGAGAACCTCGCCAAAGAGGTCCAGCGCGATGTCTTCCTCAACAACTACATGTTCACCGGCATCCGCGCCGACCTGACCAAGATCTTCAGCATGGCCCCTCTCTTCCAGGTCTCCCATCAATTTGCTCTGGGCGAGCGCATCAACCCTTACACCTTTGCCGCCATGTACGGCACAGGCAAGGTAGCTAACCGCGATGACAAATTCGTATAAGGCGGGGTGCTAACCCATCACTAGGTCTTCTGCCAAGGAAACCTCGACAACGAGGGCGCTCTGTCCGGGCGATTCAACTGGCGATGGTCCGACAAGCTTGTTTCCAAGTCTCAGCTCTCCATCTCGCCTGGTGGTCAGGATATGGCGCAGTTCGAGCACGAGTACACCGGCAACGACTTTAGCGCATCCCTCAAGATGCTCAACCCCTCCTACCTCGAGGGCGGACTCACTGGTATCTTTATCGGTAGCTACCTCCAGTCCGTCACCCCCAAGCTCGCTCTTGGTCTCGAGACTCTCTGGCAGCGACCTGCCCTCACCCAGGGCCCCGAGTGCGCTGTTTCGTACGCTGCCCGTTATAAGTCTAACGACTGGATTGCCACCGCTCAGCTCCAGGCCGCCATGGGAACCCTCAACACCTCCTACTGGCGACGACTCTCCGATAAGGTCCAGGCTGGTGTTGATCTGAGCCTCGGCCTCGTCCCCTCTCCTGGCGGCATGATGGGTGGTGGTCTTCAGAAGGAGGGTGTCACCACCATTGGCGCCAAGTACGACTTCCGCATGTCTACTTTCCGAGCTCAGGTCGACTCCAAGGGCAAGCTTAGCTGCGTTCTTGAGAAGCGTGTTGCCCCCCCTGTTATGATGACCTTTGCTGCCGATATTGACCACTTTACGGTTCGTATTCCCAACATCAAGGTGCCTTGAATGAGACTGACTTTTTGTTATAGCGCCAAGCCAAGATTGGACTGGGTGTCTCTATCGAGGCTGCTCCCGAGGAGCTTCAAGAACAGCAGGAGGCCCTTGGATCTCAGCCTCCTCCCAACATCCCCTTTTAAACTCTGGGATACGAAAGGCACTCCCAATGACACCAGCTACGACTCGCTCTCATCCGGTGGAATAATCTAATGTAGCCCACCGTTGACCGGCCCAGGAAAACGCCACGACCCATCTCCCCCCAATTCACCAACCCCCCTTGATGTCTTATTAGTCGTCCTTTCCGCCTCCGATGATGCCATGGTTTCTCGTCTCCCAGGGGGGATCTCTCGCATATATATCTCGTCTGATCTTCTGGGGCACCTTGCTCCAACCCCCCTGGTGGACACGGATCCCTGGCATCTGTGTATATTATTGTCGTGGGCGTTCTGCGCTGGTCATTTGTTTCTGCGACGCACAGCAGAGGGCGAGGAAAACAAAGCTGGGGAATCCTCACTTGTTCTTGATATTTTTTAAAATGTTTGGCTGAATACTCAACCCCCTTGGCGCTTCTCAAGGTGGTGGTTTTCAAGTTCAAACTGTTGATGATGATGGATGGAGCATCTACCCACGGGGAGGGCTGTTGGGAAACGGCCTCCCTGTTCATGTAACTGTGTATAAGGAAATAGACAAACGTGATGCTACAGAGTTTCTCAAAGTGATGTGGAATGGAAGCATGGGAAATGAATGGTCAATCACGAGGAATGAAACATGTTCAAGTAGTCATATTAACTGATCATGACCCTCTTGTAGTCTCTTCTCTCTTTGCCTTTACGTCGTCTGTCTTTTCGTGTGCGTGTGCGTGTGCTTGAGCGTGTGCGTCATTATACCAACCCCCTCGTGGTAACCGTCGATGAGTACAGACAGATGATGTCCTGTGATACCACGTCCATCCAAAACGCCTTGCTGAAATCCTTCGGCTTTTTTCTTCCTTCCAGGCTATGTAGGGCCTCGGCCAAACAAGAAAACAGAGAGACAAATGCAATTCCGCCCTTCTTTCGTCCGTTCAGTCATCACGTACCCTGGTGCTCATTCTCCTCCCCCTTCACGCCGTGTCAAGCTTCATTACAGTCCACCAGGGCGGTGCATCATCTCGCTCGCTGGCAACCATACCCATCCGATGTCTTTTTGCTGTTCCTTTTTTAAGCCGACAACTCCTGTTCCTATGCGTGTGTATTCAAACATTGAAAAAAAAATTCATGATTTCGTGTGTTGATGTCTTGTTGCTCCATGTTTGTCTGTTTCATTTGCCGTCATCAAGAAGCACGACGATTACATCACCGTGCATTCTCGCTCCGGCTGAGGGCTGTTCTTATTCTTGATCTTATCCTTGGACTTGATTCGCTTATGGCCATGTTTGCCATGACTATGGTGATGGTGATGAGACTCAGCCTCTGGCTCAGCAGGTACTTCAGCTCCATCGGTGCTGCTCTTGGAATCCTTGGATAGCTCCATAGTCAAAACACCTGTAGAGTTGGCCGAGGACATGCCAAGAGGATTGGAATCCACCTTGAGATCTGCCTTGTGATCACCTTTGGGGTCAGCCTTGGAATCCACCAAAGGCTCCTTGCTTGGCCGCATGAGCCCTCCCAAGCGGCTCATTGAAAAGTTGATACGGTTGTCGCCGCTCTGGCTGCTTGGTCGACTCCTGTTGACCTTGGCAAACCGGGATGCCGCGCGAGATAACCTCGATGCCGTAGATTCTTCGTTGGGCGTTATAGCCGGAGAGTGAGAGTTGGGGGTTGGAGAAGTCGAGTCCGTCCAGACCACGCTAGGGCGACGAGAATCTCCGAGGAGAGATCCCTGGTGGAAATCTGCACCCTCGCCACTCCTTCGAGGGGGCCTTTCACTGTCTGAAGAAAGTCGAATGCTGGGTGGCTTGCTGGGATACAGCTGAGAGCTCTCAATGGTTGGGGTATTGTCAAAGTAGCTTTCGTCCTGGCCCGAGATTCCCAGTTGGTTGCTTCTAGTTGGTGTGGGAGGTAGCTCGATGCTAACCTTGGACTCGTTGTATGATGGCGGCTCAGTTTCGGTGTCGTCGACAGAAGGAGGCGCAACGTCGACCATTGGTACGATCTGATAAAAGAGCAGATACGGCATCTCTTCTCTCAGGGCTCTCTTGATGTCGTCGACGTAGGTGACACGGTTCTCGATCTGTAGGTCGTCGAACTTGACCCATTGAGCCTCCTCGTAATCCGGGGGAGGATCGAAATTGTGTCGCCGGTTATCCTTCAGGAGCTTGGGGGCAACTCTGGCGAACGCGATGTAGTGTCCACTTTGTAACGAATCACCACGATGACAGATGACGGATTGAAGAACGAGCTTGTACTCCATGTTAAGGACATTCGATTCCTCCTCCGTCTTGATCTCGTCAGCGAGCATAAAGTGCGGGAGCCTGAGGCTGTCAGGTATATCGATGAAGGTGTTATGGCGCTTGGGTTGGCCCGACTCGGTCATGGCATAGCGTTTGAGGCAGATGCCTACAACTGGTCGTTGGTCAAAGTTCATAGCAACATCGACGTTGTTTCGGGGCTCAGAGCTTGTCAACGCATGCCATGCTACCATGCTTGTCAGTGCTATCGTGGGAAACAGGGGGGCAGAGCAAACTCACGAATAAGTCTGAAAAATTGCCATGCAGGGATTGTTACGGCCTTTACCACAGTCGAGCCCTTTCTCATAGCCTTTTGGAGTACCGTGATATTGTCAGGGGTAGATGGACGACCCTGCTCATCGAGAACAACACGCTGGATAACACTTGTTGACCTTGCCCGAACGGATGGCTTGCGATCCTGTACTATTTCGATAGTGGTGACTTCACCCACCTCCTCATCATCAGGAACGTCGCCATGTTTGATCTTGACGTCTTGGTTCCCAAGAATCGGTCCTTTCTCGGCGGTGGGCGTCCTCTCGATGGGAGTGATAGTCGTCGGGGAGGCAGTGATGGGTGTTGATGGTTCGCCCCTTTCCTCGGTGATGATCCGAATCGTATCCCTGTGCTTCAGGGTTGGTGGCTCGCTGTAGCTCCTATCTTCCACGCTGAGCTTCTTCCCATCTTCGCTGTCTCGCTTGACGTCGACCTGGGCGTTGAAATACTCCTCGAGACAATCCTCCAACTTGATCCCCTTATCTTCGGGATCCGGGGGTACGGCAAGATTCAGGAGACGTTCATAGACAACCTTGTGGTCGTCCTTATCCCTCTTGCCTTGGTGGAAAAGGTCGACCTGCAATGATAGGAGGGGTAGCTGTAGAGTTTCTGTGATGAAAGCAAAAGCTTCCGAAGTATCTTGTTGCTCTAGCATCCGAGCATCTGACCAGCCACAGTCAGCCAAGGCGTCCTGGATCAGCTTGGTCTGCGCGAGTTAGAGTTAGCCGAGTTTAAACCTGCGGGATGCGCCTCAGCCTACCAGATCTGTGTGTACTAGCTTTCCAGTCCTCAACATATTTACCCACATGCGCAAGAGAGTGACGAGCTTATTGCGGTTGTCTTCCTCAGGAAACTCATTCTTGAGCATGCACTCAAAAGCGTCAAGCTTGGCAAACATGGAGAAGAGCAGGGCGTCCAAGTAACACGTTACGTTGCCGCGATTCTCGGCACCAACCATTTCCACGCTTGGGTCGTAAGGGGTGATGATGCCAGCTGCCGCCTTCTGCTCCATGTCGATGAATTCGACCGCCTTTTTCGGGTCGTGGTCAGCGAATTTGGTAGCCATGATGTCGTTGATGTGGTCAGCGGTGACATTTGTTATGTTGAGCTCGTCAAGCCTTCGTAGAACTTCCTCGACCTAACGAATTGATGTTAGTGGTCGACTCCTATAATCGCAGGGACCCCTTCGTACTCGTGCTGTGTCCTTTTCCTTCTCGGCATCTGCTTTGGCGCCTGGTTTGGCGTTGTCG
Organism: Fusarium ambrosium; assembly: GCA_003947045.1. Taxonomy (NCBI): domain Eukaryota; kingdom Fungi; phylum Ascomycota; class Sordariomycetes; order Hypocreales; family Nectriaceae; genus Fusarium; species Fusarium ambrosium. The sequence goes on from NIZV01000141.1 coordinate 69,959, forward strand.
TTCTTGAACATAGCCATGAAGGCACCTGCAGAAAGTGGACGAGGCTGTCCCGCAACTGGTCAGCAAATGAGTCCAGAAGGATTTGTCCCGTGGCTTTGGGCATGCTTGACGTCGCGACCAAGCCCACCGCCGCGAGACATGACGATTGAGGGTATCTCGATACCTTGTTCTTGTTGTCCTTGTCAGAGGCTGCTGGTACGGGCGGCGCTGGTGTTGCCGACTTAGATCTACGGCCTGCGCCATTCTTGTCGCGCAAGCTGAGGAATTTCCGAGGGAACTCCTTCATGGTTGCTAGATGTAGTAGGAAAAGGAGGATGTGATTGTGAGAGAAAATCGGATGCCTCGTGAGTGAGGTTTAGCGAGGTAACAACAGGCCACAAGCCTTCATTATCGGGGGCGCATCAGTCGCAGGCGATGGTTGAGGAGGGACGGGAGGTTGCTCGGTGCGACGCGCGCGGTGAGATGGATGGGTTAATGTAGTCAAGGTGCGATAGATGAGTCGGTCAATGTGCGGGTCGCTTGAAGACTGGAGGAGACGGGTGAGGAAGAGGTTGGAAGGTTTATTCAAAGCAAAGGAAAAGCCAGAGAAAAGCGAAGCGTGAGCTGAAAGACGATGGACGAGAAGCCAGAGGGGGAAGCTCTACCTCAAAAAAGGCCGTGGTTTCGGGTTCGGAGCGAAGCGTCAGTGGCCGAATAGAAAGGAAGGTACCTGTACCTTGCCCGGTCGACCTACCAAAATAGAAGGGTTTCGAGGACCAGGACCCAGTGGCGGGGGCGGGACGACGGCCCCTGTCGGTACAGCAGTCCAGGCGACCCCTGTTGGGCTGTGTGGCCTGTGCCATCCACACTTCTTCCATCAAAGTGTGCCCCTGTGGGTTAGGGGCGCAATCGCAGTCATTTCAATCGAGGGTCTCGGTGCCTCAGGGCATCCGACAAGCGCGCTAGCTCGGGGCTCTCTCTCTGTGCGTGCCAATCCAATCCAACGGCGCCGGGCCATGGATGGATTGGATGGTTGATCCTCGCCATTCCGGCAAGCGCTCGTGGGATCGGGGAGCGAAAGCGAACCCGTCACCTCCCAAACGGCCACCTCGCAGGGTCCGACAAGCTAATGTCCAACGTGGAAGCTGCCAGGCGATTTGCTTGGATGATTTCTTCTCGGGAGTCATCCATCACATTTGACCGTCCCGGGTTGACGTAGCATCATGCACGGGAAAGAATCTTTAAAATCTTTGTACCGACACGGCGGTGTAAGCAATCCGATCCGCTTTTTGACTTTTCATGATGCTAACTATTGTGTTTGTCTTGCTTGCTTGATTGTCAGTCAGCAAGGCATCATCTCGTAGTTTCTGCCTCGTCTAACAACAGCCAGAACTCAAACGCCCACGCAACGTCTTTCGTCAGCCATCCGTGGATATCAATCATAACCCCACGCTGCCTTGGGAGGGCTCTGCTTGATTCCACCGTCATCATCTTGCGTGCCCCTCAGAGCCTCTGACATCCATCCTGCCCCTCTTCCAATCTTCAAGGGTCCAGTTTATTACCGCCTGGGCGTGCAACCCTGCCCATGACAGTCATCCACGGACTCTTGACTTGTGACCTGGGCCGGGGATAGGACAGTCACGCAGCATTCAGACGTTGAATCGAGCAAGAATGGATCTATAATTCGTAACTATGACACGTATGCAGAGTGTCTTGTGCCAATTTACCGGAATAAATCGTCCCCAACAAAGGGAAGAAAAATTCTGAAGCCTGCTAGGCAGGCGGCAACTCCGTCCACCATCCAAGTTGCATCCACCCCTTGCACACACCACTACGACCGGGCCTTGCAGCGCACTCGCGGAATTTGGCGATAGAATCAGGTTCATTATCTGTTCAGTGGGAGTCAGCATCCTTTGGGTTGTTGTAGATGGTACGTGCACGCCAAGGTAAGATCACGCACAACGAGAGGTTACGAATACCCATCGAGATCCGCGCCTTATATCACCAGACCAGACCGCCCCCGCGGGTGTTTATCCCCGTTGAGGGTTTCCCAGACCCATCCGATAAACGTATGGTTCTTGATGCCAGTGGGTTGGGGCAGCAGGTATCGGTACCTAAACCCAATAGCCAGGAAACGGAGGGTCTCGATGACCTTCACTCTCAGGAAAGGTAGTAAATGGCTTCTGCGAGTACTGGTGACGTAGGCGTACTGGTATATTACACGCCTTTGCAAATTGTCCCTGATCAAAAGGTTGCATGAAATGCTTTCAAGTGGAGGTTAACCTCCCGAAGTTATTTGCTCTTTCTAAACCATGTGCTTCTACCTACAAGGGTAAGTCCTTAAAGACAGGATCATCTTGAAAGTTAATAGAGAAGAACTTCGAGACTATAGTATAAGAAGGACAACTCCCCGCCAACTTTCCCGTCATCTTCCGTTCCCATCAGTACCAGTCGAGGGCTTCGGTGCAATATGATGTAGTAACTGTCCGATTTAATTGCGACCTATGATGGAAACTTGGAATGGAGAGGTCTCGCACTTCTGCGCATGACCTCTAGTGATCCTTTCAAGTAACCTAAGGCCACTACCTTCATATGAAGTTTTACATTCAATGGCATCGAATGAGGCCAGCAGCATCGGCTACCGACACTATCCTTACTATCGGCACCATAACTTGCCTGTTTTCAAGGAAGTAATGCATTGGATTTCATGTTGTAGAGCAAAGGATAGAACACGCGCCCAAAAAAAAAAAAAAGTTACGAGTACACCCGGGTTCTTGTCGCTCTCGAATGTTGCCCATCCCCATCCCCATCCGATAAACGTATGGTTCTTCCTGTGGTCGGGCCGCCCGCTAGAAACCATGCCCGGCTGTTAACGGGGACGGGGAATGAGCCGGCCGGTTACCTGGTGCGTCCGAATCGGGCTGTTTCCAAGCATTTCTATCATATCGGTCTGTGTCGGTCTATATTGTTGAGAGAAAAAAAAGATGGAATTAAATCGGGTCGACGGACCCACGGACATCCCGCGCCCAGTTGCTTGGGTCCGCTCCGTGATAACCCCATACCAATTGCAGCATCTTTTCGGAGTTTGGGAATGAGAGCGATTGAGCTGTTTCGGACTGCGGGTTTCTTACGGCCCGACACTTGTGCCAGGACAAGCGAGAGCTCGGGAGACTTGACCCTCCTAGTTTTCGTACAGTACAATCAGGTGTAAGCTTCGGTCTAGAACGAGTCGATTGGTGGCTTCGTAGACTGACTATCCAGAACCTGCATTTTTGCTGTGTTCCTAGATCTGGGTCAATGAGGGCAGATCGGTATCTGGAGAAGTGGTGAGATGATCAAGAGTGAGGGATCAGATTATTCAAGTCACCTGGTGCGACAATACATTCAAGAGGGAAAGGCTGAGGGCGGCCAAAGCTCTTTGTGCCAACGGTCTCGAGTCGAACCACAATTCAACTCGGAAAAGAGCAGACAAGCGAGATGATTGATCATAGGCTGGAGATACGCGTATCAGCGAAAACCAATTGCCTGTCCTGGCCAGCAGCAGTTTAAAGACCTCGAGGTGGTTTAAGAGACGACGCCACAGTTACCTACACTAGCCACACCTCCCGCAATCCAAGCCACGTGTGGCTCAACTGCGGCTAGCCGCTTAGATGGAAATTTCCAATCCACGCGACAAACTCCCACCTCTGTCGACGAGCAATTCCATCCTACCGAACCCGACACCATGGCCACGGTCCGAGAAGGAGCTCGCTTGGCGAGCTCATTGGGACGAAGGCAGATCCCTCTACGGACTGTCCCCCTCTGTGCGAGGCGGTTCGCCTCCACAGAGGCCGAGAAGCCCTCATCTGCTCTTTCAGACCTCGACTCTGAGTCGTCCTTTGCGACAGCCTCCCCCGATGAGGCAGCCCGCAAGGCGTTCAATGAGAAGGAGAATGTCAAGTCTGGGGATAGGAAGCTTCCTGGTAACCGGTTTGTGCCTCAATTGCTCCCCGCGGCTTCGGAACATGTACTAAGAGCCCCTCCATAGATACCAGTACCACCCTCCCAAGTATTATCGAGGACCTCTCCACCCCGTCCAGATGCCTCTATCCTCCGATCCGACTGCTCGAGACTTCGTTCCTGGACCTTTCAACTTTCCCCGGCTAAAGCACACCTATGACAGCACAATTGCCCCAGATATGATGACCCTCACATACCAACATGCACCTCCCGGTACTGAGCAACCGGTCTCCAACAAGGGTAACTTGAGAGAATGGGACGGCTCCTCACCTTATCATGAGAACCGACCTCGCCGAGGACCTCGTGGTGGCGGCTCTTCACGATTGGGCATAATAGAGCGCCCAATCGCCTGGCACAATATCCCCGAGCTCGAGTCTGTCACTATCAACTCGTTTGCTCCGCTCGGTGCCCAGAACAAGGAGTACCTTCACGTCTGCCGAGCAGTTGTCCAGGCTATCTCGGGAGCTTTCCCTGAGGTGACTCGGGTCAAGCACGGTGTTGTCCAGTGGGGTGTCCGAAAGGGCGACAAGACTGGTTGCAAGGTGACGCTTCGTGGTGGTGCCGCCTATGAGTTCCTCGACAAGCTCATCACTCTGGTCCTGCCCAAGATCAAGGACTGGCCCGGTATCAATGCGACTACAGGTGATAGTGCGGGCAATCTGGCGTTTGGCTTGCGTCCGGCGTGGATGGCATACTTCCCCGAGATCGAGTTCAACTACGATGTGAGTCTGGAGAGCAACCCCTGTTCTGACTGGTGATCTAACCTGTAACTAGATGTACCCTGCACGACTGATGCCCGGTTGTGATATCTTTATTAAGACGACGGGAACCTCAGACAGACAAGGCCGTCTGCTTCTGGAGGCCTTGGGCTTGCCCTTCTACGGCAAGGCCACGCACTAAATCACGATAAAAGAAGCCACTGTTGGATGTGGAATTATGAGTCAAGGATCATCTCCGAATGGTTGATATGTAGTATAGACCATGTACCAAGACAAATGTATCATAAGGGCATCAAAATCCGGTTTCAATTGCCTGAACTATCCTAAAATTTTCCGACCTCCTTTTCCTTCTATCCGCATCTATCCGACCGCAAGATGCTCTAATGCAACGCCTAACTCCGTCCCAAATGCATTTCGTTCATCATGTGTGGATATAACTGGCGTTCTTAGGCCGCCGCCTTCTTGATCTTTTCTCGTAGGCCGTTGACGACCTCGTCAACAGCCTCCATGTTTGCAGCATCAATCTTGTCGGTGGCGTGACCCTTCTTGGTCAATTCCTCAGAAAAGAGATCCATGGCGGGCTGATAGTTGCGCACCGCCGAGCTGAGGGCATACACGGCCTTGCGCCGCACCTCGTGGTGCTCGTCCTCGTGGGTGGCCAGATGCACGAGCATGGGCAAGCCGCCCATGGCGAACAGTCGCTCTTGTGTGCGCTCGTTGTTCTGCACGGCGGTGCCGACGCACCAGGCGGCCATCTTGCGCACCTCGCGCTCGTCGTGCTTGAGCTGTTCGAGCAGCGGGGTCCATAGGCTTAGGTTGGCAATGTTGTTTGCGTTGTCGAGGTTCTCGATGAGCTGCTCAAAGTTGTCAAAGGCGATGAGCTTGTCGTCTAGGGTGACCTGCTCGTCGTCGTTCGTGGTGATGATCTCCATCGAGGCCTTCATGAGGTCGGCGTCCGAGGGACCGCCCATGAGCGAGGCCATGAGCTCTGGGGTGAGGTCGGTGGTGGGCCGCGGGGCATTGGGATCAGCCTTGGTAGTGTCGGAATTCTCGATGCTCCATTTGAGGAGCTCATTAAGGCGCTTGTCATCCATGATGGTGATTGTGTATAGATGTTTGTTTTGCTCTTGCCTTTGAAAAAGTTGTGCTTGCGAATGCAGAGTTCTTGGTGCTTAATATCTTTGCTAGGATTTTCAACTTGACCAACCGTGATGAGTGGAATTTGCCCATTCTGGAATCTTCAAGAAGACTCTATTCTATAAGAGGACTAGCGTCGGCGCAAAATGCTTGCTTCAGGAAGATTCGATTCTCCGACCCCCGATAGTCCTAGAGATCCTCGGATTGATATCTTCACCGCATAGTACTTGAATAACCTCACGATAGCTCTTACGTGTTGCTCAAAGACTCCTTTCAGGCTCCCGGGGCTCTCATGCTATCAGTGCCTTGGGTGCCAATGCAATTCAGGTGATAGTGGTCCAACGTGGCAAGGAGAGATTTCATCATAGCTTCCCCTCCAGCTCAGCCAAATTGCCCCACCTTGGCCATGTTGCCCCTCATCGCTGCTTTTGCACCCGAGCTCGAGTGAGCTGAGAGCGAAAACGAGAGCACAAGAGGAAAAAAAAAGAAGCGAGGGCAAATACAACCTTGGAGACGCACACAACCCTCGACGTATTCTAGGGACTATGGGTGGCTGGGTTGACGCGCGTCTATCGCATAGCGTATATGCAGTAATTCATCTGCCTGGAAAATACGAAAGGGTCTCTAAGGCTGCAGCTGATGGACAGTCTTAGCCGTGGAGGACAACTGTAGCCTGCCCGGTGGGAATTTTCGCAACCGCAATGGCACGCCGAGGCCAGCGGAGTTACCGTTGTCTAGAGGCGAAGCTATTCCGTCTTATGGCCTAGCTGACTGGCCACCAGCAGGGTGGATTTCCCCGGTTGGCTGGGTCAGGGGTGATTGCAGGGGTTGTAATGAGGAATGGAAGATTTGTTGGGCCTCAAGAGAAGACGAAGGGCTTCTAGCTCAGGAGGCAATGGAACGACGGTGAAGCTGTTTACAGAGATGAGATCACGCACAGGCCGGCATGCAAGGCAAAGGCTGGGAGCTCAATTAGGCGGACATGATGTGCCAGAGGTCCCGAGATAAGCGGAAGTCCGCCACGATGAGGAAGGCATCGATCGGATGGACTCGAGAAATAGGAGGCGCGCAATCTGTGGTTGTCCGCAGGAGGGAAAGCACCGGCATCAATCCCCAGGAGTGGAATTCGGATGCCTGCTTGAACCAGTCGGAACGGGTGGGTGAGCTTATTAGCTGAACGGCGAGATCCACGCGTATTCCATCGTTCTCTCGGGTGGCTTGGAGTTCGTTCGTCAGCGGAGATATCAGTTGGTAGGTATGGATTAGAAAGACAGCTGCCTCCGCGTAACTGGGGGCCTGGAGGAGGAGGAGGACAAGGAGCGGTTGCAGTTAATTAGCCGCTCGTGCTAATTATGGAGTGGGAACGCGGAAACAGGAAGCTCTCCGGGAACCGGTTCGAACTTGGTCTGCGGAGTCCAGCCTCCTTTTCAGTCCTGAGCGGTGCTGGTGCTGAGACTCTGTTGTTGATATCTGATGGAATCCATCAGCACAAGGCTCGAGATGATGATGCTCGAGGCTGTGGTGGCTGGGGCTGACTAGGGGCGTCTTGTCCCCCGTGCTCTTTGACTTGCTAAGAATGGTGCCATGACAATCTTTCCCCGGATGCCTGATAGAGGCTGGCTGGCATGCTCCTTGACGAGACGGACGAGTGATAGAGGAGGCTAATGGTTTGGTGCAAATATCCGGCTGCTTCAAAGGCGCATGGAGGCTCCGGGTGGCTCGCCGGGAGAGAAGCCAAGAAAGGTAGAGAGAAGCCTCAAAGGCTGCAGCATTAAAAAGTTCCCTAGCTGACGTCGCCTTCAAGCCCGCGTGGCGGTGGATGCGAGTTTGTGCTGACGACGTCACCTCGCTCGTGCATCAGGGAGACGGGGAGCAGAGATAAAAAACCGTGATGCGGCCACGGAAGGCGGGCCGTTGAAGGTTTCGGAACGACGAGCATATGCGAGGCTGTTAGAAAACATCCATTCGGTAATAGAAGTCATCTCCATCTCACAATCACCACCGTCACATAAGCGAAGTAGGTCCAGATCCATTTCATCATCTCGTCAGTGCTGCCCCCCCAAGCCCAAGGTGGTGACCGCAAGACGGGAGCTTCCTCACCCCCAGCCACCCGACCGCTACAACCTGACCTGGACCGTCCACTGCAACCACAACCACTGGCACCAACTCGCTGAGAGCAGAGCAACCTGGCCAGCGCATTCACTACCTACCTGCGCTACGGCCGCCACGAACCAATCAGTAAAAGCGGCAAGCAACTCCCTGGCCGTGGTGGTTTTTCTGCCGCCCTCCTCCCAGCTCTTCAGCGGGCTCCAGCGGGCTACCGTGCCTCGTCTGCCCAGGTCCTCTACCCGCTTCTGGCAGGCGGTCTCTCCCCCCTTGCTCCCCAAAGTGTCCACCTCAGCATTTCGGGGCCCGCCCACAACTTTCTTGTGACAGCGTCGCCCGGCGATACTTGTCTCCTTTCCCCCCTCCCCCGTTCATTCTCCGTCCCATCCTCTTCCCTCTCCCATTCCATTCAAACCACTACTTCTCCTCAACTCTTCTACCCCCCCGACCTCCGTCTCCCTCTTCATCAACGTCTCTTTTCTTCTCGTAAGCCTTCCGATCTTGCAGCCTACTGACTCGCTTTTTGTCTTCTTGTTTCTTTTTTGACTGCTTTTGAGCCTTCCTTTGAGCCTGAGCTAATCCCGTTTCTGGACAGCTTTCCCATACACACACCGTAATCCACAACCATGGAGGGTACGTCGCATCACGTTCGCGCCGCTGCATCGCCGCGCCTGTTCAATCCGGCACGAGCATCGCGGGAATCATCTCTGGACTATCGCTGACTTTGTTTCCCCCGTACAGAAGAAGTTGCCGCCCTCGTCATCGACAATGGGTAAGCTCCCCGCGTGTCCCGCCTGTCTCACCGACCTCTCGCCTACCTCCCCGCCTCCTCTCTCTCCCCCCTGGCCCAGATGCCACCGCATCGTCTGATGTCCGACAACGGCCTCGACGTCGATGCATATGGGTTCACGGATCGAGACTCGCTCAAAACAACCGTAATGATCTCGATAGCTGACTCGATGCTAGTTCGGGTATGTGCAAGGCCGGTTTCGCCGGTGATGATGCTCCCCGAGCTGTTTTCCGTGAGTACCCCACTTCCTAAGTGTGCCACGCCCAAAGGCCTGATATCGCATCCTTTGGGCGCGTGCACCACGCAAAAATGGCCCTGCTAACATCGCAATACAGCTTCCATTGTCGGTCGCCCCCGTCACCATGGGTAAGTTTGATATTTGCGACACCTCCTGCCGCCTCTTTCGGCCGGCGACTGACGGATCTCTAGCATCATGATTGGTATGGGTCAGAAGGACTCGTACGTTGGTGATGAGGCTCAGTCCAAGCGTGGTATCCTGACCCTGCGATACCCCATTGAGCACGGTGTTGTCACCAACTGGGACGACATGGAGAAGATCTGGCACCACACCTTCTACAACGAGCTGCGTGTCGCCCCCGAGGAGCACCCCGTCCTGCTCACCGAGGCTCCCATCAACCCCAAGTCCAACCGTGAGAAGATGACCCAGATTGTCTTCGAGACCTTCAACGCCCCCGCCTTCTACGTCTCCATCCAGGCCGTTCTCTCCCTGTACGCCTCCGGTCGTACCACTGGTATCGTCCTGGATTCTGGTGATGGTGTCACTCACGTTGTCCCCATCTACGAGGGTTTCGCTCTTCCCCACGCCATTGCCCGTGTCGACATGGCTGGCCGTGATCTTACCGACTACCTCATGAAGATTCTTGCTGAGCGCGGTTACACCTTCTCCACCACCGCCGAGCGAGAAATCGTCCGTGACATCAAGGAGAAGCTCTGCTACGTCGCCCTCGACTTTGAGCAGGAGATCCAGACCGCCGCTCAGAGCTCCAGCCTCGAGAAGTCCTACGAGCTTCCCGACGGTCAGGTCATCACCATTGGCAACGAGCGATTCCGTGCTCCTGAGGCTCTGTTCCAGCCTTCTGTCCTGGGTCTTGAGAGCGGTGGCATCCACGTCACCACCTTCAACTCCATCATGAAGTGTGATGTCGATGTCCGAAAGGATCTCTACGGCAACATTGTCATGGTATGTTTTGCAATATTGGTATCAATGGTCATTTCTAACTCTAGCACAGTCTGGTGGTACCACCATGTACCCTGGTCTCTCCGACCGTATGCAGAAGGAGATTACTGCTCTTGCTCCCTCTTCCATGAAGGTCAAGATCATCGCTCCCCCCGAGCGAAAGTACTCCGTCTGGATCGGTGGTTCCATTCTTGCTTCCCTGTCCACCTTCCAGCAAATGTGGATCTCCAAGCAGGAGTACGACGAGAGCGGTCCTTCTATCGTTCACCGCAAGTGCTTCTAAGGTGTGTATCCAACGTAAGCGGCGTCAGATGGTAAACTGACAGTATAGCAGCAAAACGACCGACAAACAAAAACCTCCCACTCGCGCAACGACGACAAGATCATGGAGATGGCGACCGGTGCGGAGCCTTGGGTGGTTGGCACGCATCGTGGTCGAATCTCATATTTACGAAAAGTTTTTGACATGGTCAAGAGGGTGGGCGTTGCGCTTGCTATGAAGAGATGTGATGGGCCCTTCATTGTAGTTGCGCGTGTAATGCGTGCCTAGGGGTAGAAGCCGAGGTTGATCATACAAATACTTTTTTACTTTCCGCTTAGAAATGTTGAAATCAAACGAGGTGATGACATGATGGTGCTGTACCCTGCCAGTGAGCAGATCCATGTTCGACGAGTAGATATCCATTATCATGAAAGGGGCACTCATGAGCGGTAGTCATGTTTGTTTGTCTCGAGTATCATGTAGCTCTGAGACATGATCAACGGTCTGGGCATCATGTGCAGGCGTATCCTCCCCATATTTAGGATCAGGCGTGATGGAGTTCTCGGCCGCAGCAACAGCAGCCTTCTCCTCTTCAAGCTTCTTATACTTCCTCCGACTCTTCTTGGAAGCGCTATCTGCTTTCTTCTTCTTGACAAGGCCCACAATGGCCGACCGACTCTGGTCACCGTTGTGGAATTCGTCGACCCGTTGGGCTAGGAGTTCGCGGGCGTGCTTTCGGTTCTGGTCACGGGATCGTGTTGCTTGAGACTTTACGACGATGCCGGTAGGAATATGTTTGAGCTGCACTGCTGAATTCGTTTTGTTCTATCATGGATGGTGACATATTAGCTGTCTGTTACTGGATAATTGGCAAGCCCCCATGTGGTTGGATTGAGCAAAGGGTGCTGCAGAGCGGGAGCATGTACAATCTTCTGGCCACCAGGACCGCTTCCTTTAACGTATGATTCTTCAATCTCGGACTCTGGTGGAGGTTTTGGTCGTGGAGGGAGAGCTTTGGCGAGATGCGTAGATATAATGGTAAAGGTGCGGACAGGTGATCCGAAGGGGGAGAGGGCGGCGCCCAGACGGAAGGGTCGGATAAGAGTGCTAAACATCATAATAATTCCATTTCGTAGCTCCCTTGTAATAAGTCTAGAACATTCAGAGAGGTCAATTCCTCAACAATGTTGTCGTGGACGGTCAACAAAGAGCAAGCGAGGGGTTCATCTCGAGTCGACGTTGACTGTGGGCGGACAAGGCTGCGTCTGCGTCACACAACCTCGCCTGTGCCACGAGGCAAGCCACAGCCACAGCCGCGTGCACGGACGGGCGCGCGCACCTGTAAGGAAAGTAACACAACCAACCCCTGTTCCTTCCGCAGGGACGTGAGAGGCAACCAAATTTCGGGAGCGTCGGTGCGGTGAGTGGAGGGACCCTTTCCCTTTCTCATTCGATTCAATTCCCTTTCTCCTGGATTTCATCTCAAGCATTCAACCCATTTTGCTTTGACAACAAAATTGATATTTCAATCCCTCGACGACGGACGATCCTTGGTACAAATACTCGCACACGCGCAAATAGACACGATCCTCTCTCTCTTTTCATCAATCAATTCGACATCATGGCGGTTCTTGGAGGTTTCCGAAAGTGGTTGAGCCTCAAGCAGTACCAGCTCGAGGTGACCTTTAGCGTCTACATGTTTACGCCCTGGGAGAAGTTCTTTTTCAGTAAGTCCCCCTAATAAAGCATTTACCCCGTTGCTGTGTGTGCATCATGGAACTGATCACCCACCCCCTAGGCTCCATCGTCTTCCTCCTCTTCAGCCTGACCTTTATCGCCGCCTGCCTCTACCTCCCGCACCACATCTCTTTCCTGTTCGGTCGCGCCTGGTACTACATCAACGGGGAGCACATTGACGTCGCCGAGGCTATGCACGAGGTTGTTAGGGATATTTCGGCGAGCGCGCTTTCGGGGACCATGGCGGATGTTACCAAGGAGGCGGCCGAGACGGTGGTCAGGGAGCTATGAGTTTGTGGGAACACATATCTGTCTTGGTTTACTCGAGAGAGTGTTTTTGCGAGGAGGTGAAAATTGCTATCCTTGGCGAATACGATGATACATAGAGGAGGTTCCGCCTGGCGGATGTTTGTTTGGCGTTACGATATCATGGATACGGATCTACAACACCTTGGCCAATAGATGGCTTAATGATAATACACATTACACTTCGTTCTCTGTGTAATTTGCGAATGTGGGCATGAATCTACCCCTGAAACGCAACAAAGTGCGAATATGCCGGGCTCCGGACATGGACGAAGCGAGCCCCTGATCGGCAGCTGATCACGAAGAGTCACTATCTTGTTACGACATTGCAATTATCTTTGGTATTGCTACGAGTCACTAGTCACTTGGAGATACTCCTGTGAAAAGGCATACACTCTGACAGAGCTGTCCTCTCCTGCAATAGCCAGCTCGTACGCCCGATCTGAGCCTTCTCTCGCGACAGGTCGGAAGGCAAGCTGAAGCACAGCCTTGGGCAAGCAGAAACTGAGACATAGAGTTAGCAATCACATCTTCAGAGCGAGGGTAAAGGGTTCTTACTCTTCACAGGCAGGCTTCTCAACTGCATCTGTCCCGTCCTCCTTGATCAAGTACAGGTTGAGCCGGCCAAGTTCCGTGCCAACCGCGAGAACAAACCTGCCGTTGACCAATTGCGGGATAAAGTCGACGGAGGTCACGGGTGAGGCACAAGGGATGGCGGCTGCTTGTGCGAACTTGAGCTTGCCGTCCTCGCCGGGCTTCGCCGCCCAGATGCGGACTTGCTTATCACGACCGGCTGTTGCAAAGACGGGTGCTGCAGATGGAGCAGGCGCCCATGCAGCGTCGAGGATCATGCGGGTGTGGCCCTTGGGGTTGATCTGGAGGAGCTTGTATGCTGCCTCGTCCTCGGGAGCGCGCTCAAAAACAGCCCACTGGCGATCACGGCCAACACTCAGAAGGAACTGGTCGTCGATAGAGAAGCGAAGGCGAGTGGCAGTGAGGGAGTGAGCCGTCAAGGGAGGCCGGAGTTCAGTCCAGCGGTTCGTCTCGAAAAGGCGGATAACGGCGTGGTTGGTAGAGCTGGCCTTGCATGCACTAGCAACGAGGGATCCGTCATGGCTAGCAGCCAGACACGAGATCTCGTAGCCGTGACCGTAGAGCTTCTCCGTCTCTGGCCAGAGGGTGTGTCGAGAGAGTGTTTCCTCAAAGGGCGGGTGCTCAATCTCTAGGTATGACTTCTTGACCACCGAGGCAGGATCCATAGCATCGCGATCACGGTCGTCGATGGGCTGGATCTCCTGATCATCCTCCACAGCGTCGATGGCCTTGTTAGACAAGCCTAGCACAGGCATGTTGGCGGCGTCTGGCATGCTCTGGACATCAACACCGCCCCCGATGCCTGCGAGACGGTTGAGCATCGAAGCAACAGCCTTGGGCTCGCTAAAGACTCGCATGAGCTTCTCGTCAGCTCCTGACACAAACTGAGAGGCTCCGAGGGAATCGATGCAGTTGAGGTCGTAGCCGTGAATCTGAGGTCTCGACATCTCGTGCCATGTCTCTTGCCCTGGCCTGTTCCAGCGAGTATGGAGCCTTGTAGTTTGGTCAGAGCTCGTCGAGAGGAGATACTCGCCATTCTTGGCCCATGTAATACCAGTGACGGCTCTCGTGTGTCCAGTAATGGCAATGCAAGGTCGCCAAGTATCCTCAGAAGGAACATACTCCCACCGTCTCCAGCTACCAGTGCGGCCGAGACAAGCAACAGACTTGCCATCAGGAGACCAAAGACCCGTCCAGAAACCACCAGTGCTTCCAGTAGCTGTGGTAGCGCCCTTTTCTCTGCTAATCTCGCCGAGTCTCGCCATGCTAACCCAGATACCAGAGCTCGGGTCCGCCTCCCAGATGGCGAGCGAGTTATCCGCCGACGTGGAGAGTAGTTGCAGCTTGCCGTCATCCTGTCTCCTCCAGCGGGCACTGTAGATCCAATCCTCGTGTCCCAGGAGCAGAGCTTCGAAAGTGACGGAAAAGTCCTTTCCGGTAGACTTGAGCCGATGGGCCTTGTTTGAGGGGGATTTTCCGGGGAGGTAGGCGTCGCTTGATGGGTCGGAGCCGCTTGCTGCCATGGCGGGTAGTTCTTTGCCCTGGTGTATCCTCCAGATGCGGATGTACTTGTCCTGGCTGGCCGAAGCGAGGAGCAAATCACTCTCAGGGGCGGACGTCTCCTTGGCGAAGCTCAAAGATCGTATCCAGCCCTCATGACCCGTCAACGTCGCCTGTACCTCAAACTTGATTTGTTCCGCTCTGGCCTCAGCGGTGAGGATCTGGACGATATCTCGTGTGCCAGCAGACGCCAGGACAAGGACGTCTCCATCTTGGTCGACATGGCTGAGTGAAAGACAGAGGGGAAAGTACTTGGGAGCAGTCTTGATAGTCTGAAGCAACGCCAACTGGTCATTTTCAAAATTCCAGATCTTGATGGCGGCATCTGCACTTCCAGTTGCGATCAGCCATCTTTGAGACCCCTCGACTCTGAGAACAGTGATGCAGTTGATGGCACCCGCATGCTCAGAAGAGGTTTGGATGGACTTAAAGCCGTATCCTGCTTTAGGAGCCTTCCATAGGATCAGAGTATTGTCGTCTGAGCCTGTTATAAGGTATGTGTTGTCGTCCTCGTCTGTTTCAGGGAGGAAAGCAACAGCCTTGACGGTGGTTTTGTGTCCGCTCAAGAGCGAGCTGACTCCTTTTGGAGGATCCAGCTAGTTTAAAATGACCGTTAGCAAGATCTCATTATTTGCCATGGATTAAAGGTGAAGAGTGAATGAAATGTGCCTTCAGGGTCAAGGTGACTCATGTTACTCACTGAAGGCTGCCATAAAGCAACATTAATATCAGCTCCAAACGCAAGGATCCCACTCCGACTCCAGTCAGCAACAGCCGTCTGTCTATTAGCCCCCGATGAAAGGTACTCGACCGACACTGGCCTCGAGCCCATCTTTTGATCAGAGGTATATTGCAAAAGGGAATGAGTCTGAAAAGTGTGAGCTACTCGAATTCTGATTGGCTGTAGACTTCAGAGGTTGAGGTTTGTGTGGGAAAATGGCCCGTGCTTGCTTATGTCATGCTTCTTTTCACCACAACGACGACGACGACAGAAAAGCAAATAATCAACGTTTCTTCTCATGGAGGCTCAAGTGGGCACAAAAAAAATTACCACGTTTTTTTTTTTTCTCTGACTCTATCTGACTTTTCTTTTTCTTGTTCTCTTCTTGGCTGAATGAAACCGTTGAGAAGGGAAACTTCAAATTTAGTTCAGGCGGAAATAAACGGTCCGAAGACTGGTTGTTGCCCAATCTTACCTTGCAACACCAACACACCCATCACCAAACACATCGTGGGAGCAAGGCTTTTTTTCCACGCGACAAAAGCAAATATAAAAAAGAAAAAACAACAGGCACAACGGTCGCCCCCGGCCGTTTCTCTTCGTTCAAATCCGTGAACAGCAACAAAAAGGCCAAGACTGTGTCCTCTTTCTAGACTATCGCCACCATGGCCGAACAGTCTAGCCTCGCCATCACCGTCGAGTTCTCGTCAGTTTCACTTAGCTTCTTCCTCTCTTCACTCCTTCTCCGCCTTTATGATCTATCACTCTCCCCTGCTTCACCTCTCGTCTCGTCGAGCCACCCCTATGCATCCGTCATTTCACGAGTGTCCACCTTGGCTTTGGAAAGCCTGTCCCTGAAGCCGACACTCTCTTCTCATCTCCCACCTTTTTTTGCCCCGCGGATAAACTCTTGTTTTTTTTTTTTTTTTCCTTCTGTAATCTCCTTGGCTTCATTGCTTTTTCTTCCTTGTTTAGTAGAGTCACTAGCTAACCTTGTCGACCCCAGTGGCGGCCTCGAGATGCTCTTCTCTGACAAGAGGCATCATTCTCTTTCGATACCTGCAGTGACCCAGGATAGAAAGCCTGCAAACATTGCATATTTGATAGACTATTTATGTCAGAA
The DNA here is from genome assembly GCA_003947045.1 of Fusarium ambrosium. Classification (NCBI taxonomy): domain Eukaryota; kingdom Fungi; phylum Ascomycota; class Sordariomycetes; order Hypocreales; family Nectriaceae; genus Fusarium; species Fusarium ambrosium. Next base: position 86,190 of record NIZV01000141.1, read on the forward strand.
CGTCATGCAGGACTCACGAAAGGACCTGTTTGTTCTGGACAACCACCTGTATGTTGCATCTCCTCCTCTCATCTTGATATAGCCACTATCCCCACTCCCCTTTTACACGCGCTCGCTGCAAGTGCCGGCTGGGTTTCGTCTCGTCCAGGGACAAACCACGCTCCGTTTTATACGCGTCCCTTATTCGATAGTTCTGCGGCTGATCAGGGTGGCAAAACAGTCGCCCGGGCATCCTAGTTCTGATCAACGATGCCGACTGGGAACTCGAGGGCGAGGAGGCCTACGAGATCCAGAGCGGTGACAGCATCTTGTTTGTCTCTACTCTGCACGGAGGTTAGAAAAGTTGTATACCTACCCACGGGCTCGGTCAGTCCGTCGGCGTCTCTCTAAGAGATCTCCCATGTGGGAGCAGCATTCAAGCTTCCCCTTGCATCAAGTTGTTGGGATGGGGGTGAGAAAGAAAGACAGGAACTGCACCTGGGAGATGAAAGCGTATGCAAGATTCTCTCGTCATGCTGCGATCCAGGCCTCCCCCCAAAAATTCGATAAGCCTGTCTCAGGCAGGATTCAGGTCTCGACGGACGGGGGGGGCGGCGGCCCTTCGGCGCATCCGCTCTCGCTCCTGGGCGTGAGAGATGCCCACCACCAACTTTTCTTACCTTCTCATTATTTTTACGTCTCTCCATCGTCTCGTCCATTCTGCCTCGCCCAGCCCAGCCCGCCTCAGATGAGACTCCGCCGTCCCTGAGCTATCGATCTCCTCGCCCCTCCCAACGCGCACTCGCGCCCCGCCTCAGCCAGCCCTGCGACTCCGTTTGACAGGGCTACATGTATGTGTATGTATGTATGTACTGCTGCCTTTTGTACGTCTGCTAGCTCGGAGGGGGGCAGCAGCAGCAGCATGGGGGTGGGCAGTCGGTCGGTATCCAGTCTGGCGCATTACATACGGGGACGGATACAATCGATCGCGTTTGAGCAGAACCCCATCTTGCATCTACAGTACATAGTACATACGCATCCAATGTACGTGCGTGCACAGCATAAACACAGACATTTTGTGGAGAGAGGGGGAGAAGGGCAAACTGCTGCTGGCTCGCATGAATTTGGCCCAGGGCCTGCATCTATGTATATCTGTTTACAGGGCAAGCATGGCCGGCAAACTTGTCAGAAAGGAAAACGGCCACTGCAGCATGGCCTCTTCTTCTTCTTCTTACGGCGGTGAGCAGTGCAGATCCCAACGAAGACAAAGCCACATCCCAAAAAGCGAGGCTGTAGTCTGCATGGTCGATCAGTTTCGACCCATGGTCTACTCCTTCCCCTCCTCCCATGGCGTTTCTTCAGCAAGCAAATGTCCTCCAGGGGCGGTGAAATCTTGGGGACCAAGAGAGAGAGGGGCGCGCCGCCGTCGATCTCAAGCAGCCACCGAGGGTCATGCTGAAAGAGGGGAAAATGCAGCAAGCAAGCAAGCCCCGAGTCCACGGGAACAGTAGAAGGGGCCGCATATGCTGCTAGATACACGCAACGAAGCCTTGCCCGCTGCTGTGTACCTATCTTCGTGGGCCTTTCTTGCCCAGAGAGAGCAAACGGGGGCTCCGTGGCTTGAAGATGGAGACCCCCAAGATAGGCCTGCGACGACATCGTCACGTCACTCCTCTCCATTCCCACTTGGAGTCGTGTCGTCCTCGTGAGAAGCGCCTCACCCCCTCCTTCCAAGACCTTCAGCCTCTTGATAGCGTTGTTTGCTCTCAAGGTCTGCCCCCCTCCAACGTGCTCAGTCTCTCTGGAACCCCCACGGGGGGGGGAGTTTTAACCGCCAGCATGTCAGCGCCATACTCTGTACATGTACCGAGGATACCCAGAGAGACGGATGGATCTAGTCTCTCTCTATCACGGTAACATGAATGAAGCTTGTAATCAAGGCTAAGCAAGGGTTACATACGAGAGTACCCCCATTCATCAGGCCTTTACGTATCCCGGGAGTTTGGGCATCACTTCTGGCGCGCCCCATCTTCGGCACCTCGTGATCTAGCTAATTCCCCTTGAGATGCAAAGAAACCAGCGTTCCGTTCGTTCTTCCAACAATGGTGTAGTCCACCCGTTAAAGAATGTCAATCCCGTCATGTGGCCGGAACGAGGCTTGCATGCATGACAGGCCGCCCAAAGAAAAAAAAACCTTGCGGCATTTCTTTTTTTGCTGGTTGTTTGTTGATGGCCTCGCTAGCTCTGTTTGCTACCTATCGCGCGAGACCTCCCTCTCTCGGCTCTTGTTCTGATGGTGTAGAGGGCCGGCTGTTTGATCCCGAGGAGCTGGAGACAAAGTCCGAGTTGGAGGGCGACGAGATGGATGCCAAAGCTGACCCGAGTATTCCCTGTCAAGTTTGACTCTGTCACTTGTCATAGAGATGTTCGCATCCAATCACTGATTTCAAACGAGACTTGTGTGTTGCTTTGAAAATGTTTGCTAGAATTTCAATCAGATCTACTCTGTTCTGATGCCTAGCTAGAGATTCCGATTTCGCCCTCCTTGGGACTACTCTCGCCTTTTCCCACTCCCATCATGTCCCATTGATTTGTCAACCCATAGGCTCCCATCCTGGAGAGTCTAGAAACTCCGATACCCATGCACCAACGCTCCTTTGAATGGTCTAGAAACCCGTGATGCAACCCAAATCCTTTTCCCAAATCCTCATGGACCCCAAGACACCCGTCTGGGCCCTCCACCGGCCCATCCCATCCCAGCCAAGAAAATGACATGAAAAATATTGTGTGAAAAAAAAAATGTTCAGAAAACCTCTCCTGCGGGTGAGACCGCTTTTTTTCCTCTAGCACCGAATTCAGGCCAAGAAGCCAATGGACGAGTCGAGTCTCTTGGTGAGACTGCAGACAGAGCCACGCCACCCACACGTTCTGCTCCCTTGCATGAAGTCCCATCCAACAAAAGCTCCCTCCCAAATATCAACAATTAAAAGGATAATAAGCATGTCTCTCCTTTTGTACAAAAAAGGCCAAGAAAGTGCAAGGAAATGAAAAAGGAGAAAAAATGATTGGTATCAAAGCCGCAAAAAGGGAAAAGGCTTAACCTCTGGGATAATACCCCTGCATCAATCAATCAATGTGTGTGTTCAGACAACCAACCAAGAAAACAAAACTTCAACCCCCCCAAGTTAGTCTCTTGCCGAGACCTTTCCTTTTGACTCCATTTGAAACACCTGTCGTTTTAAAGGTTTTTGATGTGGTAAAAAAAAAATCGCTGTTTTGCCTCCCTTGTTGGTTCTGTTGTATGTAGTTTTCGTCAAATGAATCGCGTAATGCTGTCAAGTCGTCCAAGCTGCATCATCGTCGTTTTTCTATGTCTCTTTTTTTTTTGTCCTTTGTTTGTACTGTCATCTCCCTCAGTACATGCGCTCGTTGAAGCTCATTTCGCGCGCATGCTCTTCCTCATACAACATGCCGTTGTTGTTGGATGGTTGGACATGGTGGTGTCCTCCCTGCATGTCGTACATCTCATAACCGCCAGCGTGAGACTCACGAGGCATGTTGTTGATGACGTTGGGGTGTCCACGGCTCATGCTGTAGGCTGCAAGGCTGCCGGGGTGAGACAGGCCATGAGGCTGGTGAGGAGAGGGAATCTGCTGGGTAGGAGGGATCTGAGGAAGAGGGTACTGAGGTGTGACTGTGTTGGGGTTGGTGGTAGGGGACTGGGAAGGCTTCGTCTTGCGCTCAGCGACAGTGCGAGCCTTTCCACGGCCCTTGATACCCTTGTTGCTGTTCTTGTAGTGGATAGCAAAGTAGTCAAAGAGTTCACGCTCAGACTCGGGAACCTCCTCTCCAGAGTTGAGGATGTGGGCGAACCTCATAGTGAGGTTCTTCAGCGTCTTCTTGTGGAAGTTGTTCTGGTGGGTCTGTAGTGAGAGGCATTAGTATCGACCATGTTCCAGAAGAGCAGCGAGGTCGCTCACCTTCATGTTGCCAAGTTGAGAGAACGTCTTGTTGCAGTCATCCAGGCGGCAGATGAAGGGCTTGAGACCTTGGTGAGTCTGCTCGTGCGCTCGAACATTGCCACGTTGGGCAAACTTGCGACCGCACTTGCCACAGGAGTAGGGTCGCTCGCCAGTGTGGCGACGCATATGAGTCTTGAGGTTGCCCAGTTGCGAGAAGGTGAGCTTGCATCCAGGGAATTCGCAGGTCTAGATGTGTCAGTTAGTCCTGTACCATGTCGCACAGTGTGGTTCAGACTTACATAGGGCTTGTCGCCAGTGTGTGTGCGGCGGTGGATGTCAAGATGGGTCTTCTGGGTGAAGCTCTTCTTGCAGTTGGGGCCATTGCAAACGTATCGCTTCTTGGATGTCTTGGAATCCGCAGGGGCTGGGGTGCCGTTGTTCTCAATGCTAGCCTCCGAGACAGGCGACATGCCTGGGGTGAGTGGCTGTTGTGCGACATCCAGCTCCTTCTCTCCCTTGCGTTGGATGGCCTTCATCAACTCATCCACCTCGGTCTCAAAGTTGACCTGATCATCGGGGTTGATAGTCTCGTTGGAGGTGATGGTCTTGGAGCAGAGTGTCGGGTTGTTGGTCGAAGACCGAGCAGTGGAGGCCTGGGAGTCGCTTCGGGCAGGAGAGGGTGCTTGCTCAGCGTATGAGTACTTGGCTCCCCGGTGGTAGGAGGGAACTCGTCCGTTGTCGCTGTCGGGTCCCATGGGGCGACGGTCGTGGTATTCCACCTTGAAGGGAGAGGAGTGATGGGGAGGAGTAGGAGGGCCCTGGTAGCCGCTGAACTGGTAAGGGTTGGGCGCCTGGTAGTGAGTCGCAGTGAGGCTGGTCATCTGGGCCGAGCTGTACGAGTTGGGCACCATGTAGGGAGCCATGATGGGTCGCTGGAGAGGGGCAGTGGTTGCGGTTCGAGAGTCAAAGGGGAGCATAGATGGGGACTCCATCATGGTGTACTCTCCAGAGAGTTGCTGGGGCCAACGTCCCCAGTTGGGGTTGGCCGTGGGTTGAGCTGCGAGAGCCAGTTTGCCGGATAAGTCAGTCTTGCCTCGATAGCAAGACCGACAGGTTGAGATGTCGAATTGGTTCCCAGAGGGAGACAGGTCAAGGTGATCCTGTGTTGTTGGATGAAGCCTTTGGTTATTGACGAGATGGACTGGTAGTCAAGTGCTGATGTGCGACCAAATGTTGAACAAGTTGTAACCAAAGCAAAGAGTAGAAGAGATGTATGTGTATGTGAGAGCAGAGCAGAGAAGTGATGGCGTAGTAAAGAATCTTTGGCAGTGGCTGAGGAAGAGGTCGTGAATGAAACGGGATCGACTGGATGTTTAAGAAGTCCGGAGGAGAGACACAAGTACATATATCCCATGGGAGTGCAAAGGCACACTGATGTGCGACAAGGGTCAAATCTCTTGGAGCCAATCGAGCGGTAAAGCTCGGAGATCCTCTCCAAGGCGGGTCTGCAGAGTCTAGTACCTCTGCGACCAGGCTCCGGGATGTAAGAGAAAAGGTGATCCAGGTCTCGTCATAATGCTCGTCGACTGTAAGCTCCCAAAACCCCCCACTGGTGGGCAACGCCTACCTAGCAGCGGGCGTGAGCCAGGGGGTGGGTTGGGAGGTCGGCCTAGTCAAGACGGCAAAGCCAGGGTCGACATGGAGTTTCTGGGTCGCTGCAAGTTGATCAAAAGGAGGGGGTGAGAGAATGTCACCAAGAGGGCTTGGCTCTTGGGAGAAAGTGGACAGGCTAATCCATGTCTAGCTCCTCCGTCCAGACTGGACCGCGAGAAGCTGTTTTCTGTGTCCTTTTTTGATAGTGAGTCTGGCGACCTCATAGCTGCAGATGAGACATTGGGGAGGAAATCTCGGCAGGGGGGCCCTCCCCCGGAAAGTCCCTCGAGAGTGCTGAATTGACCTCTCTCTTCTCTCAATGCCAGTTCCTGCTCAGTTGCGACGATTCTGGCGGCCGTTTGGCTGGAGAGCGCAAGACATCAGCAGGAAGGTCAGTTCTGCGAGTCATTCATATTCTGCGAATTAGAACGATTCAAATGCTCCCCAGTTGTGTGCTTTTGCCGCGCTGACAGTGCAGAGCCCTATAAAATCGCATGTCTGGAGATGCTTTCTTTTCCATCTCAAAGATGTGAAGTCGAGTTTAGGGACGTGGGTGTGGCATTGAGACGCGGGATCTTGACAAGGGTCTTGAGACGCTAAAAAAGGCGCCGGTGCTGGGGGAGCTCGAAGCTTGGGCGATGGTGGAGGGGGGGTGTGGCCTCAAGGGCAGTCACGGACAATGAGTATCCAGGGCCATCCCTGGGCCTGGGATCCAATCTCGAAATTTTTCTTCCCTCTCCATCAAGGCCTCGCCCAGCCCGGACTGTGCCGGTGTTGGGCTTGAGCTTCAGCACCCGGCTGTTGGTGCCGGTTGTTGGCTTCGGCATACGTTGGCAGCTGCCTCCGTACCGTATCCCATCCTATCCATGGCTGGAAGTTCAGTCCAGGTCGAGGTTCCGTTTTGTATGTCTCGGCCAGAGGTCCGTCTGAGAGATGTCTCGCTCCTGTTCGGCGCTGATATGAACCACAGAGCAACACATAGTCGCGGCAGGCGTCTCACTTGTATTGCTTGCCTCAATCAGTCATCAATCAATCTCATTGACAAAACCACCGGCGGCTGCTGCTTCGGAAATCGCCTCCGCCGCAAAGGCTGGTGGAGGATCCGCTTGACGGCTCCGTGTTTTCGAGCCTGGTTGACCTCCGTCGCCTACAAGATGACGGCGGCTTCCGCTGTGGACAGACCCTGCTGGCGGTGCGGGCCCGATGATCCCGTCGCCCGGCGTCGAGCAAGTTCTGGCCCGGCACCGTTTTGGACTGCCCTGTGAGAGCCGTTGTGCTAGCTGTGCTGTTGTGCTATGCGGACTTGTTCCGGGGCAGGAGGAGACCGCTGGAGCTCTCGCTATGGGTGTCTCTTGTGAGGCCACCAGACGCCGAATCCCTTGCGTATACCTACGCCGCACGACCGCCTCACTCAGCCTCTGTAGGGCGGTGGATCGTCGTGGAGTCGACTCCATCCTCGTCGTGAGGCGTCGTCCGTTGTGTGCTTGGAGAGAGGAGAGGACTCGACTTGAGACACGATGGCAAACTCACCGCGGCCGCTGGAAGCGCCTCCGTGGGAGCCCCCTGACTCCTGTTTGACTGCTGAGGAGCGGCGCTAGATGAGTTCGCGCTGAGCTGGCTCCTCGGGAGGCACGCAAACACAACGGTCAAGCGTTGAACCAGCCTTGGCTCCGCAGCGCTAGAGGCTGGAGGCTTGGAGTCGCCGTTGTAAGACAAGTCAAGGCAAAACGGCAGAGTCAGTCATTGTGAAAGCTGGCCCTAAGCTCGGTCCTGGAGCCAATGGCGTTGAAATCCCTCGGCCTTGTAAACGTCGAGTTGGGTTGGTTCATGACGGGATGTAGTAGTGTGGTGTAAACGGTGCCCCATTGCATCCAACCGTTCGCTACTTCCGTCCAGTCTGTCGTGCACCGGGCTCCAGCCGCGCAGCCCTACTGCGTGCCTGCCTGCTACCTGCTAATGGGAGCTGACTCCCACAAGGCACCTGCACCTGCCTCTCCCACGTCGAGTAAAACTTACCCTGTATTCGGTTTAGCTCTTTTATCTCATTGCTCCTTCCTCATCCTTTAGTTTCCAAGCTGAACTGCAACTGCCAACAGCAGCCAAGCAGTTTCCAACTGGGTCAGGTCATCGACAATCAGCACAACCCCTGACACCCTCGAATCCGCCGCTGGTTCTTTAGAGAAACAAACATTGCCAAACATCGTCTGTTGGAAGCGGCTAAGATTTGTTGCCATGCCCATCCCAGCATCAGCAAGACGCCTCCCAGTGCAAGAGTCACCCGAGACCCTTGGCCGGCTGCGGTGCGCGTGGCCATTATTCTCTTGCCCGTCCAATATCCGGCGCCAGCTCCTGTCTGTTGCGTCTTTGAAATTGCCCTTTATCGTCCTGCGACTCTCATATGGCCTTGAGCAGCAGGCCTCTCAATCCAACAAGCTGTTGTGTGAATGCGCCTCTCAGGTCGACCAGGGTAGGGGCGTGGCTTAGCCACAGGGCGTGTCAACCCCATGTCCATCATCCGCACTGCTATTAGACGACAGGCAGCTTTTGGCCAGCTTGGGAGGGTCAGCGACAAGGGGTCTTCCGATTGCGTTCACGGTCCACGAGCTAGGATCATGCATCTCCGATTTGTTCAATCACAGATTCAAGATGCCTTTCTTGTGCACTGAGACGCGGGCCAATCCCCAAGCGTATTCATGCATCCCAAGAGAGAGCACGACAATATGCACGAGATGCCGCCCACCAGTTCCTAGTATACGGTACCTGACTGGCAGGGCAAGGCTTCTCTCTGGAAAAGATAGCATCCTCACAAGACGATAAAAGTCATCGGGCACGTCGCGTCTTGCAGACCATGCCAACCCTCCTCATCCTGGCAGCTTTCTAGGATGATGCCGCGACACAGTTCGGCACTCGACGGTCCAGTCGAGTCGAGTCGAGTCATCGGCTCCAGAATCCTCGTCAAACCTGGTGAGCATGGCTATGGCTGTCTTCAGGGTCCCAGTTGCTCTGACTGAACCTCCATCCGCCAAATCCGATTGAGACACTGGGCGGCCCGGTGCAAGACAGCCGACGGCCTCGAGGACCGGAAAGACACATCCTCCTCAGACTGGACCCTGAACGGGACAAGGCGGCACAGTTCTTGTGGCGGAGGTGGAAACCCCGTGTGCTCAGGAGGCCGGCGGACGGCGGGATGCGGAGGTGCACGGAGGCAGATTCTACCAGCCAGCAGTTTATCTTGTCTTTCTCGAATAGTGTCTCGACCACCACCAAGTACGCACAGAGCCGGCAAAGCTCGCCTGGTTGAGCGAAACCCCCACAGTATTGTCCTGGCATCCCGCTTTTGGTTCTCAGTTTCTGTCGATACAGAACAGACCGTCTTCCCGCAGGTCGAGCCAGATTAGCCATGATTAGCCGCGGCGCAACCAACTACTGTATCATGGCATTTGCTCCATGTGACCGGGATAGTGGGCGCCAAGACCATGTCCAGAGCTGTTTCTGATGGTCGTTTTGAGATGCGAATGGTCACGTCCCTTGTATTGCGGACCTGACAACCCCGCCTGCTCTCCTCTTGCGAATGGAGTCCACGACACCAGACTGCCGCTCAACGCGCCGTTCCGAGAGATTTTCACAGCTTCTCAACGGTCGGCCTTGTGACGCCGCGTGTGGCGTTCGGGTTTGGGCCACCGGGCATTGTCGGGACCCATTTCATTACCTGAACGGAATCACTCCAACGGTTTGAGCTACGGTGGTTTCGCAGCCCTTTGTCAGTCAAGTCCATCCATCTCCAACACATCTCCCCGCCAAGTCTTGTTTTCTCGTCGATTTTGGAATCTGTCACATTTCGCCCTGCGTCGCGATGGGAGCAGACAGAATCGAGGCTCATGGCGGAACCCGAAAAGCGTCGGGTCTGCCCCAGTCTGGGTCACCCTGGTCAAGACGTCTCAGGCTTCCAGCATCACTACGATATCACGGGACACGGTTTCATAGACGGATGACGAACTTGCATATCAATTTCATAACGGTGTCCCCCAGCGGAGACGGTGTTGTTTTCTCGGCCGATGGCAAGTGAGGAAACATGGACTTCTAGCCAGACACCCCAGCTCGGTCTCATTCTGGGGTGCGAGATGGAGGGGTGTCCCTGAGATCTATTTCGGGATAATCCCACCCTCCTTCCAAATTGTCCCCAAGCAAAAAGTGATACATCATCTCAACATCCCAAACCTGGATCCAGGCGACGATTTCCACCTCTGAAGGAGCCATTGGCAGTCCTGGATCTCGCCGCATCAAAATCTCGATTGTGCTGTATATCGAAGGGGTGGTGGGGACCCAAAGACAGAGGTCATGGAAGGAAATGAGAGGAAAACGAGAGAGGCCACGAGGGATCCCACGGTGCCCAACGCAAGCGCTTCTAGCGGAACACTAGATGGGGCATGAATTGCCGAATAGCTCACCTGCCTCGTGGGGTTCCTACCCATTACCACTGTCAGGCATAGAGTTATTACCTGTGTTATTACAGAGGCGTGGGCAGGGCGAGCTCAAGAGTCGCGAGACGACGCTCGCTTGATCTGTCACAAATGGTGGGGTAGAGCGGCCCTTGGTCACATGTACAGTCGCTCTTCAGCCCTGGCCCTGCTTTTCTTGGTGAGGGCCGTCCCGATCTGGGATGCAGCTTTCCAGATGGACAATCGAGAGAGCCCTGGGGGCAAGTTTTTGATCGATCTGCGTTCCCCTCGAGGCGACGTTTGATGGTGAGGCGAGACCAACCTTGGTACTCGGGGTTGACCCCCAATTTCGCTGTTGGGAGGAACGGGGGATTGGGGAGTTTTCTCCCACTAGGATACATGAATTAGAGGGCGACCCAGTACCATGGTAAGGACTAGAGGCAGACTGCAGGCCGCTTCAACTCACGGACAATGGCAGGGTGCCTGAGAGCCGGTGCTCCCAACTAACCGGCAAGCATTTACCAATACGCGCAAGCTTGAGCCAGGAAGGGACACTGTCGGATCAAAGCGGCGACGCCTCTTGAACCGGCAACTGTCACAGAGTCAATAAGGCGCCTGTCAAAGGCTTTTCATCGTCACCAGCGCGGCTCACTGCCGCTGCCAAATGCAGCGCGCGTGCCAGGGAGAGCACCATGCCGATGACGCGGAGATGTCCCAATGCTGAGGATCAGGACTTCAACCTGAATCTTCGGCACCGGCCAGGGGAGTACGTAGCCGGGGACTTGATTTCTCAGCTTCTCTCACGACAATAACCACAAGAGGCGATGCGTGGACGTGGCCTACGGGGGGATGTCACCCCAAGACCCTCTCGGCGTGGACAAAATGTGATAAAGGCGTCTCAGTTGTGATTGCCTTAGTTGGGGAAACGAGGAAGACAGCCCTTGAAACCGACTGGGGGCCAGCAAGGGGGGCACATCATGGGTGTTTGCAAGGGCGAGGCCAGGGCCTGACAGGGGCGGTAATGACAGAGCGGGGGGTCAAGGCCGCGCTGGTTAGACGCCCTCCGTCTTTGACTGCCGCGAATCTTGAATGCGACTCTGCGCGCTGGGCGGGAAAGCTGGAGATGGCCAACCTATCAGAGGCTTGCTCTAAACCTGGTCTTGAGAAGCAAGAGGACCACCACTCACACAGGCAACTTGAGACGATTGCGTCTATTCGTCGGCGTCGTGGGATCTTTTCTGCCCCCGTGTGCTTGTCTGGTCCAGCCATTATGACCTCCAAGGGTACCGACATGTCATCAATCACAGGATGGTGGTGGGATAGAACCAACAAGACCGAGTACGGATTCGTATGCTTGGCGGCAAAGAATGCCCAGTCTATTTTGGATGTTTGCTCTCCGAGATGCGCGCGCGCGGCCACCAGCCGCAATGCCAAGGGACCAAGCTTACGAAGGCTCACGATTGGAAGCGGGAATAGGCCCTGGTCGAATTGGACGGTGCTGAGTTCCAGAGTTCTGGGAGAGTGGACGATCCCCCGGCTGATTGGCCGTTCCACTTGCAGAGCAACCAGGTACATGGACCCAAACCCTTGGAAATGAATTGCCATGTTTACCCTCCAGCTTCGAGGTTGAAAAACCGGGGAGACTGACGAGGTCTGGAGGAAATCGAGACCGCGATGATGACTTGAGTGCAACCCAAGGACCCTCCAGATGTGTCAACCACGATAGATTGCGGAACAAGCAATTCAGAGGCAAACATGGCAAAGAGAGCTCTAGAAACTGGGTGGTAGACAGGGGTGCTGGTTTTCCAGGGGTCTCTGTGGACTCTGGTGGAGGAGGGCTCCGGGGACGAGAGAGCCGAAAACGGGGACGGCGGGGGCCGTCTCGTCCCTACTGAAGCCCGCCCAGGAAGACGGGCTTAGACCGGCCGGCGAGCGCAGCCCGAGTCGACGGGCGTTTCTTTTTCCTGAACCTTCTCCAGACTCCGCCTTATGCCCGTTATCGTGACAGTGGGTGGTCAATTTTCCGGATCATTCGATCTGTACGCATCTCGAGCAGAAAATTTTCCAGCCGGCGACCCTTTGGGTTCCAGTTGTAATCTTGAGACAGGCATAGGTGGTTCGGAGCATGGCGCCATGCCGTCTCAGCCCAGATGCAAGCAAGGCTGGTTTGAAGCTTTTCGGAAACCAGCCATGCAAGGTACGACGGCTCTGCGCATGCCGCAGTCACAGAAACCACTGCTCAAGGGGTTTACACGAGGTTCTCGCAACGGTTTTTAGCCCATACACGCCCTTGCCGGCCGCGGGTGATGATGCTGCTGCTGCTGCCGCAAGTCGTCCACCATCACCACCGTTTCAACATTCCGTTTTATTCTCTGGGGCTGTCACCGGGAATTACATGGCCCCGTCAAACTCCCTGGGTAAAAGGCCATGATGATGACAGCCGCACCTATTTGGGGCAAGAGGCACGCAGTCAACACGAACACCCCTGGGGCGGCTGGTGTCGTTGGGGTGCCAAGTGCAGTCGGACATGACCATGATGCCATTTCGAGATTGACTTCTCACTGAAAAGGCGGATCGACGACATGAAGAGGGTGGGTGTGTTGAGCCCGCAACAGCGGTCCTCTTTCTGAAGTCTAGAAGGTTTACAGATGGCGTATTCGCTAATCTTTGCCATGTTGTTGACAGGGACGTTTATTAAACGTGATGGAGGCGAGCTGAGATGGAGCCTGTGGATGTTTGGGTGCTCATGACCTTGACCATGATCCCAGAACAGAGCCGAGAGAAGGCGAGACTGACGATAATTCAGCCCTGACGATCCAGGACTGATGGTGCAGGGCCGGAGTCGTCAATCTCAGTTCAGGCAGATGACGGTTGCACGACGTGAGCAAGCCAATATTTCCGATGATTTGCATGGCATGGCATTGCATCGCCACTGACTGACTTATACTCATCCGTAGTTGCCGGTTGAGATTGCCATGGAGTATGCGAATACGGTCATGGACAGGCAAGTATGCAGCATGGATGGATGGATGGATGGATATTGACTTGAGCATGGCAGTCAGTCGTCTTACTTACACAGATTGTATGCACGTCAAATTTTTTGGTGTATCACGAGTTGAAGAGTTTCGCAGAGCCCCTCATTGCAATTCACCAATCCCGAGGCAGAGCTTCATCATCAATTCAAACCCGTGACTAACAGCACGGCCGCGTGGGGATAATGCCGAGCAGCAAGTCCCGGGGCCAGAAACCAATGAGGGGTCGGGATGAGGTTTAAATCCCGACATTTCTCCTCGATTCTCACGCCCCAGAAAAGACCCTTGTCGACAAAAGCCAGGCACACCCACACCCGTCATGCTTGCATGGAGCATCATTAATTGAGTGACGCTCTCGTGCAGAAATGCTGCGGCCTCTGTCCAATAATTATGTCAGCCTCGAGGGCCCCTGCTCTCCCCCAACAACCGAGCCTCACGTTCTCGCATTGAATATGCACGACGGGACCGAGTGCATCTCCATTGTGCCTACACCAACCTAACGCAGGGCCTTCAATACACAACTTCGCCGACGGTCTCTTTCATGCTCGTCTCACCCCACTTTGAAGCTTTTTTTTTCTTCTTCTTCACCTTGGTTTTTCTTCTTCCATCATTCTTCTCCGCCATCTCGCTTCTGCTTGTTTCCTTTTCCTGACTCGTGGCAATTATTCTGATCCGATGTTTAGGGCTGCGGGCCGGCGTTCGGCGAGATCTGGGATTCGCTGAGTGGACGACTCCATGGCAAATGTCGTTGTGCCTGGACTGCCCCCGACGCAGGCACCAAGCACATGCAGGGGAATAAAGAAGGAGCAGGAACGCCTACTCGTCGGCTGGCCGCTGGTCTCCATGTCACGATCCCCGGTCCATTATACCCCCCTAGGTAGTTGAGGCGCCAGGCAAGGCTCCATATTGTGGCCTCGAGCCATGTGCTCATCTGCCTTGTGCCTGGTCGAGAAGCAAGAAAAAGAGACATGTCAGACGCCGAGAACAATGGAGAAGTAGGCAGGCAGGCAGTTTACGAGGCAGGCGTCCTTGAGAGCCGGTTAGGGAAACGAGGAGTCCACCGCGCGGGCTGGAGATGGAGAGGGCCAGACCGGGGCGATGGAGCTCCTGTACATGGCAGAAGCAAGAGTCAGACCAGAAACGCGGCGGAGAACGCCAGAAGACGAGAACTACGAGAATGAGTGTCAACAAGAGTCGGAGGCGGCTTGTTTGACCGTTGAGGACCCTTGCTCATCGGTTCTTTTTCCTTCTCTTTCTCTTCCATCTTCTTTCCATCCATCCCCTCGCTCCGAGACTGAATGACTCTGACTCTGATCACTCACTTACACTCTTGCTCACATGTTCGTTTGGCATGTCTCGGGACCGGAATTAGTGTGACGCCAGGCGGCCAAGTAGCCGACGGCGCAGAACCCGCGACACGACCGGTATTCTCTCAACCCTGCTCACTCTGCTAGATGACTGACACAGGACGAATCGAGAGGCCAGGACGATCCTCTACGAGAACGACATGTGCGCCATTTGTCATGGCCCCTCCCTCAACAGCGTCAAAGATGTTTGCTTCCACAGCAAACGTTGAAGAACCAGCCCACCAATGCTCCGTGCTTTCAGCCCCAACCCTCGATTGCTCCCAGCCACACGTCCTTGGGACATCGCCAGTGCGGTGACTGTGTGTGTGTGTGTGATACGCCGTCTGCAGTGCATACACACAAGCTGCGAAAGGGCAGTGGTCAATTGATGGCCCAGGCTGGGATGGGTCGGGGCTGGTGGAAGATGGTGGACGGACGGAGCTTCGGGTGTTCTTGGGCCGTTGAACTGGAGCCCCGTCAAAACCTGCTCCGAGGCTTCGGCACAGCGGCGGGCAAAGGGCCGGGTCATGGATTTCTAGCGGAAGCTCGGACGGAACCGATGGGCAGAGAATCAATTGGCGCGACACCGTTGAGCGAGGGCTTGGAATGCGGTTCACCGACGGCCCTCCCCGCGCCTGTGAGGGAGTGTTCGTCCCCAGGAACCGAGCCTCTCATCAAGGAATATTTCTTCTCTCTCCATTGGCCGTGAGCACTCTGTGCGCTGTGCGCCGCCTCGAAGTCTTACCGCACAGGGCGCCGGCTCTGGTGGCTGTCGTCGGCGATAATGCAGGGAGCGTCTGGTGCCCTCAGCGTCCTGCTAGAGCTCAGCCAGCCCAGCGGCTCGGGCAGCCATCCATGGCTTCTATTGGGACTGGAACTTTCCCCTCTCCTCTCCGCAGTGTGCGCGAAGAGCCCTGGGAGCGGGACGCGGCGGTCGGTATTAATTTAGACCGTCGCGGGTGTTTGTTTAGCAGCGTAGCATCGTGAGAGTCGAGGGCCGCTCTCAGGTCCATGCTCTCTCTACCACCGCTGCGTCGGGACCAAACTGGCCCCCAGCTTGGCCCCAGCAGGGCAGGCACACAGGCACAGTAGCTGGCTGGCAGAGGTGAGGTCGCCCTGCAATGGCGATCTTCAGCATTGCCAGAGAACATGCATCGGAGGGCGCGTTATCCGACCGCCGGTGTAGGGGGCCTCACACCTGAGCCTGAGCCCTGCACAGCTGTGCGTCCAAGGTAAAGAGGCATAGTGTGATAGCGATTACGCTATCTGGGAGAGTAGAAGCGGAGCATCGGCGATGATTCAATGGGTTCTATGACATCAATTGGCCGACAAAAAACGAGATGCCTTGGCTATTACGAGTTCCGTTGTGCAAGGGGGAGGTTTTAGGATAAGTCAAGGTGATGGATGATACAGCGGTGGCTGGGGACTTTGTCGAAGACGGAATGGAAAACGGAGGGATTCCACGGTTCGCGAAACGGTCGGTGCAACTGTAACTGCAACCACAACCACAACCACAACCACAACCACCACAGCGTAACTCAACTGAGCTTCAACGCGGGGAGACGGGCGGGCAGCACGGGCTGAGCCTAGGGGGAAACTCAATTCACTCAACTAACTTAACAAACACAACCTGAACCAACCAACTCTGGTTAAGGTCGGCCTAGGCTGGTCTCGAGACGACATTACGACGATGGAAGCAACCCTGGACGTTGCAATCGAAGGATTGGCACACCAGAAGCAGTCGGTGTGGTCTACGAGATGCCAGATTGATCAGAAATTGAATGTCGATCTACCGAGAACGAGAATGCGAGGCCTGCTGTTATCGCATTTCATTACCTTGTTCATCTCGCTGCGCAGGAACAGCATCCATGTGGCCATCGTCGTCGTCATGGCCAAGCTTCCGCCTCATCTTTCTCAAAATGCTGCTGCTGCAAGTCGCCCTGCCCTTTTTTTCGCTACTCTCGTCCTATCAAGAGCTGAGCAAACCCTGGCTAGCACAGTCCAAGCAGCTGGTTCTGGTTACGATGTGTCATTCCCGACGCCCCTCTTCCTGGGTCCCCCCCCCCCCAATCTGAGATCTTCGCTCGGAGATTCCAAAGATGGGCACCAGGCGCAATGTAACCCTGCGATGGATGGTGGGTTTCTTTCTCTTTTTGCTGTGCTGTGCGGCAATTGCGACGTTGCCCGTCGTCACTCTTTTTTGTGCCCAGTTGGCTTGCTGCGATCAAGTGGGTGACGTTGATGCTCAGTGTGGGTTTTTGGTGATGACCATCGTCGGGCGCGGGAGATTATTTTCTTACTGGGTCAGGCAGGTTGCAGTGGTACCTTGCAGCCCTGAAAGTCTGTTTGACCCCCCACACACATCCATATCATATCTCTTTCTTTTGGTGTTTATGCTTAGTTGTAGGGTAGTCCTCGGTATCGCTCAAAAGCAAGGACATGTTTGAATGCTTTCTTTGTTATGTTGCTTGAGCGCAGGATCGGACACCAGATTCTGCAAGGGCACTCTGTTGGGGCGTGGTTCGTCTCAGACATCGTTGGTCCTTGTTTTTTTTCCGTCCACGTCAGTAGTGCTCACCACTGGGTCCTATAGTCAATGCGGGCTTGTTCAAGAGAAAAGAGAGCCCATCATGATAGCTCGTCATCCAGGCCCAACCAGGCGGGCTTGGGCTTGCTCTAGTTCCGCGTCACGCTCAACGGGTTTACCTCTTCCGGTACGCCGTCGCCTGTCTCCCCACGACGACCCCTATTGTCTAGGATAGGTATCCATGTCATGGGCGTGTCTTGTCTTGGTCTTGGGGGATCAGCCAGAGACAACAACATGTCGCAATTCGTATCTGTATCTGTGGCTGGTGGTAGGTAGCCCTGTGCGATAAGTCACATCCAAACATGCAACACACAGGCCCAGCGATGTCATGCTGTTTCTCCTCCAGCCCCTACCCATCTCGCCTCATCCGCCTCCTTTTTCCCTTTTCCCCACGGCGTATAGTGTTTCGTCCCCCTACATTTCATCAATTTACTGCGTTACCGTAATCGGAGATCATTCTCATCATATGAAAAGCCACGATACCCCCCCCCTTGCGGCCAGCCCACCCTACCGGGTTCGAAGAGATTGGCATGGAGATGAGATGGGCTCTAGATGGACAAATAACACGTCGCACAGCTGGCTCACACCCCCTCTCAATCCTAGCCCTTGTTCTGCTGCTGCACCGTAAACCTTGATTTTTAGAATGGGAAAGGAAAAGTGCAAGCATTTTGCGAAACGAGGCTAGGGCAGATTGTGTATCCAAACTACCGTAATTTGTCTTGCGCGGCGCGGCTATTTCAGCTGCACAAAATAGTGTTCTTGCCTCTTTTGATAGTGTCTCTTTTTTTGTTTTCTCTTTTCGCTTTTGCAAGGTTGATATTGTTTTCGTATCTGGTTGAAATTAATCTGGAAATTGAAGACAAATCTCACCCCTTTTTAGGTAGCTCTTTGATATCGCCTTTTTACGTCTGGCGCGGCGGCGGGCGCGGGAACGGGCGGCTAACTCTGGGGCCGTGTGGCCGTTCCCGCGCGTGCTTTTGCTTTTTGGCCTTGTCACAGAACGGAGAACCTTGTGATTTTTTGGGAGCCGTTTATTTTTCTTTTCTTTTTGGTATTGCTATTTCGGATTTGGCCCGAGCGTTTTTTTTTTTTTTTACCACCTGGGAAAAAAATTTCTTATTTCCCTCATGGCCGCCGTTTTCGCACCGGTGGTCGGGAGAGAAACGGGCACTAAACAAGACTCGACGTGGGATTTTGACAGCTTGCTCACGCGGGAAGATCTTTTGTAGGGCAAAAGAGAATTGGGGGGGGGGGCACGGGACGGGACAAAAGGGTTGGGAAAGCGTGGGATAGTGGTTTCGCACACCGGGGGCCCGGGTTTGATCACGCCTTACAGAGGACACACGCGCGGGATGCGAAATCGTCTAGGCTGATGAGGGAACCCCGTTGAGATGGATGAACAGGAGTTCGCAGGAGAAGAGGGAACTGTGCGCTTGCGCTTGCGGATGCTGCATCCGCAGGATTGGACATTGATTGCCAAGCCACGGCAAGGGATGAGAGAGAGAGAGAGCATGTTCGTTGCCCTGGTTGTTTCAATAGTTTGCTATTTGAGTTTTAATTCATGTGAAGTTTATTTCAGCTGATCATGATAAAAAACAGGGGGGTGAATGTGTGTGCTTTGATGCTCAATGGTAAGGAGCAAAAATCTGACGAGTATTCCTCCGTATTACAGAATAGTTGCCCAACCGACACCATCACTTCAGAACCCCCCCGTGAACCCGTCAGCTTGGGTCGAAATGATGTGTAGCACCCCTTCCCACGCTGCTGGGTCACCACCACCACCATGTTCCATCCCGCTTCCGAAAGTCAAAGCTAGAGAGGATGAGCCGCTCCTCGTTCGTGGGAATATATCCCGCAATCTGGGCGCGCTTGTAATCATCCCGTGTGCCCCCCCCTAAGATCCAGCCTCCCTTGGAGCTGGCTGGCTCGTGGGACGAACGAAACCCCCCCGTTGGCGATGGCGTTGTCTGCTGCTACTGCAATTCGATCGATAAAGCAAGACAGACTGGGAAGGGGAAAACAACAAAAAGCAAAAAAGGGGGGAAACACACGGGTGTGCTAAGAGGCAGCGCCGCCCAGCGAACCCAGCAGGATGGGTTGGAGAGTCTGAGCGTACAGCAAATCCCATACTGGGGGGGCGGGATTATTTGGTTTTTCCTTGGGTAGGATGGAGATTTTCCTTCCAGCTCCTTGGTTGCATCTTTTTTAACACACAGACGTTATCCCCCCCTTCCCCCTCCCCTCCCTCTGGTTGCGCAGACCCAACCTCCGGCCCTTATGGAGTCCTAACACAATACAGACA
>NIZV01000142.1:0-105172 GCA_003947045.1 Fusarium ambrosium
TATAGTTTAATATTTTTTTTTATATATATAATTAATAATAATAATATTATTTATTAGCTTATAAATAAATATTATAAATATTATAAATCTTATATATATTAAACCTATTAAGACTAAATTAATAAAAAATAAAAAAAAATTAAAATAATAAAACTAAAGAATTAACTAGTAAGTCTAATTCTATATATTTTCCCTTAATAAGGTTAACCCTGTTACTCTTAATAGTTTTAAAAGCCCTGATTTCGAGCCCACTGGATATCGTCCCCTGGTCGTCCAAGCCACCAATGTGCGTCTGCTCCACTCTTGGCGTCATTTTTCACAGGTTATGCTAATATTTATAGAACCCTAGGTTTCGCACTGGGCAGAGTGTTTGTATTTGTCTTCCGAGCGCATAGGATCCTATAGGCCGCTTGAAGGTTAACGAGCTGATCAATGGGAGGTATAAGCTGTGGGATGTTGATAATAACGGAAAGGCACGTGACGGACATCTTTACAGTCAAGACGAACTGACTGAGCAGTAGATAGATCACCAATACATCATTGGATTCTTTAACCTCTGCTTAAGTATACAACAAAATAAAAAGTAATCTAGCAGCCTCATTGCCCCCTAAGTTGTTTTGTTCAATGTGGTACGTAATAAGAAAGTCTGCGTAGTCCAATGTCGTGTCATGTCCTCCCCTGTTGAGGATATGTTGGTGAGAAGATTCACAACTCCCTCCGTTCTATCGGGGCCTTGATCATGCTCACCCTTTACCTCTGTAGGGTCCTCTAGCTTTGGAAGTGCCAGTGCCGCGAATGAGGTAGCAGAAGCCGAGATGAAAATCTTTAGAAGATCATCACAGCTCGACACTCCCTGCTTTCTCAGCACACCTGGAACAGATGTAAGCAACCCCATTCTTCCCTCTCCTGTGTGCTCTTGTTGGTTGGGAGTTTTAGCCTGTTTTGGGGGGATAACATGAAACTCCTGTCCGGTTTCTTCGAAAATTTCCTCATTCTGCCAGAGCGGGCCCATGTCAAACACGCTGATGTAAAGAGGGCCTTTTCCATCGTTTTGAATAACAATTTCCGCCTCCTGGTCTTCTTCTACTTCCAACAACCCCCCGGAAGCCACCTGCGTTTCAGTTCCAGTCAGCTTCAAATAAACTGTGAATGATTCTGCGAAGACTGGTGGGCAATGTTGGTTCTCCAGTCCTTCAAAGTACTTGAACTTTGAGATATGTTCCAGCATCGCAAGCACTTTACGCCAGGCTTCTGGATGTAGTCGTGGTATAGTTGGTACTAGTGATAGCGGTTTGCCTGCGTTGTCCAGGATCTGATAACGATCCTCGTGATTGATAACCACGCTCAGGTTATGAGTCTCAGTAGCTTTGCGGGGGACCAATCGTAAGAATGGTTCGTCGTTCGTGAGAACATCAGCCTGATCAACATCGAAATCAAGTTTCGCAATAATCTTCCATGTCGGTATGCTAGTTCTCTTTGCTTTCCAGCGGGTTTCAAGCAGGTCCTGTTCACTCTCAGGGGAGCAGGTCATAGTGGATGTTTCCTGCCCAACACACTGAACCTCGGCACAAAGCCTAGGCAGTTCACCTTCAATGGTGTATAGTTCGTACTTGTCGCCTTGGCAGACGCCATGAATGAATCCAGCATCGAGGTAAAACAGTTGAGCCTTTTTTTTTTCGCACAACCGTTACAAATTGTCTCTCGTCAGGCCCGGATGTCGCAGGCAAAAAGATAAGGTCTTGTTTGCTGAACCACATAGGTGTTTGATTTAGCATAAATACACGAAACTTCAGGCGGAGATGATTGTAAAGTGTTCTTGCCGATATCCGGGTCCCTTGCAGAGACTTCAAAGTTTGTAAGATAAAGTGAGATAGTGCGCCGGTGTATGTAGACCCGTTTAAACAAAGCTCTTTAGCAATCTCGTGCGGGCCGCAGGCAGCGATCATAGTGTATAGACTGGATTCAACCATGAGGGGACAGATATGGCGAGCATCCCGGCCATTATCGATGCCTAGAAATGTGGCAGCCAAGTCGAAGTCGAAGCTGGGATAGTTTTCGTCGAATTTTGGATCATAGTTAACAAATCGTACAGAAGAACGATCACCATTATCGGATCGTACTGTACTGCCGGAGAAGCAACAGTCAAGCACAACCGTGACATGGAGCAATCGTTCAACCATCTCCTTCAAAATCGTGGCAAGATGCCAAGTGTGAAAGATTTGGGGGCCTTTATTTGGATCATATAATACCAAAGCCAGGTCTCCGGTTCCTTCATGAGTAGTGCCAATTGCTTTGTCTCTGACCTGCGTCCCATGGCATGAGAAGTGCAGGTAAACGTAATCGCCGACAAGGGCATCCCGTTTAATCTTGTCCAGACTGGCAATAACATTATCTCGTGTCGGCGCCTCATCAGTTTCATTGAGTCCCAGCTCAACACCAGTTGGTCCAGAGTAGGTGAGTTTCATGATTTCCACGGGATTGGAGGAGGCCGACCAGTACGTCGCCATGTTGGTGACATCCGACACGCAGCCCCGTAGTTGTTGATCAGGGTGTCCATAATAATTAACCCCAACCAAGACAGCCCATTGCGTAGGCTTGGCAGGAGAAGTGCGGTCCATGACTAGAGAGAGTGCTTTAAGCAATCAAGTATAAATAAGTAATAGTGGAAGTTGTTTTTATATTTTTCTAGTAGGGTCTGGCCTCTTTTATGGTCAAGTCATAAACCCTAACGCTGCTTATTTATAATTATTATTTACCAATTGGCTTATATAGGGCAAGAGCCCTAGGCGAGCTAACCTAACTTACTAGTATTATAACTATAGCATAAGCTAGGGCAGTAAATAATAATATAAAAAGAGGTTTATTTTATTATAATATTTATTATATTTATTATATATATATAAGGGGCTTTATATTTACGTGATTTCACAACAAGGCAGTGCACTGAGGCAACTGAGGGGTCGATGCCACTCGCTACAAACACTCTGACAATTGGAGTGCATATGCACATGTATTGCTAGATCACCTACGCCCGGCTCGTGACTGAATGTCATCTGTCGTAGAATTTCTCACTTTTTGCCTCTTCGTGATAAATTGCCTCATAATTATATAAGCCTATTTAGTTCCTACAGGCCGAAGAATCAATGTGCAAAAGCGGCGAGCCTTTGTCAAAGTACTCCAAACTACTGGATTTCTACATACAACTCATATCCTGCTTTATACGGTCACTCTATTGGACTTAACGGATCAGGTTTTGTTATTGTCACCTAGTAGCCAGTAGTAAGATCCCATCCGGCTATTATCCTTTGGCCACAATGTTGGACCACGAATGGAAGCGCAGTAAGTTGCGATATTAGTCCTGATGAGTGTTTATGAGCTTATTGGTCTCTGTTAGTTGAGGACTACAACCCAGGGTATCCACAATACACAGCCTTGATAGCGGCACATGAACCCTATTACATATCCCGGAGATTCGGAAGACTTCGCGCCCGCTTGTTGCTCCAAAAGCAAGATAAGCTTTCTATGCTTGAAGAGGAACTTGACAAGATTGCTGCCAACGAGTCTGCCCGTTTGTTCCTCGGTAGTAGTCGAGATGATACAAATCTTCCACGACGCGAGGTCTTGAAAGAGATAGACACAGCAATGGCTGACTTTGGTATGCCGCCTTTACTGTCAAAGGTTCCCCTTTGGTTGATGACGATAAAGACGAGTTTGTACGAAGGAATAGCGAAATTATGGGACTGTCGAAACCCGTCGATAGAGATGTTACCAATCTACGCAACTGGCTAAATGCAACTGGCAGTATAAGCTGGGCAGAAAGCGACTATCTGAACCATCGCGATGATTTGGTCAGTGTAAGCCCTATTGGCCCGGATGCTGCTGGCAACCAGCTCGAGGTATGGGTAGAGGACATAATTATCAGTTATTTCAAGCTATTACATAACGAAAGTATTAATAACTTGTAGCCTATTTAAGATCATGAGCTTAACTAATGGCTACAGAAAATCCGAATGCACAGCATTACAACAAATAAAAGCATATTTTTATTTTCTCCTAGAATCATTCGCAACTTGGACAAAGGGCTAATGCTTACCTTGGTGGTCACCATGCTTGTGGCGCCAGTGGTGTTTTGTAACTTCTTGAAGAGTAACTCTGCTAGGATTGGAAAGTCATTATGTCGGAAGACGTGATGTTCAGAGAATGCAGTCTTTCGGTCAGGTGGGAAGTAATGATTTTCTCTTATTTCTTGTACGGAGGTCAGAGCAGTTAAATACCTATGTAGATAGGTAATCTATGAGTCTTTGACTCCTGCGGGCTATAGGTGGCCAAAAGGCTTAAAAAAGGCCACTGTGTTAGTATTGGGATATAATGCTATGATATGTTAGAAATGTGTTCTTTATTATAGTTAAAGTCGGGATAACCGATAGATAAGATCGCTAGGATTGGAATCATCATAGGATTTCTAGTTACCCTTCTGATATTACTATCGGTTCTATTTCGTTTAAAGATAGTCGAGATGCTTGTTATTAGTGCCACGTAAGTTTACCCTTTGTCGCCTTTATAAATACACTCACGTTCTGGGAAACACTTATACTAATTAATATCAGGTATGCTACTATTATCACAGTCTTTATTTAAAACGCACGAGAAAGTATTGGGTATAACGAAACGAATAATTTTTAGATTATTCTACTCTTTATAAAATTTTATGCATATTTATTTATTCATATGTCCTCAAGGAAGAAGATGATTTTTCCCACTCCGCAGATCAAATTCTACCTGTGTACTAGTCAAACAACAACTTGATACAGATTATCTCGAACCGCCTACAAGAATTTGCGTATAACCATGACAGTCTGATAAAAAAAAGTATTGGTATTCTCAGTGATGTGTTTGGGGGGCTCAAGAGCCTTCGGCTATATGACAACCAATCGTTCCATCAACTATGTGATCGCGTTTGAAATTCGAAATCAACAACCTTCCACGGTACCTGTCGTGCTGGGCGCACATCGCGAAATTGTGATCCGGATTGTTCTAACACCCATTCAAGAGCTTCATCAGACATGACATCCGAATCATCTGAATCGGACTTGTCGCCCCGTACTACATGTTTGCCAATGATAGGTTGCATCTGAAGTGGCCTCAGGTCCAATTCTGCCGTGGTTAAGAAGACTTTGGTAAGATCCAAGATGCCGTCACTGCTTGCAGCTGCACCCTCCAGTCCCTGAGGAATCATCAAATAATAATCTTGTTCGAAACTTTCGCCCGGTTCAAGAATGGCCATAGGCGCGCTGTAATCAGGGTAGATGTATCGAATACCCAGGCTTGCGGCCACATTAAGAATCGCTACACCAATACGGACTTGTGAGTAGTTCTGAACTTTGATTTTGAATGGGGTTCCATCCAGAGCGGAACGGGCACCTTGCCATTGCCCTTGCTGCGGAGTACCATCATCGTTTTGCATATCAATGGTAACTGACACCTTCTCGAGATATTGGTTAATCCGGTTACTGGCAAGAAGGCGAACTACCTTCAGCTGTGCCAGGCGTTTCAGGCGATCAATCAGTTCGCGGAAATCATCACGATGACCTCTGCGAATACGACTGAGGGTGGGGAAGTTGTCCAAATGCTTGTTGATGACGTAGTGGCCCTCTTCAAGCGAGATCAGATACGAAACTGTTTTACCAGTTGACGGCTTGACGAAATCTCGGAGTTCATGGGGTAGTTCGTCCTGGCTGCGACCATCAACGAAAAGTTCAAACAAGGATTGGAGACCCGAAGTGCTGGACACTGCTTGTGAGGTCTTCCATAAGTTGACAAACTCCGCTAGTTGCTCTCTGTCAAAGCCCCTCAAGAGAACTGGAAGTCGGGAAGCATCTCCCAGCCCTAGCAGCTCAACTGGACACCCTGGCTTTATCTCATCCCAGTTGATATCTTGATAAGGCTCAATAAGGCGCGCAATGCAGCTAGCGCTTTCAAGTCTGCTCACTTTGACTTTGGCAAGGTGGTGATGATGAGCGGGATCACACGTGGCATCATTTTGCTGATATGGAAGAATTCCATAGGTCGAACCGCGCAATGCGCCATGCATGCTCCCCACACCTATAGTGATCTCACAGCTTGACAGATCATCGAGCTTGTCCCTCTTGACATAGGTGATGCACGGGCGGGGGGTCCACTCCCGAGAGAGCTGAGCCATGAAAGATCGACTGCAATCGCCAATAACAAAGGGCGTTTGATCAAGTTCTGATCTAGCCATGTTTGCCGCCACAGCATCGTGGACTGATCCAGAAGGCAGATAGCCCTCTTTGGCCTGACGCAAGACCTCGATAAGCCAGTAACTCAGGTAACCATGTTTGATCTTCTGGTCCCCAAATTCTCCTTCGCGTGCTTTTTGCCTTTCAAGACATGCCACTAACACGACATAGTCTTTCATGTGATCGCCCCAAAGGCCCAGATTGCCCCATCGGGTGACAGCTTCAGCCAATGGATTGTCCGGATCCGAGTCCTGCGTATACTCATCGGCAATGAACCGGACTCCATGTGCCTCATCCTCTTCATCGCCCCGGAGTATGCCTCCAGAGTGGCAACAGTCAACCACAACAGTTAAAGTTGCCTTTCTTTCCTTAGTGAGGTGGTTGACTGCGATGTCCTGAAATAGGGCACCTAGCTCAACATCTCTGAGCAGTTTTCCTGTTTCAGGAAAGTCATAGGGTACTATGCATTCATCTCTGATGCCATCCGGGTCACGGCAGGTCTTTTGCCTGGACTTGAGATCAAGATAGCTTGTTCTGGCCCGAATGCCATGACCTGAGTAATGGACAAATACAAGATCACCCGGCTTGACTTCCTGAGCAAGCCGCCGCAACTCCGAGACAATCCTGGCGTAGGTGGGCTTGGCAGCATTGTGCAAAGCCGTTGCCTCAGGAGCCTTGGCGTTGATCTCGTAGGGGTATGGGTACTGACAACCCGTAAGAGGGGCAATGAGCGTGGTTACATTGTCCTCGGGAATGCCGACATCCTTGACAAGGAAGTTTTTTATCTTGAGAACATCATTGACAGCTCCTGTAAGATTGTAGAGATTGACGGAAGTGACTTTGGCCTTGTTGATATCCGGGCGATGATAGTGATCAATCCCAATCAACAATGCAAACTTTGCCATTGTGTTTAGAATGTAAGATGAGAAGAAGAATCAATGTGTAAGAATGTTCAAAATGAGCTTTCGTACTTTGGTGGTATATTAATCAGTTCATCTTGACTAAGATGGGATGGCTGACCCGGTATTTATGCCCATTCTTGTATCTTGTTTGAGATTCCATCATCCCGGTAGGTACAAAGGTCATGTAATTTCAAGCATACTTAGACAAATACTTACCTGTGGCCTGCTTCAAAATGTAATTTCAAACACCCTGTCCAGCTATCTGACGCAAGGCCCTCTGAGGCCTTTCATATGCATGTTGGCGGCCAAGGCTTTCTAACTGGCTCCCCGGCACCAAGATACTGAGACAAACACGCCTCTGACGTCAGTGAATGTTACCTTATCGACAATGTAATTTGCAACGAAAAGACTTGGCTGCATGACGCAGTGACCAATCATCATTGTCTTTTCAAGCCCCGAATCGGCCTAAGACACTGCTTATGCACCTACCCGGATGCCAAAGGACGCGCAACTCGCAGGAGGCGATAAAATCTCTTCATCTCACCAAGGCCCTCTCTCACACGAATATCGACAGTTACACGCTGCATCTACCCGTTTTCTGCCCCTAAGCATAGTGGTTATATTTCCATCACAGGTGATTTGCATCTTCAGTTGCAGACCTATCGAATCCACGTTTTGAACCATATGTCGATCCCTTCAATCAGCCTTTGAATTCAGTTTCATTCCATATTAGAACAGTTAGTACTCTGTCACTTCAAGGGTGTATATACTTATGTTCTCTAGCAGCCTGGCAGACATCTCTCGAGCGCCGACTGCCTTGACAAGATGGCTAGCTGTGGACGTGCCGATCAGCCTACAGCAAGAGCTGTTGGTTCAACTGCCGACGATCGCCTGATATTAAATGACACCAACTCAGAGGGCCGTGAAGAGCTGGAATCGGCAAAGCATATGCACAATCTTGCACTTGAGCTATATAGCCGTTATCGCAGCGAAAGAGCAACGACTGATCTCGATGAGGCCGTCCAAATGGTGGCAAAAGCTATTCAAGCCACACCATACAACATCCCGATTCGGGAGACCTTTCTGAGAGATCTCAGCCACATGCGACATGATCAGGCCTATGAGGCACAGTCTATGACCATCTTTGACGACGCTGTCGAAAGGGCCCGCCAAGCCACAGCAGTCTCAAACAGCCATCCGAATAGGCTGGAGCATTTGAATGATCTTGTCCAGGTGCTTTGGGACCGATCCAAGTGTTCGAGAAGCGAGGTTCATTTGATGGAATCTATTGAAGCTGCTGAGGGTCTGGCTCGGCAAGTTCCAGCAAACCACCCAGGCCGGCTGCACTTTTGCTTTCGACTTGGCCTCATGTTGAGCGATCGATTCCACCTCACGAAAAGCATACGCAACCTTGACCAGTCTATTGATCTCGTCAGGCAGGCTGCCCGAGGGTTGCCGAAGGATCATCCCGACCGACCGCGGTACTTGCACGTCCTTGGAAACATGCTTCGAGATCGCTACGTCTTCACCAAAGGCGAGTCGGATCCTTCAGAAGCTCTTCAGGCTGCTAGAGAAGCAGTCGATGCAATTCCTAAAGAGCACCCGATGAGCGGAAGACATTTGCACAGCCTCGCGCTGCTGTTGGATAAAAGGTTCTCCTTCACAAGGGAAATAAGTGACCTTGATGAGGCCATTGGCATTCTCAGACAAGCTACCGAGATATCTCGAGATGATGATCCAGGTCGCCTTCGGCAGCTAAACGATCTAGGAGCCAGGATCCACACCCGTTATACGCTGACAGGGTCCTTTGATGACCTAGAGGAGTCTATTTCAGTGGCGAGAAGAGCGGTCAATGATTCCCCGAAAGACTCCCCAGACCTGGTAGACTTTGTTTCTAACCTCGCAAATCATCTTGGGTCGCGGTATGATCGAACCGGATTGTTCTCAGATCTAGAGGACGCCATCGAAGTCACAAGAAGCACCTACGAATCAACCCCAGAAGATCATCCATCACGGGGAATGCTCCTACCTATCCTCGGAAATTACTTGGCAGATCGGTACTGGCACTCGGGACTCTTGGCTGACCTCGAGGAGGCCATCAAGGTTGCTAGACGAGCAGTTGATACAGTCCCCAAAGGACGCAGGGAATGGGCAGTTTCTCTTTGCGCCCTGGGGATGAGTCTCTCCTACAGGTACCAGCAGACGTCCTCAATGGCTGACCTCGATGAGGCTATCGACATAACGGAAAGAGTGGTCAAGGAGTTTGCAGAGGGGTCCGAAGCGTGGATTTCGTCCATTCATAACCTAGCACGAGACCTCCAATTAAGATACTTCAGGTTGAGAGTGGCTTCTGACCTGGAAAGATCAGTTGAATTGGCCAGGATGGCAGTCAGGGCGACTAATCATGGCCATTCTCAACGGCACGCACTCCTGGCCCGGCTTTCAAGTGCCCTGGGACTCCGCTATGATACCTCAGGGTCCTTGACTGACCTTGACGAGATCATCCAACTGAGACGAGAAGCAAAGGAAGCTATACCAAGAGACCACGTCGACTGGCGAGTGCGGGCCCATGACCTGGCAGTCATTCTGGAAAAGAGATATTCGAGAACACAAGCTATGGCCGATCTTGATGAGGCAATCGATCTGGCCAGGCAGGCAGCTGATGCCGTTGAGGAAAACCACCGAGAAAGGGCCAAACACTTTTACACGGCTGCGTTGTTCCTCCGGAAGCGATTCGCAGTGACAAAGGTCCAGGAGGATCAAGAGCAACTCTTGTCATTCTATCGCACCGCGTTAGCCCAGACTCAGTCATCTGTCAGGACTCGCATTGAGGCTGGTGAACACCTTCTCATGAATCGCCTGATGAATTCAGAGTGGCAGGAGGCTTTTGAGGTGGCAGAGATCACCGTCAACCTCATTCCTCAATTGGCGATACGATCACTTGGAAACTATGACAAACAGTATCTTCTAAGTATTGTGGGTGGCGTCTCATCCGAAGCCGCTGGTCTGGCGCTCCGACTTGGCAAAGAACCGTTGCTTGCGCTGAATCTGCTTGAAAAGGGGCGTGGGGTTATTGCACTGTCTCTCGACGAGATACACGCTGATATCACGTCCTTGGAGGAGACATGTCCTGATCTGGCAACGCGTTTCATTCATCTTCGTAACCAGTTGGGAAACCCCGATCCCCAGGTTTCCAAACCTGAGAGCGGACGAGGCGAGTCGAGTGCTGGATCAAGTCGACGTTACGAGGTGGGCAGCGAGTTTGACACAGTTGTTGTCGAGATTCGGAAACAACCTGGATTCGAGGATTTCTTGCTCCCACCCACTGAGCGAGAAATCAAGTTGGCGGCAAGATACGGTCCTATCGTCGTTATCAACATCAGTCTGTCGAGATATGATGCCATTCTAATCGAGCAGCACCAAGTCAGGTCTATGCCATTACCTCTCTTCAATCGCCCGACAATGATTGAGCATGTGAGGAAGGGAACATTCAAGAGTTCCAAGGCCCTTGAATGGCTATGGAATTGCGTTGCGAGTCCCGTATTGAATGCCCTGGGGTTTCACGAGCCCCCATCGAATAATAGCTGGCCTCATGTGTGGTGGATCACGACAGGGCTTTTGGCTAAATTTCCAATTCATGCGGCTGGGCTTCACTCAAAAGGTTCTTCTGAAACTGTCATTGACAGAGTCATCTCGTCTTATCACACCTCAGTTCAGTCGATTATCCGCAATCGCAAGCGTCCTCTTTCAACCGTCACCTCGCCCGAGGCACTCCTGGTCGCAATGGAACACACACCTGGAAGCTCTAGGCTCCCTTTTGCGGTAAAGGAGGTTGCTGCCGTCCGTGGCTTGTGCAAATCAATGTCACTCAGTCCTATCGAGCCAGGACCCAATAAGGAAGACATCCTGACGCACCTACTCCAGTGTCAGCTATTTCACTTTGCTGGTCATGCCAGCACCAATCTCTTTGATCCGGTAAAGAGCCACCTGTGCCTGGACAATGAAAAGGCAGTCTCTCTCTCGGTTTTAAACCTGCTAGACACTAACCTACGGAAGAGCCCCCCGTTTCTCGCCTACCTTTCTGCTTGCGGGACCGGCGAGATACACAATGCCGAGCTCGTGGACGAAAGTATACACCTTATTAGCGGGTTCCAGCTAGCAGGGTTCCGGCACGTTATTGGCACTCTATGGGAAGTCAAGGATGAACTTTGTGTGGACATGGCGACGATTACGTATGAAGAAATATGCGAGAATGGAATGACAGATGATTCTGTCTCCCGAGGTCTGCACAATGCTGCCAGGGAGCTTCGAGACCGTTGGATCAGTTCGACAAAACACAATGGCGGGTCTGTTAGATATCAAGAAACGGAGACGGAACAGGATGGAGTGGGCGGGATAGGTGAGAGAACGGGACATGACGACCTGCTGAGGGACATCGTATCGTGCGATGAAGGGGTTTCTTGGCCACATTGGATTCCATATGTTCATTATGGGATTTGATTGTTTTATAGATTGCAGTAGCTTCTTTTCATTCCTGGGCGGTAATTGTGCTTACCTATTTGTTCCCACCTAATCCTTGAGCCTCATGCATTCAAGCCATAACGAGTTGGAGCTGTTGATGGACTGGCCTCTGGCAGGTGAGGCTTGACTCCTGGCAGTTGATCTAGTAGGCACTGAGCTCGGGTTGCTACCCAAACTGCTATCAACCTATTGCAGCCAGTCTATCTTGGATAAGTGGATGGGTAGTACAGACTTGGGTTAAGACGTGAGGAAGGATAAAAAGTCAAAGGGAATGATGATAAGGAGGGGTGTTATTAGCTTGAGGTGTCGGTGCGATTATTAAGAATTGGGGGTTTATTTCTGAGCCGTGGATGAGGGGCTATATCAAATACTTATTAATGTCTAAGTGGTTGTCAAGGATAAAAATGGGAATCGCAAAGAACAGTAACAAAGGCACAGGTCAGCTAGCAGATAGGTAGCTGAGGGTTCAATGAGAAGTGTGTTGATTCTTTCCCTTCTAATTTAATGATCTTCCAGGCCTTTTTATACCTTATTCCAGAACCTCACTCTCGCTCGTCCCCGGCCGCAGTCCCTCTATCCGTCCTGTTCAGCTGCAGCTAGCTCGCATGATGAGATAATTTCAGAAGGACGATCCCATGAAACTTGAATTCGAGCTTTATTAATGAGGATAGTCTGCTAGATCCCTGAGATTCACATCCGCTTGAGCTGATTTCTTTTTGCACAGTCCTTGCGTCCCGACCTCCTCATCGGCACGCGCTGGGTGCTTTTGGGACCCGGGTACAAAGCCTCGGCAACCTGATTACCGCTCCGGCGAGCTGCGAGGCTCCATTCTCGCTCCGTGAGTTGAGTAGAGAGCTGACATCTTTCCGTCGCAAGCCTTTCGAGCTCCTCAGACGTCTGCTGGCCAATGTCGACGTCCTCGGGCATCTCACCAGTGTCGCGACGGTCACACGTCGCGCGATGAGTATACGAACGCGTCTTCCTCATCTCTTCTAGCCGTGAAGGGCGCGATGCAGAGTGATGGGCCTACGGAAGGTCTGCGGTTTCGTAGTGCAGGCCGACACGGTTCTTATGTGCTTATAGTCAGACAACAGAATACGGGTAAGTGAGGCAATTGCATGTCAGCGGGGTTTATCCTCCGTCGCTCCTCCCAGGTGTCGACACTGACACTGAGCTGAAATGCCCGTGGAGGAGCATCGAGGATGCAGAGGATAATCCAATAGGCCGGGTTTTCGATATCATCTAGACTTTCACCCTTATAATTAGCACCATATTCCAGTCTAACCTAGCTATAACGGCTCTAATCTAGGGATCTATTCTAGTGATTGTGGAGGTAAAAGCTACCCCTAGGCGGCTTAGCTTCCTAAGTCATAGCTAGAAGATAAATAACCCCCTCGTGGCAGTAATTATATTATTTATATAGCATCGGGGGGAATAATAAGATATTAATTACCCCTAAGTATATTTACTATTATTAAAATTTCTTTAATTATAATTCCTTTGTAACTTAAGGGATATATTAATTTAAGAATTAATAAAGTTTTTAAAGAAAATTTTATTATTAAAATATAAAGTATTTAAAATCTAATAATATAATTTACTAGAGGGATTAGAAATACTACTCGATTATAAGACTTAGCTGTTTAACTGATGTTAATAACTATGCGGAGAAGGTCGCTTTAATTACCCGGAACAAGGTGGACCCTAGACTCTGACAAGACGATTGATTCGTGGGCAAATATTAGCCAAGGGGATTTAAGTTGGTCCAGAAGGAGAAGTGCTCGGGTTGGTTGCTCCATAAAGAAGGTGATCGACTTGGGAGTCTCATCCGAGGTTCCCGGCTAAAACGGCCGGCTATCAATAGTTGGGTTTTAAGATTCAACCATTTGGGATATTATCGTGCCATGAGGATCTAAAATATGCGAGGCCATATAATGGCTGCTTTTCTTTTCCCCACTGATCAAGATTCCACAGCCTGGTTCTTTGGTTTGCGAGCCCAACGAGAAGAGAAAGATGATGAGATTATTTGCGGCGAGGTTGCTGCTTGCAGCTTGGATGCTAGGCATTACTGTCGCATCTCGAGACAAAGGCAGACACTGGGTAGGGACATGGACGTCGATGCCTCAGGAGGTCGAGGTCGGTAATCTCGCCCCGCCCCCGTTTGTGAGTATTCGATTGTGTTCGTTCCATATCAAACGCCTTGACTTAAGTATCAAATAGGGAGGAGAACATGTTCCATACCAGTTCCGAAACAGCACTATACGCCAGACTCTCCGGACTTCCATCCGGGCTGAATGCATCCGTATTCGGATCTCTAATGTCTTTGGCAAAACTCCCTTACCCATCACGGCAGCATCGGTTGCTCTTCCACTCAACGGAAATTCTGGTGTCGGAGAGATCGATGGATCTAGCACGAGACGCCTGACGTTTGAGGGTTCCGCGTCCACAACTATCGGTCCAGGGGAATTTGTCGACTCTGACCCCGTCCATTTCAGGCTTCCTCCTCTATCAAATCTTGCTCTGTCGATATATCTTGAAGACGGGCAGCTGGGTAACAAGATCACCGGCCATCCTGGCAGTAGAACGACGTCATGGATGGGGACCGGTAATCTTGTCAACGCATCTTCCGTCTCCGAGGCCAGTACTCGGCACTGGTATTTTGTAAGCGCAGTTGAGACCTGGGCACCAAGGAATCACTATTCAATTGTTCTTTTGGGAGACAGTATCACTGATGGGCGTGGAAGTGAGGATGATCGAAACAACCGGTAGGCCTCAAGGCTTCATGTCCGAAATCTCAAAGATGTCATCATACTGACTGCTCCAAGCTGGTCCGATTTCCTCGCAGCCCGTCTGCAGGTATCAAGAAAGCCGCACATCGCCGTAAACAACCAGGCCGCAGGCGGAAACGCCGTTCTCAGCGGCGGGCTCGGCCCCCCTCTCCTCCAGCGCTACCACCGTGACGCCCTACAGCAAAACGGCGCAAGGTACGTCCTCGTATTCGAAGGCATCAACGACATTGGGACTTCTCCCACAGACGACCCCACGCAGCGGCAGCTCACCGAGCGCCTTATAAATGCCTACGCGGAGATAGTCGCTGCCTGCAAGAAGGCGAATGTGCGGACCATTGGCGCGACGATCACCCCCTTCACTGGAAGCCAGTATGGGGATGCGAGGAGGGAAGAGACGAGGTTGGAGGTAAATGACTGGATTCTGAACAATGGAACGTTTGACTATGCCGTTGACTTTGCGTCGGTTATTGGAGATGGGGATAAGCTGCGTCCCGAGTTTGATTCGGGGGACCATTTGCATCCAAATGTAGATGCGTACCGGGAGATGGGTTCTCGATTTCCAGTCCATATATTTGAATGATATTTCTAAGTCGGCTCTCGCTCATTGTACCTAACACACAGTGTTTCGATGACTCAACCGTGTTCTTTCGAGTTGTGGAAGCGCCCAGCCCTTGAAGGGCAAGACGCGTAGAGCTAGCTAGTTAGTTTCGATCACTCAATGCTCAAACACTGCCATCACAGGGTGCCCTAACGCAATTCGATTTGCCTCGGAACTCTCAGGTCTCGTACCAGCGTAGCATCCATGACCTTGAAAGAAGAGATTCACCAAACCAGGTATAACTCGGCCCAGCGGAGGTCAATGGGATATTTTAGCCTATAGTATCCGCCTCGTTACGACATTAGACGGATAAGTTCCGGGATGGCAGGTACGGCAGTTGAACACTGAGACTTAGCCTGAATAACTTGGCTGTGACGATCTTCGGAATTGGCTCCTTTGAGAAGCGAATGGTGCTATTGTCTCCCGATGATCCACTGATCGACACTGACCCCGTGGGGAGTCGGCTGTTGATGAGATCGTAGCCGTACCCGACAATGTCCTCATCTATACCCCTCACCATCTTTAGCCTAATAGCCCCAATAACACGAGATGGCTGGATATGGACACTTTATCTTCAGCTAGTCGAATTCTAGTACATAGGACGGGAACTCGCCAATGGCCACCCACCCCCGAGTAATTCAGTCATCCGTGAAACCACCTCCATCATGGTATACCCAGGTTCTCTACTTGTGTTGTTATTCATAGTCCTCATTACAGACACTCAAGCAACCTCAGTCCCTCGCCAACGCATCAACCTTAACAAAGGATGGCGGTTCTGGCGATCGGTCCCCAATCCAGATGGAGTCGTCTATGACCATCTCCCAAACCAGATCGAAAATGCCACAGTCCTTAAACCTTGGATTCTCCCTTCCGGAAATGAGTTTATTACGGACAAGAGTCGTCATCACAAACGCCCAGACGAAGATCCAGAGGTCGACATCCCGTTTGTTCAAAGCACTTACCAAGATGACGACTGGGAGAGCGTCAATCTGCCTCATGACTGGGCCATCAGCGGTCCTTTTTATGAGGGGGAGAACCCTGTCATCAGTGGAGGCATGGGACGTTTGCCTGTTCATGGAGTAGGCTGGTACCGCCGCAAATTAGACATTTCCCGCTCTCTTCGGGGCAAACAAATCCACCTCGACATTGACGGCGCCATGTCTTATGCTATGGTCTGGCTGAATGGGCATCTTGTCGGTGGATGGCCGTATGGGTACAACTCTTTTCGTCTTGACCTTACGCCCTTCATAGAATACGGTGATAACCAACTGGCTATTCGGCTTGACAACGCCCCAGATTCGTCAAGATGGTATCCTGGTGCTGGGCTTTACAGAAGCGTTTGGCTTAGTGTTGGCGACCCGACACAGGTATCTCAGTGGGGAACATACATCACTACTCGAGATGTCTCCAAAAAGTCTGCGATACTTGATCTTTCCGTTCAGGTTCAGAACAAGGCAGGAAAGAGGAGAACAGTCAGAGTAGAGACGGATGTTTTCACATTCGATCCGGAAACTGGAAACCCCGTGAAAAAAGTGGGAACATTCCCATCCAAGACAATTCACCTATCTGCGTCGGATACCACCCGGCTCAACAGTTCCACAACCATCACCAACCCTCGTCTTTGGGGTCCACCGCCATCTCAGCAGCCCAATCTCTACGTTGCGGTTACCAGACTCAAGGCCAATAATCGAGTCATCGACGAGTACAAAACTCAATTCGGGATTAGATCTCTGGAATTTAACCCGGACAAAGGTGTCTTCGTCAATGGTGAAAAGGTGCCTATCCAAGGCGTCAACCAGCACTCCGACCTAGGCGCTCTAGGCATGGCATTCAACGTTCGAGCGGCCGAGCGACAGTTGGAAATCTTAAAGGAAATGGGCTGCAACTCTATCCGGATGTCTCACAACCCACCTGCAGTTGAACTTCTTGATCTCACAGACAAGATGGGATTCCTGGTCATCGACGAGATCTTTGACGCTTGGGAACGCAACAAGACCGCCGCTGGTTTTCACTTGCTATTTCCCGACTGGCATGAGCCAGACCTCCGAGCCTTCTTAAGGCGTGACAGGAATCATCCTTCAATCATCTCATGGAGCTACGGGAACGAAGTAGGCGAGCAATACACCGCCGAAGAAGGAGCCGCAGTATCAAAGATGCTTCAGGGCATATTAAGGGAAGAAGATTCGACAAGGCCATCATCAGCATCAGAGAACTACGCAACACCCGGTATGCCTTTCCCCCAGGTCCTCGACATTCTCAACATCAACTACCAAGGCGCTGGAATCAGAAACACAGAAGCATACTCCAACCTGCAAGGCATCCACACCCACCCCCTCTACCCCGACTATCACAAAGCGTACCCGGACAAGCTCATCCTCGGCTCCGAGACAGCATCCACACTCAGCTCTCGCGGTGTCCACCTGTTCCCCGTCACAAATTACAGCAGTGCCCCCGTAAATGACACCTCGGGCGGCAACTCGACTCTGCAACAGGTCAGCGCCTACGAACTCTACTCTGCGCCCTTCGGTTCATCCCCCGACAAGGTCTTTGCAGAGCAGGACCGTAACCCGTACGTCGCTGGGGAGTTTGTCTGGACGGGGTTCGACTACATCGGTGAGCCGACACCTTATTACTCTGCGAGGAGTTCGTACTCTGGCATTGTGGATCTGGCGGGGTTCAAGAAGGATCGGTTCTGGCTGTATCAGACTCGATGGCGACCTGATGAGCGCATTGCTCACATTCTGCCTCACTGGACTTGGCCTGAGCGCGTGGGCGAGGTAACGCCCGTTCATGTATTCTCCGAGGCTGATGAGGCAGAGCTGTTTCTCAATGGCCACTCGCAGGGTCGTCGAACAAGAGATGAGTATGCTTATCGGTTCAGATGGGATGATGTCGTTTATAAACCTGGGGAGCTGCATGTCATTACTTTTAGAAACGGCGAGGAATGGGCGAATAATACTGTCACAACTGCAGGGAAGCCGTCGAGGTTGAGATTGACGGCGGATCGAGGGGACATCAGAGCTGATGGTGAGGATTTGGCATTCATCACCCTTGAAGTGACGGACGACAAAGGACTTGTGGCACCACGGGCGAATAACGAGATACGGTTCTCGATCTCTGGTCCAGGGGAGGTCATCGCAACGGACAATGGAAATGCGGCGGACTTTGTGGCTTTCCCATCACATACCAGGAGTGCATTTAATGGCCTTGCTCTTGCTATAGTTCGTCTAAACTCTGGGGCTACGGGTTCGGTTACTGTTTCTGCCGAGGCGGATGGACTGAAGGGTACCTCTGTTGTTGTTGGATCAGCCTAGAATAACAAAGGTCTTTTATGGCAGGAGACTGAATTCCTAACGTCTTGGATTGCCATGTAACAGTTGAACGTGACTCAACATGTGCCCCGAGGAAGACCTCAAACTGCTCTCTGTGCCACTTAACGCTATTCGCGGACTCCTCACCCGGCCCAATCGCGCCAGCAAGTACGTGCTCCTCCCTAGCAGTAAGGGGAGGCTACGCCTTGTCAATGAATTCTCCAAACAGGCATACCCATCGCCTGGCTCCTCTACGGCCCTAGGTAGTCGTGAAGTTCGGCTTTTCCTATTTTTCAGCAAGTCGTGTTCCTATTATCGAGGATGCTAACCCTGACCCGAAATGCACTACTGATTCATTTATTTTTATATGTATATATTGAAACTTATTTGCGGTCGCCGCTTAATAGCCTACAAGCTCTACGCCATTGTCGTCTCCCACCCGTTCTGAATCATAACATCCATCCAGTAGACATCTTCATAACTCTCGAAGGTGTCATTATCATTTCCTGCTGTCGAGACAAGACGAGCCCTCTCATCCATGGTCCTCCATGTCTCATTGACAATATCGAGGCACACATGAATCGGCTTTGGTGGCAGCGTATGTAGAAATGAATTGAGTCGACTCTTGATGAAATGACGCATCCTCGAAACCTCGATAGTTTTCGAAGTGAAGCCCACCATCTTATCCGGAATGCAGGCTCCTAGTCCGCCATCGTGAACGTCCACTGGTGGTGGTGACATGCGGAGCTCGCTTGACAAGGATACAAGGATGAAAGGTTGGAAATCTCGCGTTCCCGACTCTAGAGGGATTGATTTCATGAGATTTAAGGCTTGCACAGCGTATGACGTGAGCCAATCTTTGCGTAGTTGACAGGAAAGAGGAGTAGAGTCAGTCCCATGGTCATCGTTCAGGTCTGGACTCAGCAAGGTCTCTCGTGCGAGTCGGTGATCAAGAAGATCGGGAAAGATGTGGTACAACTGAATCAATCCAGTCGACCGGTAGGCTTCAGCCAGAGTCAGCAAATGCCACACTGGAGTGTTCCTGTCCTCGGTGTCGAGGACTGTGGTTTCGACAGGATGCGACAGGCTGCAAAGATACTCCTCAAGTTCGCTAGCCGCGGCCAAGTCCTTCTCGAGTTGCTTGATGTGAGAAAGGGACGTGAAGCGATGGGAAAAGGCCATCTTTCGCTGTTTTCGGATAAGCCTACCGACCTTTTGCACCGCGTGTTGGGTGTTTCGTGCAAAACCAGTCCATGGATGTGGCACAAAGTGCAGCGTCGTGCAACCTTGTGAGAAAGAAGGCTCTTCTATCGAGGTATCAAGTTCATCATTCTCTGCCACGTACGAGAGTAGCATCTCCCAATAAGTCATTGACTGGTGGAAAAAGTGATAGTCAACGCCATGCCGTTCGAACATGGTCGTTGACATTGATGCCAGCTTCCTTCGAGCCCGGTTAAAGAAGGGTAGCCCAAGATCGCGGGGGTTGTGCCAACTCGCTGAACCGCCAAGCATGAGCATAGCGAGTAACAAGTCCTGGTCCGGCCCGGAACCTTTATCCAGCATCTCTATAGCTTCCTTCCTTAACTTCTTCCCAAGAGCAGTGAGCTGAGGAAAGTCATTGACGAGACTCGCTGCAGCCATTGATGAGAGAGTCTTGTATAGCAATGGGGAAGAGTTCCATAGGCGAGACACTGTTGTTCTGAAAGGATTCATCGAGCTATCGTAGCAAGAGAAGAGCTGCGCCGTCTCTTTGAAGTAAAACTCAACAAGAATCGAGGCTGGGTCATTTAGAGGCCTTGAGGGAGAGACTGTGCTAATGTTGTTTCCGCTGGCTCTGGAGTAGGATACGACGGATGTCCTAAGTTGGGGGGGTTGCGTGCTTTCCTCAATAGCTGCATTGTGCGACTGAGGCTGAGGCCGAGGCGAGGCTGGAGATATCGGGAACGAAGGTGATGGAGGAAGCGTAGTGGCGGGATAAAGCCGGGACTGATCGTCGATGACGTCTGGAACGTCCTTGATCAATTCTTGTCCTTGGCCAAAATCCTGTGGACTGTGACCAAGGCCCTGAGGAAAGAATACCGTACTCAGGCTGTCTGACGATGGGGTCTCATTGAAGAAATCAGCTAGGTCGGTAACTCCTGGAATATCCAGGAGGATGTTGTCAAAGAGAGGCTCACAAAGCCCGTCTTGTCTCTCGTTCGTGTAGTCGAGGGCCGGATTCTGCTGTTGCATGTCCAATTGCGGTGATGGGGCGAGAGACTGGTTGCTCTCAGGTGCACTCTTGTTGTTAGAACTTTCTTGGTCTGGGCGCTTTGGTGTTTCGCGTCGTTTCGGTTTCTTCGGCGCGTCCTGCCGGAAAACCTCGTACTTAGTTGACCACCGAAACTGTGGACCATAACCGGTGCACTTGACGCCAGCACGGGTGCAACGACCGCATGACGGCTTCTGCTCATCACACCTTGTCTGAAGAGGATTGAGTTAGTCAAGCAACTGTGCCAAGTCTGAGTGAGGACTTACCCGTTGACCCTTACATCGAGAGCACCCATTGTGTGAGTATCCTTTAGAGGTGCGAGACTTTCCTGATCCCCTTCCTCGCGCCGGATTTACATCAGATGGTGTGCTAGAGCTGTCCATTGTGCACGAGTGTTCTCGCTCAGGTCGTATCAGCAAGGTTGAAGTTGCGAATCTCACGATGCGGCAAGAATCAAGATGAAGGCGGAGACAACCCAGGGATCGAGCCGGCTGAGCCACTCTTTGCGGGGTAATTTGGTCTCATGCCTGTCAGGTAGCAGGGGAGATATCACCAGAGGCATGATTGGACAATGCGCGATACGACTATCCCTACAGGAGTTTAGTTATCTGACTAGGTAACATAGCTTGGAGTGCCGTATCGATTGCCGAATTAGGCAAAAAATCACGGTCCTGCGTGCTTCACAACCGTCTTCCTTTCGCTACCTAACTTGGTAAGTAACGAGTCGGTGTGTAGGTATAACTAAGACTGACGGATAGGCACTGAGCGTGGACTGGCTTGCGTTGATTAACTTCTTTGTTGAATGACGTAACAATAGCAATTTTACCATTTCCACCCACCACCGTTTCTTCCCCATTCACGGCCCAAATATCGTCCAAGATGAATCCAAAGGAGTGGAGCCCCATTGAACTTCAGGTCCCTGGTCTGGGCAACCTATCTGGGTTGTGCTTTGATGGCAAAGTGTGCCAGTATATGGGTGTCCCTTATGCGACCATCCCCGGACGTTTTCGACGCTCACAGCCGGTCGAAGGCCCTTGGCCTGATGACAGATGGGACGGCACTAAACTAGGGTATGAAGGATTCCGAGTTGACAAACCCTGTTATATGATTGAGGAATTGGTTAACAAAATCATGGAACAGGCCATTCCCTTGTCAGCCACCTCGAGACTTCTACCCTATACCAAGCCCTGAGAGGCCTTGGGTCGATAACCCCAGCACGAGCTCGACTGACTGCCTGAGCCTGAATATTTCCGTACCCAGCAAGCCGTCGGTTACTGTAGGTCACACCCCGTATCCAGTAATGGTATTTATGCATGGTGGTGCATTCGTCTACGCCGCTGGTGGAGCAGCGATCTATGATGGTCGCGCCTTGGCCGACATATCCAACCAAATCAGCGAGCCAACGATTATCATCTCTGTCAACTTTCGTCTTGGAGTTTTTGGCTTCTTAGCCAGCAAAGAAATTCGCGAGTATAACCTCGAATTCGGAGAGGAAGGTGTCGGTAACTATGGACTTTGGGACCAAGTGCAAGCTCTTCGTTGGGTTCAACGACATATTGCTGCATTTGGCGGAGATCCAAAACGGGTGACACTGTTCGGTCAGAGTGCCGGGGGTGGTAAGCAATTCTTTCGATACAATGTTTCGTAATCAGTCAACTAACTCGAAGAAAATAGTCTCTGCCAATGTCCATCTCCTTCGAGACGAACCCTTGTTCTCGTCCACCATCATCCAGTCGGGACTCCTCCCCTTGTGCGGAGTCCTTTCTGTGGAGGACTACCAAGGCATATACGACAAGCTCCTATCCACTCTTGAGATTCCAAAGGATCTACCGCCGCGAGAGCGTCTTCAGCGCCTTCTCGATGTCGACGAAGACAAATTGACCGCTGCCATGGTGCCTGTATGCGTGATACCAGTCATCACTTTCAGCCCTTGCGATGATGGATATCTTATTGGACAACCAATGCCAAAGTACAGAGATTACAAAAATTTCAAGCCACCATCATGGTGCACGAGGATCATGATTGGTGACGTCGCGAATGAGTGTGTCATTTGGAACAAAAGCTTCCGTTCTATGGATGCACCAACCTTGGTTGACAGGATCAAATCCTTCCTCGGCTCGGGACCCAAAGCTGAGAAGCTCATGTCACTCTATAACATCAAGCCAACGGATGATCGCCATGACAACTTTTGGAAAGTTGAAAAGTTTACGACCGACGGTCTATACACAGCTGTGAACTGGACCCTCATCCGCTCGTTCCCAGCTGTTTACGCCTACCACTTTGACGTACCGTCGCCTTTCGAAAATGACTGGGCTGGACTGGCACACCACTCTCTCGACAACGTATATGTCTGGTCCTTGCTCCGAGACCACCTTCCACCTTCGCATCGCGAGATTTCAGCAAACATGTCTAGTATGTGGCTGAAGTTTGCAAATGGAGAAGAGCCTTGGGAGCGGTTCGACAAGAATGGTCGGTTCATGGTCTTCCAAGAGGGCCAATGTACCTTGAAGACGGCGGAGCAAGATGCAGCGCGTGGTTATCGCATTTGGGAGGAGATCGAACGAGAAGGTCTGTTGGATGACTTCCACAAGGTCTCGGAGGAGCTTTGCATGAGATGGGAGGAGATTACAGACAGCAAGCGAGAACCCAAGGCAATGGCCGTTAGGGAATTTCAGGATTATGGCATTAAGAGGAAGGTGAAGGCGGCCTGGAAGTAGGAACATAGTAAACTCCCCTATGCCTAGATAGGAATATTTAACATGTGAGATGAAGGGGTTCAATCCCACATGCTCAAATTGGCCACGACCCGTCCCGGTTTTGAACCTGATTCAGTAGTTTCTCGAGCAATTCTTTGTTTTTCAGAAGAACGGCAGGTGGTGGAAGGAGCAAGAAGGACTGCAAAATGTCTCAACTATGCCATCGTTCAAGGGGAACTTGAGTCGGCCTACTAGGGGTTTTGGTGTGTTTCAAGTCAAATGAGGCGGGTGTGTCCAGTCCCTTGGACATATCGAGGAATGTTTAATATGTGATGCCTCCTAGCTTGCCGCCTAGAATTGGTTCGAACAATGTGAAAGGCCTGATCTTCTGGCTTAGTTATCCTATTGAGGGCTGGGATTTAACTATAACGAAGCAAACATTTCCAATACGTCATGGCATCATACTATGATATTTTAAGGGTAGGGTTCTACAACCGGCATTCTTTCACTTTGATCACTCAGGGACCCAGATGGGCAATTCCAGGCTAGAGACCTCAATTTTGATTAGGCATGCATCTTCCCGGCGATTGTCCTCAGTCACCAGCGACCATAAGTATTTAAACAGGTTGAAAACTCAATTCCAACTTGCCCCCTCTTGGACCAGCTGTAAAACCCTCGGCCAACTCCATGTCTGGTGCGCTCACAATCGTCGTCTTGTAGTTGGTGTAGACACCAGCAATACAGTGCTTCATTGCTTCAAAAGTATCATTATATTGTCTTCATTTGGAGGGAATCTCAACTTACAGTGCATGGCAATGTTGCTCCCTATGCACATAGCACCTCCACTACCCCAAGCCCAGAACCATCTCCTCATCTCAGACAATCTCTCAGGACTCTGATTGAGCCAGCGGTCTGGGATCCAGTCGTCGGGCTTGGGGAACACTTCGGGGTTGCGATGGATCGTGAAACCGTGTGACTGGACTCGGACTCCAGGT
The DNA here is from genome assembly GCA_003947045.1 of Fusarium ambrosium. Classification (NCBI taxonomy): domain Eukaryota; kingdom Fungi; phylum Ascomycota; class Sordariomycetes; order Hypocreales; family Nectriaceae; genus Fusarium; species Fusarium ambrosium. The sequence goes on from NIZV01000142.1 coordinate 24,321, forward strand.
GGGATGTTGGCATAGCCGGCAAGCGTGCATGACGGAGAGGGAGTAACACGCGGCTGACCACCTGGTACAGCAACCCAGAGACGCAAGGTCTCCTGAAGAATAGCATCAAGAAGACTCAGTTGGTCAACCGACTTTGGATCAGGCAGTTCATCTGGAGTGTCGGGGTACTTGAGCTGAGGCGAGAGGTTGAGGAGTTCTTGTCGAAGTCGATCCTGAAGATCTGGTCGACGGGAAAGCTCGTAGAAAACATATGTAAGGGTATCACCACTCGTTTCGTGGGCAGCCGCGTTATGGTCGTACATATCGCTTGCGATTTCGAGCCGACGAGGGTAGGCTTGTCCGTTGAGAACTTGACTCTTACCATCCTGCTTCTTGAAGGCGCTTCTTTCCCACGCGTATACGACTGGATTGTCCTCAACCGCAATACGCGTATCAGCAGCGAGAAGCTTCTCGGCCTTGTCGCAGAAGCGCATTTGCCAGTCCTCAAGGTCAGTAGTTGATCGTTCAACCCAGTCCGGCACGAGCTTGATCCCGATCTTCCGCAAGCGAGAGGTGAGCTTGGGGAGCTCAGTAGTCCAGAAGAGATAAGGCCTTCTAACGTAAAAGGTGTCAAGATACCATTTCCTCTCTTCGGTATTCTGCAAGAAGTTACTGCCGAGTGACAGTCCGAATTGGTATGTCATGAAGGCGTCCATCGAATACGCCGCGAGTATTTCCAAGACTTCGAGAGGCTTGCCCGAGTCGGCAGAAGATTTGACGATGGGCATCAGCCGATCGAACAAGACAGCCCTGGTAGTTTCTCGAACTGTAGGGCTCGACAGGATATAGGACTTGGAATAGACATGGGAAAGCATGCGCTTGCGGTCCGAATGAGGTTTGCCTGACATGGCGAACATGGGATCAACTCTATCCAGTATTAGCGATCGGACAGTATGGGATCCAAGCACCAGGATGCAAGTACCCATAGTTGATGAAACGGTTATGGTAGAAGTCGGTCTTATGGAAACCACCTGTATAGATGGTCTTCAATCCACCCTCGTAACAGTTGACAGCGAGCTGGTTCGGTGCTGTTCGGATGATGGGACCCTTGATCTTGTGAAGCTGGTGGATGGTCTGGTTCTCCACATTCTTGTAGCGAATGTAGTATACCCAGAGAGGGCACACATGGCTACTCCAGTGGGCAGCCGGGATCTTTGACAGTGGCGAGAAAAACAAGGGGTATAGGACCAGCTTGTAAAGGCCAAGTGCCAGTGTGGCCGCGGCAGCGATGAGTGGGATGTTTAGAGTCATGATGATAAGCGAAAGAGCATGGCTCAAGAGGTACGTAGTTTGTAATCTTCTGAGCCGAGCTTTAACATAGCAGCACGTTGGATGTTAATGTAATCTAGATGTGGGATGGGCTAGGAACCGAGAGGCTCAAAAGTAATCCCAGAATGGACAAAAATGTCGACTAGCCTCTTCTTCCCGTTTGGAACTAAGCTCAACTAGATGATCAACTGTCAGCATAATCAGGAGGATAAGTTCGCGTCGCTTTTTGGAAAATTTTTGAGGTTCCCTGATCAGCTTTTTTTCCTATCTTGGTGTATACACTACGTAGATGCCTTCATACGGGATCATAAGTCCCATGATGACGCGGAGGGTATCTATCAGTTGCATGTGATAAGAACCTCAATATTTTTCCCTTTCAGGTATCGCCTAGGATCGCCTAGCTAATCTCCTCGTGGTCCAGATGCGGGGCTCCCCGGATTTCCCTATCATTGGGACAGGGGCTCCGCCGATAACCCAGGGTTCTCGAGTCGTACATATCCTTCCCCAGATTTCACACAAAATGTCCCTTTCTACTGAGAGTTTCTCTTTCATCTCAACGTCAGCCAGTACCCATTTGCCGCTTTCACATTACTCGTAATCATGAAGAACCACCCAGATGTCGAAAAGGTCAGGACGGGCAGCGCCGACAGCGATGCCGAGCGCCTGGCCGAGATGGGCTACTCCCAGGACATGAAACGCAATTTCTCGGTGTGGTCTGTCCTCGGCGTTGGCTTTTCTCTTACAAACTCCTGGTGGGGAGTGTCTGCGGCGCTCACCACTGGTGTCAACTCTGGAGGCCCATGCCTGCTTGTCTACGGCACCATCCTACTTGCACTTGTCTCTGTTGGCGTTGCCGTCTCTCTATCCGAGCTGGCGAGTGCCATGCCAAACGCAGCTGGACAGATCTTCTGGGCTGCAGAACTTGCGCCTCGGCGATACGCTCGTGTAGCGTCCTACATCACCGGTTGGTTAGCCTGGGCGGGTTCCATCTGTGCCTCGGCGAGCGTCGCCCTCTCCATCTCCTCGGCAGTAGTTGGTTGCTACCAATTGTCTCATCCCGACTTGTGAGTAACCTTTCCTGTCTATTAGCCAACGGGAAAGTCCTGACACCAGTGATAAGCGAAATCAAGACATGGCATGTTGTCGTGTGTTACCAACTAGCCAACGCTTTCATCTTCCTCTTTAACTGTGTTGGAAAACTCCTCCCGACGGTCGCCTCCATCTCACTATACACAACCCTCATCTCGTTTGCAGTGATTCTGATAGCCGTTCCGGCTTCGGCAGAAACACACCAGGACCCAAAGTTCGTCTTTGCCACATTCATCAACAATACTGGATGGGCTCAGGACGGCATTGCCGTCATCGTTGGTCTCATTAATGTAAATTGGGGCTTTTCCTGCCTCGACACGGCCATTCATCTGGCCGAGGAAGTGCACAGTCCTGAAAAGATGGTCCCAATCGCGATCATGGGGACCGTAACCATCGGCTTCATCACGTCATTTGGTTTCATCATCTCCATGCTCTTTAGTCTGACTAACTTCGAGTTGGTGTCCACAACCGTAACCGGAGTACCCATGCTGGAACTCTTCTATCAGGCGCTGGGACACAAAGGCGGCGCCATTGCCCTTGAAGCTCTCATCATCTGCACTGGCTCAGGTTGTTTGGCTGCCTGCCATACATGGTCCTCGAGACTTTGCTGGAGCTTCGCTAGAGATGGCGGCCTCCCTTACTCTAACTTTCTTGCACGAATTCATCCCCGTCTAGACGTGCCATTTAATGCCCATGCAACAAGTTCCCTCTTGGCGTCCATCTTGGGCTGCCTCTATCTCGCCTCTACTACAGCTTTCAACAGGTATTACTTCGCAATATCAACTATTTCCTCAATGCTAACCATTAGAAGCATACTTTCTGGGTGCATTGTCCTACCCTATCTATCTTATTCGATTCCTATCACATGTCTTCTCATCCGAGGCCGTGAAAACATCGCGCGTGGCCCATTCTGGTTGGGTCGGTTTGGACTAGTTTCGAATATCGTCCTTCTCTGTTGGGTACTCTTCACATTTGTCATGTGAGTACTGATTTTTTTTTTATGGCCGCCTTTGTTATAACAATGCGCTAACGTGAGGACTGGTGTAGGTATTCATTTCCTGCCTATCAGCCTGTCGAAGCGGATAGTGAGTTGAGATTCTTTGTCCATCTTAATGCATGATGCTAACGATATTTTTAGATATGAACTATGTTTCTGTGGTTTATGGTATCGTGTTTCTTGTTGCGGCAGTGGACTGGTTCTTGAGGGGTAGCAAGTCATTTCAACCTCCACTTGGCCGTCATGATGAGATTGAAGGCGTCCCAGCTTGATTTTATGGATTGACTCGGTGTTTCTAGCTCACGTAGATTTATTGTAGTAGTCTGAGTGTTGTTGTTTCACGGAAACTTGTTGTCTCTGCTCCTTTGCCCAATACCCTCCTTGGCATGACTTGATTTGTCTCCCGACTTAGAGGGGTATTCAGCCATTACCCTTCAAGTCGCTCTCATGAGTAAGAGTTACCCTAAGAGATTAAGACCACAGTTTCAGCCCTAGTTGGGATTCGTAAAATTATTACAAAACTATTACGTCTCGATAAAAGGAATGCAAGCCACTGTGTTAGTATTGAGATATGAGGCTATGATGTGTTGATAATGTGTTCTTTGTCGTCGTTAAAGCCCGGCTCTTAATAGGATAACTGCGCCCAAAGATAGCAAGGAATATAAGAATGTGGAAAGATATTGCACCAGGAGCGAGGTGGCACTCACTTTCAGTACTTGATCTATCACACCTTGGCTGAAAGCACTCCGTAGGTACTATAACAATAGGAAAGTGACAAAAAGAAGTGAATCTTCTATGTAGTAGACATGATGGTAGGAGGACTGCTTGCCGTTTGCGGTGAAGAACCGTGATGCTTGACTCGGAAAATCGGCCTAGAATAGAAAGGTCAAGGCGGATCGCATCTTTTTGCCGAATTTGTCGTAGAAATAAAAACCAAGCCATAATAAACGTTAAAGTCACCATAGTTCTCACACTGACGATACGGCACGACTCCATGCATCGCGCCACTTACAAGACATATTTGCCTTCATTCAGCCAATTTAGTTTCTTTGAAAATGCCTGATTCATTCCTCACCCCGATAGTGCATTTCCCAGGTGCCCAAGACTCCTTCCAGTGTCCCCAAGTTGGAAACACGAGAAACGCCTTCTTGGGCGATATATACGGAACGTATGTTTAATAAAACCATCCACTCCAGCTAAGCAGCTAACAAATTGTTTTAGGCAGGCTTCCTCTACTGATCCCCTGTCATGCGGCTTCTTCCGAATGACTGCAGGCGAGTCTCTGACTGGCAAATATCCCTACAACGAAACCCTTGTAATCCTTGACGGAGTCTTTGAGATGGTGGATGGAGTTGGGAACAAGTCGGTGGCGAAGAAAGGAGATGTCTACTTTTTTCCGGCTGGTAGCATGGTGACCTTTAGCACCTCGCAGGAAGGGCTAGCTTTTTACACGGTTCAGAGGGCCCGAAAGTAGAGCGATAGAGAATATCGACTGCTTGTCGGATTCTTATATCTCCCTCATACTCCAAGAGTCATCATACTCAGAGGTTCGCGTTTTCCAGCTATTGTCAGATACATCATTCGCTCCTGGACCACAAACCATTTCACCCTGTCGACTGTGTTCCAAGCCGTGATCAACAAGGATAAGAAAGACGGACGAGGAAAAACAATCGGAAAGTGGGCTAATAGGATAACACTTACCGTGCGCGACAACCCGGACGAATTCTACGCTATACTGGGCAGTCCCAACGGGTCAGGGTCGGCCTACTTTCTCATCAACCACAAGCAGAAAATGGGTCTCAAAATCATCAACAAGGTTGACATATTTGTTCCACTTCTTCCTCTCGATGTGAGGGGAACTGAAGTGAGTGAGTTTCATGAAGAACGAAAGGTCATGCCATTGTTCCATGTTACCGATGTCTGATCGACTTGGCCTTGGCGTCGGTATCCTGTCTTGTTTTGCAGTGTGTGAGTATGGGAAGAATCAAGGCTTTAGTATGTCAATAGCTATCAATTCCAAGACATTTCATCTTGCAGGATCAAGTGCCGCTTTAGTACCCTATTAACTATCCCTCATGCTGTTGCTGCATGCTAAATACAGGGCGTTGATACTCAACGAATGAGCCACGGCAATCGAAAGCAGAGTAAAACATAGATAAATCCTTAGGTACAGCGATGCCAAACTAAGAATCAGAATAGAAAGTGCGCCCTCGCTTCCGAAGCTCAGCCTTGAGATTGGCAACCTCGTCAGGCGGCAAAATACTTTCCCACGCGAAGAAGTAAAACTCGGGTGGGTAAACTCGCTGTTTTATCCCAGAGGTCAGACCTAATAGGTGCATTCTCCGCTTATCCCAGAAGGCAAAGCCCAGTCGGCGGAAAGAGTCGAATTTGACACCGGGGATGGGCGAGTCATTGCTAAGTGTAAGGAATCTAAAATTAGACATGCCAGATGACTCCATGTTTAAGAATTCCTTGGTCTGCCCCCATGAAGTGCCCTCGCTGACAAGTGGACGCTTGACTGGTGTGCTGTCCTCTGGTACGGGAGAACCCTCCTTCAATGGGTGAATTTGCCCGTTTCGACGATACCCCCAAACAGTCCAGGCCAACTCTTTTCGCTTTGGCAATGCCGTAATCCATCTATGACTCTCTGAGAACGGAGGTGGCCGTGGTAATCGATAGTGGCTATCTTTCGTGGCGTGTCCAAGCACTGTCAAGTAATGCATCGCAGACCTGATCTCTTCCGCCTTGCTAATGCGACTGTCGGGCCTCTCGACCAAGTCTGCCGCACTCATCTGGCTCAGCATGTCGATATCTTCCTTGGACCAGCTTCTGTCCATCCTTTCTTCCACCAGACCCTTTATTTCGCCCACAAGCTGTATGACCCATACGGCGCGTGTAACCCTCATCTCCTCGACCCAGCTCGGCTGTCCTGCATCGACCACCTTGGCAGCTATACCGACAAATTCACGATCCCATGCTGCGACCCAGTCGTCGTTGGGGCCATAGCCATGGGTGTAATAAGGCATTGGGTTAAAAGCATGTAACGGCCTGAAGCTGGGATCTCTCAATCGTGCTAGAAACGATGCCAAACACGCCTGGGACAGGGCAGAGATTTGGTATGCTGTTGCGACAACAGACCTGAGTATCGCCACGGGCGCGATCGAGGCAGATAAGGATTCGGGACCAAGGGTAATAAATTTCGCGTCCTTTGGTTCATCAAAAGGAACCACGCCGCGTAAGAACTGGGTCCGGAACTCGTTCAGATTTTGAAAAGGAAGGATCTTAGAGCGCGCGAGTATAACTCCACGGATGAGTTCCCTGATCTTTGGTGGCAATATTGAATTCGGTCCAGAAAGAATGCCTTTGGTGATAGCAAGGGCGTGGTTATGAAAGAGGCGCCAAACATGTGGCGAGGCCCTCAATAGGTTCCAAAGCGTGTCGAGGCCTGAAAGGCTTGTGACGATTGGCAACAAGATCTCGGGGGGCAGCAGTTCCAGAGATCCTGCCTGTTTAGGCAGACTGGATATATCCTCAGCCTGCAAGCTCATTTTAATAAAAGGTGTGGTTGCTTCAAGTGAGTTAAATTGGTGGGGTTGGTTTATGGAGGAGCGGGGACGAGCGACTAACTACTGCATGGCAGCTACAGTAGATGCTTAAATATGCTTAAGCGGCTGACTAATAGTCCTAGAGTTAGATAATTATTCTCAAGAGCGAGAGTCAAAAGTAGCTTTTAGCGTTATGGACTCCTTGGTAGCGACTCTGCTTGGTTTCTCTAGAATGGCCACTACCGTATAGTGATAGTGCTTTTGCGAACTGCGTGAGTCTTCCAGCTATGACTGTTTTCTCAAGTTGAATACGAAGTATCAAGGTTAGCGTAGCCTGATTGCGGGATTTTAATCCCGCAAAGAGACAGGTCGCTGACGTGCACTGCGCTATCTGCTTATCCCTATTATAATATCCTCAAGAGACTCCTTGCGTCCCAAACTCCACGCATGTGTAATCCGACAATGTTAAACACAATAGTAGAGACGACAGCATATATACAAAACTTAGCGGCCTCAGATTTACCAGAGAGTCGGAAAACGATGTATCCGGCCGGTGGAAGAGTCACTGCCACAATTGCCATAATAATAGCTCCCCTAGTGATCTCGACACCTTTCCTCGTCTGGAGGAACTGTGCGAATGTCCGAATACGCCTCGGCATCCATATTTCACCCAGCACATCATTCGTATTGGGTTCTCTATCCCACTCCTCTGCGTACCAGGCATCGTCATAGTACGGGAAACGGTCGTGGAGATCCTTCTCCAGTTTCACCTGCTCGGCCTCGTTGTCACCGGCGCGCAGGCAAGAAAGTTAGTCAGCCCGAGAAATTCTTCTCGCATGGATTCACGGACGTGGATCATAATAGGGATGTATATCGGCATCCGGATCGGCAGGGCCATCCTACGGCCACATTCAGCAAGTGGCACGATATATACTCGTTGGGCGTGGTCCTGTTGGAAATAGGTAGGTCAAGACCCGCTAGATGGCATACCTTTCAATCGACTGACAGTGAAATATAGGCCTCTGGGAGCCTGCAATCAAGCAGGAGCATCCCAACGATCGACTTCGAGACATGGAGGACCCCAGGAGGACCCCAGGAGGATTAAAGATCAACTTCTCAAGGTAGCTCGAAAGAGGTTGCCGGGCAGGGTGGGTGGAAAATACACAGACTTAGTTGTGGCCTGCTTAATGGGCGACTTCAGGGTCAAGGACAATACAAGGGAGGATATTCAACTACAGCAAGCATTTAGGGCTCAGGTAGTTGAGGTGCTCGCTCAGTCACTTGAAAGTATTTAGTCAAATTAACAATGCATGTCATTTATCGTCCTCTATGAAACTTCTGCAGCTTTTGCTGGATGAATCCTACACATGGTTGAGCATCTACGCTCATGATCGTGCCAATTACGAACATACACTTGCTCTATTCGTGGCCGAGCCTACCTTTGCCTTGACTCGCAAGGGTATTGAATATGCTCTAGCGGAGCCTATCCAGGCCGACATATTTGAAAAGGAATTGATGGGGTACCTTCCTCGGGCCGGCTGAGCAATCACAGGTCAATAAGATCCACGATAGCATCGACTTCTAGAGCTCCTACCTTGTTGGGAGCCATAGTTTGAAGCTATCTCTCATGCCTACGGGGATATACAACGCGCCTTCGTATCACATCGGTTTGGATACTATCAGGGACTTTAGAAAGCTACACATTAGAAGGAAGTATATAGACGAGAAGAAGATGAATATTTACGAGATAATTGTGAGGGAAAACCAGTGCTTAGCCTTTAGGTCAGATCTGGACATGCCACGTGATTTCAGTAGCGTACCAAGATAAGCAGGTATAAATCTCGCAACTTATCACAGGCTCAATCTTATCTAGCTTTCAAACTACAATATACCGCTCTGGCACACTCTGCGAACTCTCGAAACACACCGAGGAAACTTCAAGCTGCTTAGACATCGCCGGTGTATCTGATCATCTTCGACCACCGCGCCCCCAGGTATTGCATCACTGTAATCGACTAATACAGACATAACGGGTGGTTCAGCATCCTCAAACATCACCATGAGCCTGGGCCCACAGTGTTGGGATTGTCGAGCTCGACGCATCCGTTGCGACGCTCGACAGCCCAGGTGTTCTAAGTGCTTGCAAAAGGGCATTGATTGTTCCGGCTATTCTGAGAAGAAACCTATCAGATGGCGCCCTGTACGTACGGTACCAAGTCGATGTTGGGATATTCAGATGGTGCCTCAAAGAGACGACGACATTGCACCGGCGGCCAAGGTCTCCGAGGTTGTCTTGTATTGTATGTGTTTGCGTCTACTCTCTCCTTGCATGTGGACTCTTTACTGATTCTCATCAAGATAATGCTGTCATATCTCCAGATGTTTCTCTGGAGCCACAAAGTGGTCTAAGCTTGTCGAGCTGGCTCATGCTACCACATCTCCACAGACACCTCTACTTTTGTATGGTCTCTGGGCACAAGTCTATTCGGACGTTATTGAGTTCCTTCACCTACGTTGACTTAGCAGAGCAACTACCCAGCAAATCAAGCCCAGAGCTGGCCGTGCTCTTCTATCATCAGACCTGTGCCATACATATACTGCAGCGTTGTGTCGCTGAACTATCGCAATCACAAAACGGGCCAGACACAGACCTATTTGAAGGCATAGTTTGGTTCATTTGTTTATGCATCCAACAGAGCGCCTATCGATCATGGGCTTCGCATCTTCAGGGTGCAAAGGCATTGTTACGCTTCTGGGGTCGCAGGACTTTGCACGACACCTGCGGGTTTCCCTACTATGCATTCATGATGATGGATATCTATCGTGCAACAACAAGTCCTGCGGCGAGTATCACAGATGACACCATCAAGCAGCATGAGCTCTACCTACAACATATAGACGTCATCAACGTCGATGCTCGTCACACTCTGACACCAGTGCCGAGTCAAATTCTCGTTGCTGCTGTAGCTACCACTATTCGAAGGCTAATGTTGACAGCCCTCGAAGAATCACAGCCCAACGCCGGCGCCTGTTCTCTTCAACCTTTAAAAGATATTACCAACCTAGCTAAAACATTCTGTCCACGGAGCTGGTCTGAGAATGTGTTGCAACTGGACAATCCAACCCCAGCACCACCAGGACGAGAATCAGAAACAACCTCCCCAATGGATGATTGGATCGCTCTGTCACAATATTACCAATCGGCTACAGTTCTCTACGCCGTTCTCAGCGACAAGTCATGTTATGCTCAGCATGGCATGAACGGCCACTATTACGACAAAGAACGCTTGGAGGCGAGCGAGACGTTGATGCGCGCTATTCGTTATCTTTTCCAGCGCGGAAAAAGTAGTTTTGAACGGCCAGGACACTACAAGATGATCATTTGGCCCATGGTCGTCGCTGGGGTTGAGATTGCCTCTGTTGGTAACGCTCCAGAGGATCTGCAATTTTTATGCGCCAGCCTTGGGAACCTGGCAATGGAACTGGGAGCTTTAGCAATGCACCATGCAGCTGTATTCCTGCAAGACTTGTGGGAAGCAAGAAATGGAAATCGTGGATCAAATGAGGCAGACAAGTCGCTTGTCGATTGGGACCGGATATTCCGAGAAAACCCAATTTTCTTGATGTAGAACGCACCCGCGATGCTGTCACGTAAAGAAGTAGGGATGACGTTTTTTGTGCTTTGAGGCTGGCCTTTCATTAATTTTCGCGTCGTAAAGAAAACTACACAACAATCGAGTGCGAAACCCATGGATATAGGGGGCTAGTTGCAATAATAACTACTGCCCATCAAATATAACCATCCTGACTATTCCCACCAGATCATATCAGTCTGTCGGAGTGTGTTGGATCCGCAGTGAACCTCACCGCCGTTCATATGGTGACTCAGGAAATCATCCACATACGTGACATTCATGCCAGCTTTAGCATATGCACTCTCGACACCGCGAGCAAGCACATCCACGCCATCAATGATGGGACCGAAGGGCTTGGGACTAACGTAGTGATTGCCGATGACAATACCGTTGATAGACGCCGGATGGAAAGCCGCGAGGAGCCACTCGTTTTCCATCGCGTCATCACCGTGCGACGGAAGTCCGTCCGAGGGGGCCCAGAAACCACCACCACCACCCAAATCAAAAGCCCGGAAGAGTGTTGGGACGTAAATGACGTCCTTGGGATTAAGCGGAATCTCACTCAGGAGGGTCTGGAGGTTGGCATCGATATGCTTCTGAGCATACTCGTTGACCGCCACAAAGGTTGAGTTGGCTAGCATCATATCAACGGAATCTGCCAGGCCTGGCCCATCGGCATCTCCCTTGAAACTGATGGCAGCCACATTCCCATGGCCGTCCTTCTTGACCTTCTGGAGAATGTCAAATGCAGATCGGGTATCAGCAATGGATATTGTGAAGCCAAGCTCATTGTCGTAGGGGAGAAACTGGACAAACTCGTCCACATGTCCAATCGCAAGCCATCCCGCTTCAAGCAAAAGTGGTGTCTGTAAGCCTTGGGCAGACAGAAAGTCCAGGAGGGCCTTGGCAGGTTTCCTCTCAAAGTGCTTCCCCATGATGATGCGGCCAGCTTTGTACTTGACACCCGATTTTGATGTGTATGGCGGAATGGTTTCCAAGTTTCCGAAACTGTTGATCTCGCGATGGCCGAATCCGCTGCCTGTGTCACTGGGAGGCTGGAACCCACCAACTCCTGGCCCACGCAGCTGCTCGAAGATTTGGCGACCGGCCGCACGAGTTGATTGTGCGGAACGTAGCATAATGCGAATAGCTATGGGCTTGCCTTCTGGACCAGGCATACTCGCGTAAGCAGGCTCGAGGAAGTCTTGGGCCCAGATATCGTCCGACTGGTTGAAGAGCAGGAGCGGCCTCTCAAGTCCACTCACGACGCGTGCCTCGTCCAGTTCTTTCAGAAAGTTCTGCTGAATAGGCTCCGTGTCGTTGGCCGCCGTACTCACCAGAGTTTCAACCTTTTGCAAGTGATGATGTGTCAAGACTGGAGCCATCTTGAGGGCTACCGCGTCCATGTCCACCTGGGTACCATCTGAGACCTCAAAGACGACCTTGACAGAACCATCCCAGACGGAAGCGTCCTTTGATAGCTCACGACCGTCAATACCCAAGGTGAGACCCTTGGCTAGCAATTCAGAGCTAAATGTTCGCTCCTGATCCACCAGCCGCCACGCAGAGGAGTTGCTGCCATCTTCCGAGAAAAAGATGCGCACGCGGTCGTATGCTGCACGAGGTGTTGCGTAAACCCTTCCAGTTGCACTGGCTGAGACGTTGATCGGCAGAGTACGAAGCGGTGCGAGATATTCAGGGGCCAACAGCAGGTGGCCCGAAGCATCGCTGCAGTATGCAAGCTCGTCGTTGCTTAGAGGTTCTCCATTGCGATCCGTGTTGGCGCAACGCATGTGCTTATCACCAACATTTGGCAAGAAGATGGCGCCATTCTTCGCACTCCAAACGGCCTTGTTGTACGAGTCGGACTGTCCTTTGATATCGACGACTCCATCACGGTTGGTGTCAGCCCTGATATCGGGACGAGATGCGCAAACTGATGGCAAAAAGGCCAAAAAGTACGGTAGACCGCGCATAATGGTTGAAAGGTTCTGACTGGGGTGTCTCGAGAGGAACAGGAACGATATTTGATGATGGAACTCTGCAGGTTGGTGTTTCTATCTCGAGAGCAGTCCATACCCGTATTTATAACTGTCAGAACATGAAACTGGGGTCACTTGAACGCAACGCCTGACTTATTAGGTTACGTACCTGCAGAAGCTTCATATAGATTTAGTGTGCGAGCGACTCAACTTGACTGGATGCTCCGTATACCGTAGATTACACATACCACGATGGCCTTGCTGATAACGGAAAGTTTATCATGCCGTGTCCCGCCAAGACCCATATCCTAGCTATTGCCGTCTTATCATCTACTAGGTAGTCTAGAAATGGCAAACACTTACGTTTCCGCGTTATGGATTCCTTGAAGCGAGGTCGGTTGTTACTGTTACTATGTGTGGCTTCAACAAGACTTATCCTAAACGAGCTAGTTTTATGGCCAAGACTTTGGGATCCTTGGTTATCTGTCGCTAAACGTGGGGCGATGATCTGGGGTCGAGTCCCCCTCAATGTGGTAGAATCTCCGGGTTCGGTGGGGACGGGAATCAAATGACAACTGGAACCACACCCATCGAAAGATGGCATCAAGAGTACTTTTCTACAATGGGGGAGCTTCCTTGTTTGCCATTTCTACTTGTTCATCATAATTATAGTCTCGACTGTCTGAAAATAAGGAAAAAAGTTAAATGAAAAAAGGAAAGAAAGGGTGACGCGAGTTTACTACACATATAGGTGAAGGATTTGCAAAACCGTGGGTTTCCATCGCCGTCACACCCTTGTTACTACCGTTTGCTCGTTATCTATGAACAAGTCCAACACTTATCAGAATCTGATATTCCCGCCAGGAGGACAAACAGACTAGAACAGTCTTGTAATCGTTATCTCCAAACTTGATCTTTGCCGATGTTCTGCAGGAATCCGCCACACTAGAGATAGGTACTGGGTATCTGGTGATGTCAAGGCAAATTCTTATCTATCTTAACCGACGAATTGGACTTTTTCTATAGTCTGGGTGGCTAGATGGGCAATATCTCGGTTGGTCGTATACAGAGAGTACCATTACGTACTTGATCCGACTGATAAGGGTATCATGCTCATGTATCAACCGCAGGCCAAGAGGAACAAGACAGCAAGCACGCCTTGGTAAAGATATAAGAGGTGAAGGATGGAAACAACGTCCATGTCTTGAAGCAGGCCAAGGCAACCCAGCAGGAGAGATACAGTTGTCAACACAATCAGGCCAGTGGTGCTCAGGTTTCAAGGCACAATTCATCCAACATGCGCTTAGCCACCTGCATTCAAGCCACTCTTCTGGCAGCTCAAGCTCATGTAAGTAGATCATCTCCCATAACCCACCGCTTTCTGCAATCCCTGTCTTTCCAATACTAATATTGTCAGGCACTGAGACTGAGTATCCATGAAGCCACTATCGAAGAACTTCAAAATGCTTTGGTCTTGGGACAAATCACAGCTGTAGAGTTGGCCGCCAAACATTTGCATAGAGTTGCGCGGTACGACCGCAGGGGACCCTGTCTCAATTCTATTCCGGTCATCAACCAAGACATCTTCTTGGAAGCGCAAGCCTCTGATCAATATCGCGCGGATACCAATGGCTCTCTTCGTTCTCAACTTGAGGGTATCCCCTATACCCTCAAGGACAGTTATATGGCTGCCAATATGACAGTTGCCTCAGGCTCGCCTGCGTTCGTCAATCTCACTGCTTCGAAAGACGCCTTCACTGTGGGGAGAATCCGAGCTGCCGGAGGCATACTGTTTGGCAAGACCAACATGCCACCCATGGCCAATGGTGGCATGCAGCGTGGAGTTTACGGGAGAGCCGAGAGCCCTTACAACAAAGACTACCTTGCAGCAGCTTTTGCTTCAGGCTCCTCTAACGGTGCCGGAGTTTCAACGGGAGCCAGCTTGGCTGTCTTTGGCATGGGCGAAGAGACAGTATCATCTGGGCGATCTCCTGCCTCCAACAATGGTCTCGTTGCGTACACGCCGTCCCGCGGTGTGCTATCAATCCGTGGTAACTGGCCCCTCTTCCCTACCGCCGACGTCGTCGTACCATATGCCAGGACGGTCAATGACATGCTCCGTATTCTTGATGTGCTGGTTGCCGAAGACAAAGACACAACCTGCGACTTTTGGCGGGGGCAGCCATTCGTTTCCCTGCCCGCAATAACCGATGTGAGGCCTCAAGGATCGTACTTGAGCCTCGCCAACAGCACTGCACTGAAGGGTAAGCGGCTCGGCGTTCCGAAAATGTACATCAATGGCCATGACCCTGCCGCACAGCCAGTCTGGGTGAATCCAACTGTGATGGAATTATGGAAGGAATCCCGTCGCACTCTGGAATCTCTGGGGGCCACCGTGGAAGAAGTCGACTTTCCTATTGTTACCAAGTTCGAGTCGAAGCCAGCCTCGGTGGCTTGGAAGACAGACTATCCGCTACCGGGCTCTGCTGGTAGCAGCGCTGTCAGTTCTCCGGAGAATCTTGCACCGTACTCCTGGGATGATTACCTTCGCATGGTCAATGATCCAGCAATGCCAAACCTGACATCTGTTGATCCGCTGTTGATCTCTCCTCAGTGGCCCAAGACCATTCCCGATCGCTATGGAAATTCCCTCAACAACCGCTCAGAATACAACAAGTGGAATGTTGACATTGCCAAGCACCGTAATGGGGCGAGCCTTTATGATCTTGAAGGTCTCAACGAGACCCTTCACGCCGTTGAAGGCGCGCGCAAGATGTACCTTGAGGACTGGATGGACCAGAACGGCCTCGACCTCATCGTCTTCCCTTCTGCAGGTGACGTCGGTCCCCAGGATGCCGAGACAAATGAGACAGCGGCACTGCTGGCCTGGCGCAACGGCGTGTACTTTTCCAACGGAAACTACGCTATCCGTCAATTTGGCATTCCCACGGTGAGCGTCACCATGGGGGCCATGAGCGACACTAACATGCCTGTGTCTCTCACCTTTGCATCGAAGGCATATGATGACAATATGCTGCTCAGCTGCGGGTCTGCCTTTGAGAGCCTGCATATGAAGCGATTCGCACCTCCGCGAACCCCAGAACTTGTTAGTGATGTTGTACAACGTGGCTGTGGACCCCTGCCTAAGCCTGGCAAAACACCCCCGAAGCTGGACGTTCAAGTGGAACATGTTCCAAACCATTATGTTCGAGTTTCAGGTAGTGTAGATGCTCGAGAGGCTGGTGGGTTAGACTTTCTTGAAGTTTACGCTGATGGTGTTAGTGGTGGCCCTGTCACGGTGAAGGATGATAAATGGGCCATTGAGACTCGGGTTGCACCGTTTGATGATGTCTTGGGGGATGTCCCAGTGCGTTTTGTTAACGACCCAGATAGAAGTAAGACTATGATTATCGTTGTAGCAAAAGGAATGAATGGCAGAGCGGAGGGTAAACTTTTATTTATCTAAGAGATACTATAGAGATAGAAATTAATAGTGTTTCTATAAGGACTTATACTATAGGAGTCTTAGAAAATATAAAGGTTAAAGGGAATATATATAATAATTAGCCTCTATATAAAAGGTTGACTATTTAAAACTCTAAAATATTTGTAAGTTATAATGAAACTATTTTTGAGATTAAGGGCATCTTAAAGCCATCGCTAACCCTTGAAGCATAAGGTCTGTTGCGAAGATGATTTAGGAAGGAGGAAAGAATTGGGCCTTTTTAGCTGCTTTTTATGTAAACGAAAACAGATTATGAGAGATATCCTCATCACCAAGAAACAAGCTCCAATCCATCTCTGTCCACTGTTCATCGGCCCATCCAAAGACATGCGCTCCTGCGTCAGTCACTGACGGCGTACGAATAGTTCCCTCGGCGCCCTGCGACACAGCCTGGAATAGGACGGCCACGATATCTGGAGTGCGGTCAGAAGCCCTCATCCACGACTTCATGTCTACAAAAACTTCCAATGCTTTGTTCAACATTGTGCGCCAGGCCATGACGGTTTCCGGCTCAGAGTCTCCAGAGTTTGATGATGTCTCCATGGCGATGGAGAGAAGGGGAACCAAGCATGCCTGGAACAGGTACCAAGCCGAGTTCCAGACTTGGATTCGGTTCGGGACCCAATGAAGTGCAATAGCATCGATGGCTTCTCCTGCAACAGCTCTGCACATATCCACCATTTGGCTCTCTGCCAAGTTAGGAGTGTGTCTTTTCATATCCTCGTGAGCGCGATACAGAAGAAAGCATCGAGATAGGATCATGCGAACACTATAATATCTGTTCCGCAAGAACTCGCGGGCGACGGTGATGCGAGGAGGGGCATCGGTTGTGTTCTTGAGTATGGCGGGTAATGAGTCGTACCAGCTCTGTAGTTCAGAGTCCAAGGCCAGTGCTTCGTTGGTGTCGATTCGTGTAGACTGAGCAAATCGGTCTTGAAGACGGTTGCAGATATGACACATCCGTGAGCTCTCCCTGAGGGATACTGCACAGTAATCATCGGGTCCCAGAAGTGTAGGTGGCAATGTGTTCATGGTATTGGTATCCCATCGTCCACAGGTTGGGCGACCTAGGGTCATGCTAGCCCACGTATCGAGGCAATAAAGACTCCACCATGTTCGCCGTCGAGTCTCGACCCGAGCCGCATAACGTTGGCCTGCCTCGGAGTCTTTGTGGTCCGCACGGATCGGAGACTCTCTGTGCAAACCCAGGGCGATGGCTAAGCGCTGTGCAGCGCCCAAGATTGCATACGCCATGTTAGGCGAATTGCGATAATGGAGGTAGTATCCTCCAAGTAGGCACAACGCCTGCAGGGTCTCCAGGTTCCCGGAACCAAGCGAGTCGAGATCAAGGTACGAGCGAGCCCGGTTGTAGTAGTGGATATGGGCCGCGTCACTTCCCGAGGCAATGGAGCCTAGAGTGAGGACCATGTTACAGAGACCAAGCCACGCCGGGCTTTGTCCTTCACCAGCAGCGAAATTTCTCCTGAATGAGTCTTCGTCGACTAGAGGTGTAATAGCATGAATGTGTTCAAAGTAGAAACCGATATACCGTTGCTCGCGCAGAGAATCAGGTGCCGCAAGAGAACTAGGGGTAGGGTTCAGCACAAACGGGCGAGGCTCATCTTGCGGAACGCCAGGCCAGGTCTGTGATTGTTCGACAGCAAGATCCTTCGCAGTTGGGCAAAGTCGAAACAAAGCTTTCAGCAATGCGCTCACGGATGTAATTCCTAGATATGAGCGGCGATGCCGGTCACCTGCTAGGCTGAGGGCGTTGATATCATCGCTGGCTGCGATGGTCGCGGGATCCTGAGCTGACTCATGCCAGTGTCTCTCCTCCTCGCCTGATTCTTCGATGCTCAAATCCTCGGGCGAGCTTTGTACGTCTTCGGGGTCCCCTGAGATCCCAGATGATCCGATCGTGGGGAGCGGGTCGGGTGATTGCAGCGTTCTCTCCTCGTTGGCTTGGTCCTGTGTTTGTTTTGGAGATATGAGCTGGATGAGATCATTTCGATCCTTGTCGACTAATTCATCAAGCCTTTGATTGGGAAAGAGTAGTTGAAGAACACTGGCTTGACGTCGAAGAGTTTCTGTGGCCTTATCCAGAGCACTGGGACGTCGTAGAGTGTCGAAGGTCAGCAATTTAGTTTCTGAAGACTGCGCAACTAGACTTGGAGAATTGGGTGAAGTACCTCTTGCTTGTGGCTTGGCGTTTGCTCTGTTGTCTGTAGACGCAATCTTCGGATACTTTGTAGTATCTGCAACTCGAACAAGGGTGGCCGCCATCGCATTTTACCTTTCGACGGGTGCATTCAGAGCATGACCTGTTGACTTTTCGCACAGGAGGTTCCGGCTCGACACCTGGCGGCAGAGGATCATCTCCAGTCTGGCTTTGAAACGTATGAAACATGATCAATTGGCTGGTATGATGTTGGCGCGCACTACTTGTAGTCTTCCTGTTGCGGCGGGAAAAGGTTCAAGTTAAAATGCTTTGGAGAGCCGTGGGAAATGGGCCGTTATAGCACCCACGCCAAATGGAACGGAAGATAATATTTCCATAAGAACATCAACCCTTCCAAAAACGTCACCACCCTTGGGTATTGTGGGAATATACTCGCAATTATACGAACAATTAAAATAATTTTCTATGATACCGATAATACGCTGCCTCCTACTGCAAAACCTTGTCCGTATCATAGTAACCGGCTCGCCTGTGAAGCTTCAACTTAGACCGATCCCCTTCCCTGCTGGATGATCCGTTTCCGCGCCTTTGCGGCTTCAACACTGGCCTTTCGTGGATTCTTGGCCTCAAAAATGACATCAAGCTCTTCTAGAGTTGACCCCTTGGTCTCAACGAAGAAAAAGTACATGAATGTCATTTCAAAGGTGTCCCAGAACACAAAGAAGACATAGAACCAGTACCCGATCTAAACAGCAGAGCCTGATTAGTATCCGAGGATCAAGACGAAAGGGCATTACGTACACTAGACAGAGCGATCGGGCCAACAAACGTGTTGAGAAACCCAGCTGCCCCTGCCGTCAATTTGAAAGTGCCCATGGCCTTTGCTCGCATCTTGTTGCTCACGACTTCAGCAGGGTAAATGGGCTGCATCGGAGTGAAACCGCAGGCAAAGATGGCCCCAAACATGAAGATGAAGACAATGCTGACGGTTGACGCAGGCTGGTTTCCGTATTTTGTGTATCCCGCCGCGCAGCCTGCGACAATTGCAAGGCATACTGTCATGCCAGCTGTAGCGGTAATGAGCATCTTACGACGACCGACGACATCGTGAAGTCGCGAGCCCACGATAGAAGCGGTCCAGCCAACGACGGCGTACACGATGTTTAGAATCAGTTTGGTATCCGTATCGGTGATGCCGATGCCATTGAGCATGATGGGGAGATAATATGAGACGATGCTAAGAAGATAGTTAGTAAATTGCTCATTTCTTACAAGGGCAGCGTTGTGTACTTGTTCCCACTGAATTGGCCAAACCAAGAGAAAGCGATGTTGAGCATCAGTCGGTAGCGACTAGAACGGGACTCGACAAGAACACGAAGATCAAAAAGATCTTTCCAAGAAGCCTCATGCTCTATATCAACAGTAGATAGCATCTCTGTCATTTCGAGGGCAACGAGCGGGTGGTCGATATCGCCGTTTGTATGGTACTTGGCAAGAATAGTCTTGGCTTCGTCGTGGCGGCCTTTAGCAACCAGCCTGTAGTCAGAGTCAGGAGACAAAGAGAAATTGTAAACCGTATAAGCCACTACTTACCATCTGGGAGACTCTGGGTAAAATTTGATCAGAAGAACGACTAAGCCTGGGCAGACCATTTGAAGCCAAAGCGGAAGCCTCCAGTCAATGTCACCCTTGTGAGCGAGATATTTATGACAAGCATACACTGAAGAAGTCGCAAACACGGAGCCCTATAATAACCAGTGGATTAGCAATATACTTCCAGCGACCAGTACACAGGCAAAACTTACAACATTGTAGAAGGTATTGTACATTCCTGCAATCGTCCCGCGGTACGCTGCCGGCGCGAGCTCAACGAGGTACAAAGGAGCCGCAGTATGCGCACATGTAGCAAAGAAGGATAGAAGAAACCTCCCCGCGATGAACATGGGGAGGGTCGTCGACAGAGATGTCACAATGGTACCGACGCACACACCAAGACAGCCGAAGAAGATGTGCCAGGTTCGTCCGTACCAGTCGGTCATCCATATAAAGAGGGCCCCACACATTTGACCGATCTAGCAGAAGAGTTAACATGTGTTATCACTGATTCTTGTAAGGTCATACCTGGAAGATAGCAAACACGATGCCAGTACTGGCATTTCCATTCTCTGGTAGGCCGAAATAGTCGGTATAGTTGGGTAGTGCGTTGATGGAGCCCATCAAAGAACTGTCAAATCCTGATAGGTGTCAGGGCTTTTCAAGGGTTGTTTATGGGGGGTATCAGCTTACCGTTCATAGTTGAACACAAGAAAACAACCGAGGCGAGGATATACAATTTAATGTAACCGGGGCCTCGAGGGTTCGGTTTATTCTTAGCCATGATATTGGCGTAAGTCGTCATCGTGTTCGCCGGGTTCTCCATCTTTTCAACCTCATGAAGAGCGGGGTCTTCCGTCGCCTTGTCCATGTTTCACAACTGGTAACCTGTTGTAAGGATTTTGGTAGAAGAAGATAGATACCAGGCGAGTTGTTGCGTGATGGGGTGACTTTGCTGATCTTGTTCAAACAAACTTGAAGACATGCGGGTTCTTATAGCGTCAACGTTGCAGCGGAGGCTTCTCCGAACCCCATGGGGATTCCCCGCTGAACATCAACGCTAGGACTAAAACGTCGCACGGAAATTTGAATCTTCGTCTAAGATGGCGAGTCAGGAGGATGTGGGGATGGATCTCTCCCCATATTCCGGGTAACTCATCCCTCTGACTGTTGTGAGTGAATTGCGGAAAAGAATGCTAACGTTGAACATACCCTCTCTGCTACCTGATAAAAGCCTGTTCATTCCGACGAAACGCAAGTGTCGCTGATAGCGTTAGTAGCAGGGATTAAAGAGCATAGACCCTGCAAACGCGAATAGACCACGGTGTTTCACGGTATTGAGGTTCTGATGCCGTCATATCCCGATTACTACATATTTTGCTATTGTGGCTTATGGTGCCTTGTGGACTCGTCATAGGAGACAGAAATAAATAGAAATAAGAGTCATGCACCATATGCAATTGTACAGAATTACGCAAGAGATAATAAAAGGTAACTCCAACTGCAGTCTACAATCTAGCCCTAAAAACAGACTCGGCTTCCTCAAGCCCCGCTGGCCCATCGTACAACTGGGAGTTAAGTGGGGCGGTGTTAACCTGCAATAGAATGTCAGCCAAATCCAACATGGTTTGACTCATACTTACATGCTGCGGCCGAAGTTCACTGACGCAAGAAACACCAAGTAACCTCATAGTGGTGATGGTCTCATCAGCAAGAACTGGGTCGCTGATAAGTACCTATCCCGCAAATGAATCATATGGAAACTTACTTTGAAGAGATCTGTATACACCATCCTCTCCATCGACTGCCAAGCCATAGAGAGCCGCTCGCCCAAGCCCAACTCCTTTGGCGCCTAGAGCCAGGGCCTTGACCACGTCCGAGCCTCGCTTGATGCCACCATCAATCCAGATCTCAACTTGACTCATAATCTGAGGGCAAAATTTTCTGATTTCGAGCAAAACTTGTATCGGAGTGTTGGCGGTATCGAGAGCCCTGCCACCATGGTTTGATAGAATGATGCCTTTGACAGCCGAGAATTTAGATGCTATGAAAGCATCCTCATGTGTATGGATGCCTTTAAAATGTGTCAGCGACTCTTACATAACATCTTATACAAAAGATTAGGTACCTTTCAGCACGATGGGAAGATCAGTCTGTGTCGTCAGCCATGCCAATGTCTTATGCCAAGTCAGGGCAGACTCAGTTCCCCAAGCCTGCGGAGGCTCGGTAGCCTTGTAACGTTCATCTGCTTCTCGTTTCCCTGGAAAAGGAGCATCCAAAGTCAAAACGATGAACTTTATCTGAGGGATGGCCCTGATTTGGGCCAGGGTCCTCTCAGTAGCCTTGATATCCTTGAGGACATAGAGCTGCCAGCCAAAGACAGCATTTGGGCCTGCACGTACAATATCAGCCACAGAGATAGATGCGTTTTTGCTGATGATCTGGAGGGCGTTGAATCTTGAACAAGCCTTGGCGATTCCAACTTCGCCCGAAGGATGAGCTAGCTTGGCCATGGCTGCTGGGCTGACAAATATCGGCATTCCGACACGGTTACCCAACAGAGTTGTCGATAACGAACAATGAGTACAGTCAACGAAAACCCGTGGCCGTAAGAGAATCGACTTGAAGATGGTTCCATTGGCAACCTTGGTGATCTCATCGTCTGTGCCAGATGCATAGTATGCCAAGGCCTTAGGACTCAGACGTTCAAGAGCCAAGCGCTCCATCTCCTCGATGCTCAATATTGTTGCCATGGGCGGTGACTGGACAGTCGTCTGCTCGTTTTTCTTCTTGTCTCTCGCTCCAGGATCCAATTTTCCAACGAGATGCTCGGAAGTCAGGTATTCATCAAGAAGTTCAATTGGGTGAACCTCTTCAAAGGCATTTGTTGCGTCTGTTCCGGCATGTCGGAGAATGATGGCCTTTCCACCCGGATGGACTCCTAGAAAGCTCGTAACCTAGAAAGTTTGATAGGTTAGGAAGGAGATGATTCAAGAAATGCACTGAATAAGTGGCGAGGTGGAACTTGCATTGTAGACCTTGCCATGGATCGCAATCCAGCAATCATCCTCGCGTTGATGGTTCTGGACTAGTAGTCTGGTGAGCCAATCATGCATCACTTCAAGGCGACTTACTCACGATCTGAAAACGATAGCATGATGCCCATTTAGCCTGTCGGTATTGTTGGTCAAATCCCCTCTCGTCTTCGGTCTACTCCGTGTTCTTTTTGTGATGGTTGCGTCCATCATCCAACGGAAGCATGTTGACCCCGCTGTCCGAAAAGAGCTGCGGGACTTGGGAGTTCCGTGCCATTTTTGGAAGGCGGAAATAACAATCATCGAGCGAACTCCACAAGCCGAACAAGACGGGGATTTGCATCACCGCCTCGATTGAGGATAATAATTAGTGAATAAGAATCCATCTGGGGACTCCTTCTCCCAATCTTGTGCCATCAAATCATCCATTCCATCACGGGAGTCTCGGAAGCATTACCCCCTCCCCAACATGCAACGGTCTACTCAGGAGTTGACGACCGGTTGGTCGCTGAAGCAGCGAGATGACCAGTCCGAAGACCCTTGGCTTCCTGTAGCGCAAGTGCCCAGCCAAGTTCACATCGATCTCCTCGCCAACAAAATGTTTGCATCCCCGGCAGCCTCAACTTTTCCTGTGTCGTGTTATGCTAATTTTTTGTAGAATTCCCGATCCCTTCGTTGATGCCAATGAGCTGAAAGTACAATGGGTTGCTGAGAAGGACTGGATCTACCGCATCCGATTCAACGCAACTTCTGAAGAAGGCATGACAACGGCTCTGGTTTTCCAAGGACTTGATACCTTCGCAACTGTTACTCTGAATGGATCCAAAATCCTGGAATCGGACAACATGCAGATCGCCCATAGAGTAGAGATATCCCATCTGCTCCGCCAGGACCAAGAGAATGAGCTACAGATCCTCTTCGAGTCGGCATTAATCCGTGGCCGGGAGCTCATCCACCAACATCCAGAGCACGTCTTTCACGTCCGCCAAACCGAAGCAAGTCGCGTCCCTGTACGCAAGGCTCAGTATAACTGGGGCTGGGACTGGGGGCCTATCCTGATGACGGCTGGACCTTGGCGCCCGGTTCTCCTGGAGCAGTACGTTGCGAGAATTGAAGACGTTTGGGCGCAGTATCACCTGTCCGAGGACCACAAGTCTTGCTCTGGACACTTCTTTGCACGAGTTGAGGGCAGCAAACCTAGTGACAAGGTCATTCTCTCACTACTACACCAAGACAAGACAACCTTCAAGCAGGAGTGCACCGTTGCAGAAGATGGGCTTGTCAAGATTGCGTTTCAGCTTGATAAACCTTTGTTATGGTACCCTCATGGCTACGGGTCACAATCCCGATATCAGCTAGTCGCAGAACTCTTTCGCCAAGACCAAAAGCTCGATGCCAAATCCACGCACATTGGGTTTCGTCACGTTGAGTTGGTGCAAGAACAAGACGACTTCGGCAAGTCCTTCTACTTCCGCATCAATGGCATCGACACCTTCGCCGGCGGCTCGTGCTGGATCCCCGGTGACAGTTATCTCGCACAGATATCCAAGGATCGGTATGTGGAATGGGTCAAGCTTGCGGTAGAGTCTAATCAGATCATGATTCGCGTATGGGGAGGCGGCATCTATGAAGATGACGCCTTTCTAGACGCATGTGACTCTCTTGGAGTTCTGATCTGGCATGACTTTGCATTTGCATGTGCCAGTTACCCAGTCTATCCCTCCTTTCTCAAATCAATTGAAGAGGAGGCAAGACAAAATATCAGGCGGCTTCGATCGCATCCCTCAATGGTCATCTGGGCCGGAAACAATGAGGACTATCAGGTTCAAGAGAGATACAAGCTCGAGTATCAACCGGAAGACACTGATCCAAACTCATGGCTGAAATCGACATTCCCAGCTAGATACATCTACGAGTATCTGCTACCAAAGTTGGTGCAGGAGGAGGACCCGTCTTGCATCTATCACCCAGGGAGTCCCTGGGGCGATGGCCGAATCTCAAGCGACCCTTCGGTTGGCGACATTCATCAGTGGGATAGTAAGTCATAGCAAGCCTGTCTCTCTATTGGCTGTTCTCTAACGCAATACAGTCTGGCATGGCCAAATGCGCAGATACCAAGACGCGGCCCAACTTGCAGGTCGTTTCGTCAGCGAATTCGGAATGGAGGCCTACCCTCATGTCGAGTCCATTCGCCGGGTCATCACAGACCCGGCACAACAGTATCCAGGCTCTGCGATGATGGATTTCCGCAACAAAGCCATTGACCATGAGCGCCGTCTTCTGACATATGTTGCCGAGAACTTTCAGGTTCCACAAGGGCTATGTGCCTTCACCCACATCACCCAGATTCTTCAGGCAGAGACAATGCGGTATGCATACAAGTCATGGAGAAGGATGTGGGGGCAAGCTGGAGCGCGCAAGTGTGGTGGCGTTCTTGTGTGGCAACTTAATGACTGCTGGCCGACCATGTCATGGGCGATCGTCGACTACTATCTGGTGAAGAAGCCGGCATTCTACGCCATCTCGCGAGCTCTGAGGCCTCTAGACGTTGGTATCGCTCGCAAGTGCCCGGAATGGACCTCAGGTCACGCCGATACCACGTCGATGAACACGGATGAGTTTGATCTATGGATATCGAGTTCTCGTCAAGACCCCGTCGAGATAGATGCGACTGTTAAGTTCATATCCATCCGATCAGGGAAGACTATTGGCGAGGACATCAATACTAAAATCTTAGTAAAGCCCAACAGCACAACCGAGATTTTCCAGAACAAACACATCGCGTCGTTCAACCAACCGGATGATCAAGGGTCAGAACAGCATGAGCCCTTCATTATCTACGCCACCATCACTGCTGGTGGCCAGGTTGTTGCCACAGACACGGCGTGGCCACAACCCTTCAAGTACCTCGACCTCTCGAATCGAAAGGTCAACGTCGAGGTTTCGTCATCCGGAGACGAAGTTACAGCATCAGCAGACCTGCCTGTCAAGGGATTTGTGTTGGCAGAGAGGGAGGGTATGAAGCTCAGTGACAACGGCTTTGACATTATGCCCGGGGAAAATCATGTTATTGAATTGAGTGGAACAGTTGGAACAGCGGAGGACCTTGAATGGACGTACGTTGGAGCGAGGGTTGGTGAAGGAAAGTGTAAGCCTCGACTATAGGTCAGACGCACACACACGTACATACACATACACACACAAGGCTATTACACCTCGTCGCCGTGAAGCTTCCTTAGGTGCCATTTCCTGGGCCGCGGGGGGGCACTGACAATGTCAGAAACGCCGGGGATGATGGTCTCGGCAGAGACTTCTAACAAGTCGTTGGGAAGTTGCGCATTCTTGGCCATGAGCAACTGAGAACACATGCCCGTTGTTGACATTCTCGGTGTCTGTGTGCAAAGCTTGCTGCTAGCCAAGGGTTTGAGGAATGCCGAGCAGTTTGTTGACGATGGTTTGAATGGCTGTTATTTCAACAAAACTATACCCTTACTCGTTAAGAATAGTCATGCCATTCGCACAGCCTTCTTCTGCTATTCGGACAGTTCATGAGAGCATTGCACATGTCGCCGATCTAACAGTAGCAAAAATAAGCCTCCTGTTGGCTTACTTTTTTTTTTCTATCACACTCAGGTCGGCTTCATCAAGGCACTGATAAAGGCGCAAATTGCGCCGCAATCAAGGCCTTTATTAATACTATGATAAGAGTTTTGATTTGCTTTGAAGATAAGCCTTCTTAAGGTACACGTTTGCTCTAGTTTATACCGTAAGTGGCGCCGTAATTGATACTGTAATTGGGACCGCAATTGGCACCTTGATGAGGCTATCACGAGATGGTCTCTGGCTGTGTGGGCAAAAAAAACGCGAAGGTTTGGCAGCTTATGTAATTGTGGTGGGTCTTATCTTATCGCACGTGTCAACGCACGTGCGTAACAAGAGTCCTGACAGTTGGGGCATGGCCCGCCCCAGATTTCAGGGCTTCAGGTGCCGTTGCTACCCTGAAGAACTTCATGGCTCCAGGGTTCCATGCGAGTGACTTGATTCACGGGACGATTATACTAGAAAATGCTTCAGAAGCAGACAATATAATATTAAATTGTGATAGCTACCCTGTGATGATAACAGAATATATTGTATTTAACCTGTGGAAGTGGTGTATTGTTGAGATTTGCGGTTGCACTTAATACCTGCCCTCAAAGTTGTTCGGGGTCCTCGGATTAGAGTGTAAGATAAGAATGCGATCGAGAACAGTGTGGGGCAGCGTCTGTTAAGACAACTAGACCATGTACTAAAAAAGCAGGTGCCCTCTGTGTGACAAACTGGTTTCAGGTACCTCAAACCCTAACACTGATGTCACATGCGGGTTTGTTATCAGCCGTTCCAATTTCGCCTAGTCTTCACCGAATGAGGAATCGTGGAAGCGCCCCTTTCGATAGTTTAGAAATGCCAAGGCGATCCATCATCTGCCGTCGGCAACAGGTTCATAACTGCGTAACAGACTCTCGGGGTCTTCATGATAACCTGAAAGGAATGACAAGCGTATGTTCGATTGAGAAACCACCCATGATGATAGCTTCCACATCCCGTAACCTATGCTGCTTCTCTTTCGCATTTTCATGCCATACTATCACAGAGTAATCGGTGACGGATCAAAACATGGGTATTATCAGCATAGGTCCCTGCCTGTTCAGCCGCGAACGCCACGTTCTGAAATAAGCATAAATAATATTGAAAGGCAGACTTGAGTGTGTAAATGGCCCCTTCCCCAGGACAAAAAGTAAGGGTCCCTCCCTTCAGCTGCTTCTGCGACGCGTTTTGTTCATACTCCCGCATCTTGCTCAACTAGGTACCCAAAGGAACGTGCTTTGACGACAATGGCTGCAAGCAACTCGACGCGGGCTGCGGTCTGGCTGAGGCTTGCACTGCTACTCTCCGGACTCACCATATCTGCCAGGGCAGGTAGGTACCCTGAGCTGACGCACCGTTTCCCTACCATCGCTAACACTTGTCGCAGCCTGCTCCGAGGGTCGAGCGACGACCCTGACGCTCACGGAAACGACCCAGGTCTCCAGCTTAGCCGAGGCTTGCGCAACGTATACCGGCCAGCTGGAATTCGCCAACATGACCGACTTGGTTAACCTGACGGGCATCGAGAGAATTGATGGCCAACTGAAAATCGACAACTCCCTCGCCGAAACTGACGACCTCACCCTCCACAGCTCGACCCTCCAGAACATCACTGAAGGGCTGCTCATCAACGGCCCTTCTGGAAGGGATGTGACCAGAGCATACGGATACCTGAACATGTCACTTCCGGTCCTGCAGGACGTCTACTCCATCGGCGTCTATGGACCATGGTCCGGAGTGTCGCTGGAGACGGTCCCGGAGCTGAACGTGACCGACGCCCTTATTGTTCATGGCGCGGACAAGATGAAAGCCTCGGATCTATACGTGAACGCCTCTTCCATGTGGTTTCTCCAAGTGACCAACATTGACTTCTCTTCCGGCAGCTATCTGACGTCCTCAGTTGATCGGGTCGGGTATGTGGTGGTGATGGGCAACCAAGGACTGAAGCAGGTATTGCTGAAGAGCCTTGAGTGGGCCAAATACGCCATCAAAATATATTCCAATCCAGATCTCGACGAAATCTCGATGCCACTCACCAACGCGAGCTTTGTACAAATACACAAAAATGGGCGCGATGCAGTGGTCTCCCTTCCAGAACTGGAGTTTCTTGGAAATCGCAGTCATGAATCCTCCCAGATCGCTGCCATGGGCGTAGGTGGCGTCTTCCAGGATTTGATTGACATCAGTCTTCCCAAGCTGAAGCAAGTCCACGGCAACTGGAAGTTCTTCGGGAAGTTGAACTTTACATCAAATCTATTCTCAGAGCTGTACCTCCCGCGCCTCGAGACAGCGAACTGCACCCTAGGCATCGACGACAATATTGCGCTGAATGACCTCTGGCTACCCCGTCTCAACTACGTTAAAGACCTCGAGATCCACGCGAACCCACGTCTGCTCAACGTGACAGCGAACCTCCTCAAGACGGCGGACAAGATAAACATGACGGGGCCCTTTACCAACGTCGAGCTCTTCAGCATGGAAACAGTGACGGGAGACTTCTTCCTCATCGGTGATGATACGATGGACTGTTCATGGTTTGACGAACACTTTCTAAATAATATCGTCAAGGGTTCGTACAAGTGTGTTGGCAACCACACCAAGCCTGAGACGGAGCGGAAGCCTAGCACGCCCACGGATGAAGCTCAGCTGGAAGCCTGGGGGTCGGGTAAAGATGGTGGTAGCGACAGTGGCGACGATAGCGGAGACGAGGAGGGGGCGAGCTCCAAGAACAGTTCCAATGGAAGTGGGGGAGGTCTCTCAACTGGAGCGAAGGCAGGCATTGGAGTTGGTGTTTCCATCGTGGCCTTGGCGTTGATTCTCGGCGCTTGGCTCCTGTATCGCAAGAAGAAGGCCCAGAAGGTACCCGAGGAGGCAACAAACGCCGGCTCAGAGTTCCAGAAGGCGGAACTCGACGGAAGTTCCGAACCAACCCCTGTAACTATTGACAAGGATGAGAGCAAAATGGACGTCACAGAAACGGTGCAGGCTGGGGAGCTGCCTGATTCAGGAAAGGCAGAGTTGCCTGCCAAAGCGGCGAGAGCTGAACTGCCGGCTTGAGACTGGAACTCTTATTGGGTTAAACAAATGAGCACTTGACATAATGAAGGTCTTATTGATCTAGCTATTGGTTGGATTTGCTGCCTGATGGTCAATTCTGATCATGGTTGTGTTGATTGTCCCTGTTCTAATGTGCCATGACCCGTATGCAAGGTGACACTTGTTTTGCAAGAGTCGAACTCGCAATTACCATCCTTCACTTAAAAGTCCCTAGCTCCGTGGAAACGAGGACGGAGCATCCTTCGCTTACCGTCTCGTACACGGAGAGACTTCTTGGGTTGGCGGCTGCGAGTACGAAGACCCTGGAGGGAGCGGGCCTTCTTGTTGTTGGCAGCCACGGGAACACGCTCGCATCGCTCACCGCCGTCACCGTTTCCACAGCGGAAGGGGAGGAGACAGCAGCCGTCGTCGGCGAACTGTTCCAGGCCATTGGCGCCTTCGCCGAGGGATTCGCAGTCGGGACCGTTGGGGAAGCCACAGTTTTCGTCGTCGGCAGCGTTGTTACCAGCGTTACCAGCATTGCCAGCGTTACCAGCATTGTTGTTGCCAGCGTTGTTGTTACCGTTGTTCCCAGCATTGTTATTGTTCCCAGCGTTATTGTTATTCCCGGCGTTGTTGTTGCCGTTGTTGCCAGCGTTGTTATTGTTGTTGTTGCCAGCATTGTTGTTGTTGTTCCCGGCGACAGCAACCCTCTCACACCTCTCACCGCCATCACCATTGCCGCAGCGGAAGGGGAGTAGACAGCAGCCATCATCAGCAAACTGTTCTAGTCCATTCGCGCCCTCGCCTAGCGAGACACAGTCGGGTCCATCGGGAAAGCCGCAACTGAATACCTGTTAGTTCGTGATCATCTTAAGGGGGTTCGAAATGCGTACCCGTCCTGCGCAAAGGCGCCAGCAATGAGAAAAGACAGAGGAATAAGGACCTTCATTTTGAAATCAAGAGGAGAAAAAAATAAAAAGTAAATCTGCCGGCAGATAGATATGATTAAGGTAGGGATTGAAGAAGTGAATGAGCTCAAGCAACCAGTGTTTGATGATAGAATTTCAAGTCCATTGAATCTCGACGACAGCGAGCCCCTTTATACCATTTCTGTTGACATTCTTGAAAACGACGTTTATAACTATTATTAATTAAGCATCCCCTGGGCTGCCATCTTAGACGCTTCCGTTTCAGGCAGGTTTCTACGGAATCTTGGCCATACGCGATGTCACGTCGCCTGTGTCAAAGCGGAGACCAAAAAAGATTTTTTTGCTGACTGCATTTCAATTGAAGCGTCTGTTACAGGTTTTCTCACGATTGTAACAACCTGTTTCACAGCTTTCCCCAGACGGGCGCGTAGCATCGGAGATCCAGCCAAGGATTTCAGGACGGTCGGAAAGTTCCTTGAGGGGGGGCGATGACCCGAACGGTAGTTGTTTGGATGGAACCTTGCCATTGACTAGTTGCATTGTCTCCGTGAGGTCTAGACTTGTTGGGGACCCGTGAGCGGGAATAGCTCCTGGAGAAAGACGTCGTGAAACAAGATCTGAGACTACACACCTATTTGTAAAATTTAGACCGACTACTTGTGCCTTCGCAGTAACCTCGCCATCGTATCAAGTAGCTTTACGTCGGAGAGGGACTACAAGCGATGTCTGGCCTCAACCCTGACACTTAGATGCGAGTTTGGGTTATTGGCTGTTGCAAGGAAGAAGCCATCATGCAGTCAATAAGAACGGCGAGGCTGGGAACACTGACACTCTGGGTGGATCTGAATATGGCAGCAGTCAAATAAGCATAATAAATAGAGTTAAGTCTTAAAAACTGAATCAAACCGAGGGTTTCAACGGTGTCAGCTTCAGGTACATCCCATTCTCTGGTTTAATGGTAATGACACCTCTCGGCAACACCAACCCATCATCCATCGCCAACGTCCACGAGAAGGCCCGCACCATGGCAGCCAAAAGGCAACGCATCTCAGCCTTTGCAAACCCTTGTCCAATGCAACTTCGTGGTCCATGCAAAAAGGTCTCAAAATCGTAGTTGCTGCTAGAGCCTCCATTCTGATTTGGTTTCCCTTCCTCTGTTATCCAACGTTCTGGACGGAATTTTCCTGCATCTGGACCCCAGATCTCGGGTGAACGATTGATGTACCAGATTGAAATGATGATATCGGTGCCTTCGGGAATGAATTGATCACCAATTCGAGTGTCGCAGAGAGCTTGTCTCATGGTTAGAGGTACTGTCGGGTAGAGGCGTAACGTCTCATGCATGATGCCATTTAGATAGGGAAGCGACTCTAGAATGCCAGCGAGGTCAATGGTTGGATCACTCTCGACATCTTGAGGCAAGGCATTGTTGATTTCGTCTCTCAGCTTTTGTTGAATTTCCGGGTGTTTGGTCAACAGGTAACATGCCCATGTGAGAGCAGATGCAGTTGTTTCGTGCCTGGAAACGTGTAAGAAAGGCACAGATGAACAAGGGGGAATTTCTTACCCGGCAGCTAAGAAAGTCAAAAGTTGATCTTTCAAAGCTTCGTCAGAAAAGTTATTGGTTTTTATGAGAAGCGACAGAACATCAAAGTGGTCATCCTCTTTTTCGGTGATGGCGACCCTCTTCTCTTGAATCATCGGTCGACAGATCTTGTTCAAAGAACCGGTCAAGTGATTAAAAAGATCATTCATCTTCCATGGAATGAGACGAACGAAAGGAAGACCAAGGGCCAAAGCCATCATGGCAAAGATGAGCTTTTCTCTGTCAGGCTCCAGAAGTTCTTCGTATATACCGGCAAGAGGATCTTGCTTTTTCTCCACGGCATCAAACCTTCGACCCAGACCAGCAATTCCGATAATGTCAAGCGTGACTTTACTTGCCCAAGTGCTCAGCTCAATAGTAGGGGATGGAGTAGTCGAGATTTCCTGATTCAGTGTTCTTGTCAGGATCTCCGCCTTGTTCCACATCATCGGGTATAGGTTCTTGATCTGTCGAAAGTGAAACGCAGGCGTGGTGTTCTTGCGGAGGAACTTGTGCTGGTCGCCTTCAACAATGATGAGGCCATCACCCAGGATGTGTCGCAGAAAAGAGCTGATCCTTGTCGGTTTGGCAAAGTCGTAACATCGATGAACGAGAACGTCGGCTAGTAGGCGAGGATTGGTGACAAATATCTGGTTTCGGAGTGCGTTGAGGGATATGAGGTCCTGGTGGGGATACTGTTCCACGATATCCAGGAATAGGTCACCCGAGGGCCTGCCTTTGACAACGAGGGCTTTATGAGCTGCACTCAAATAAGCCTGTTGGATATCCGAGTTAGAATGAAGTCTTCTTTTACACAGAACGGACACGTAGGTCAATTTTGCAACGCTTGGTCTTGGAGGTTGAGTGACTTACCCTTGGGCCAGGAATGCGGCGGAGAGGACTGAAGATAACCGGATACAACAGCCCCCAGAAGAATAATCCAAAGGCATAGTTGACGCACAGGATAGTCGCCACAGCGGCTACATGGCTTTGAGAGTTATAATAGTTTGGGAATAACTTGATGACAAGCAATGACTCGACTATTGCAGCCAATGTGAGGCTTGGGAAGCTCAGGAGCTTAGATACAATTGCCATGTTGAAGTAGATGCAGTGATGGTTGTACAATGAGTTTGATAGTTGATGAATTGGATAAACAGTCTTAGTTGAAAGAGTGTTGACCAACCTACATAAATATTACAAGATATATAATGAATGTAAGATTTAGACCTCAACAAATTGTGTAAGTCAAAGTCACATCGCATTTCCATGTGAACATGTCGTAGTCTATCGCAAGAAGTGCAGGGATAAACATGGCAGTCTTCGGAGTTGACAGGTCCCACCAGGTCTTGACGGCGATCGGCGGTCATGTTATGCGACCAGCCACTCCAAGGTTCAAGACCGGAGCTAATGCAGGTCGCAAAGGGGATCCAAATTGGGCTTAGAATGCGAATAGTTGCCTACAACGTCATGGTAAAGGTAGCCTTGGAAGAGAGCCACGTGGATGGTTTTGTTGAAACCGGACGTTTCCAGTTGAAGCAATCAGTAAATTTCACATGCTCGATTAATTCACATGTTCTCTATTACTTGCAGTAGTTCAATGGCCTCCCCCGAATTTTGAGACGGAGAATTTCGCAATCTAGGCCGAAAATGGCCGGCTTCGAATCTTTTTCCCGACGGCTTCGGGGTATTGACGGGGCCGAGTGCACATCGGTATTTGAAGATTGATGGAGGAGAATGAGGAAATAGTCTGCAAGTCAGGAATTGCATGAGACAAAATTCCTCTAAAGTTATCTTGGAAAGATTCATTCTCTTCTTGCGCAGCACTTTGCCAGTATCTCCGGACAGCTCTCTGAGACTGCTTTTTAAAATGACTTCTAAAATCACACTTTGCCTTCTCTTAGGCTGCGCTCTCCTAGGAGGCTACGGTAGCATGTTCACATCATACAACCATGGCTTTTTCGATGCCCTGAGAGTTTGCATCGCCGAATCTGCTTCCCCTTCACGACAATGCGTTTTGGACATGTCCGATTCTATCGGGTCAGTTTCAAACAGCTACGCTGGTTTTATCCATATCGATTCTTTGATTCAAGTCCTTCTCGAGTTCTTCTCTCAAGGGTTGAGGAGCGACCCTGATCTGGACGGCATCGACATGGAGGCCTTGCTTGCTTTTGGATATCTGGCCGCACAGTTTGGCGCTGCATGGTACCTCATGGCGCTTGAAGGCTTGAGGGTTGGAAACCGAGGCACCATCTTAAGCTGGTACGTGTTGAAGATGAACTGTTAAGAAACATTGATTGAGTTCTAACTTTATGCAGGACCGGAACCTTTGGCATCATATTCCAAGGCGTCACGATTACCATCATCGCCCCAATCTACTTGATGCTTCAACTGCTGCTCTCGCCTCCGACCCTGAACCCAACTTCGATCCTCGCGGACCCGTTTGATCTGGCTCTGCTACCTATATCCACGGTCATATCATACGTTTTGCCCACTATCGGACTCTGTCTTCCGCTGCTTAGTGTTCTCTCCCCGACTGCAAAGTTCATTGCTATTGCGCTCTGGCAACCTTTTCCCTTATACCAATCGGCAATACAAGCTGTTTCACGCCTCTTTTGTAGAAGTAGGTGTGGGAAATCCAACAAGACTGTCCATATCAACCCTAGAGAGTGTAGGAAGGCACTGGGCCGGGCATACACCTTTATTGCCACTCTTACCATGGGTGTGCATCTGATGGTGGTGGGAATTATCTTCACGTCACACACCTCGGATCTGCTCCCAGAAGTATCAGGATATCACATCTTGGCTCTGACCTCACTCACGGATCCCCCTACTCTAGCGCTCTTGGATCCACCTTTGTCAGCGACAAGTTCAAGGGAAATTGTTGTATCGTTCTTGAGATGGGATGTCTACTGCACCTGCGCTTCAATGGTTATCTGGGCCAGCTACCATCTAAGCATTGTGAGTGCGTCTTCAAGTACCACGGCTCGAGGCCTCAATGCGCTACTTTGGGGATTGATTGGTGGCCCAATATTTCCAGCACTGACGATTCTTTGGGAGAGGGATGATATCATTCTGGGCAGGTTGGAGGAGAATAGTTGGTATCAAAAGGAAGAGTGAGATCTCTTGAACTCGGTCAAAGACGGAACTGGTATCTTTAATTCATGGCATCTGTACCAAAGATCAATAGCCAAATTAATCCAGACATACAAGACCAGCCTCAACCTGATCCAGTGTTTGACATTGCAACATCAACGAAGACGCAAGCGGGCGAAGGATTTCTTGCTCCTGGGCCCATCTCGGGTCACTGTAACCTCTCATATCAAATCCAACTGCAGATCTAATCCCTATTGTAGAGTTCATTCTGGTGAGAATCTCGCTTGCCTTTTGGAGCTGGGCTGCTGTTGCATAAGCGCAATGCGACACTAGCCTTATCGAGTGAACGATGACGATTGCCGCTGCTCCATCATATAGCATGGTAGTAGGCCGTCCAGTTGGATCGACGTCGCCTAGTGCAAACGGAACACTTGTTAACATGTCATCAATAGCTCTCCTTACGTCTGACTCGAGAATTGGGATACACTCAGCCCAGAGGTCAATGTGAGAGTTATCCTCTGTCTGAACTAATTGCAGTTGGCTGTGGTATGCCAACATTGTCAATAGTAATATGAGCAGCGCCGAGCGAATCAGGATGATGATACAAGCTGTCTCGGAGTCGCAGTACGTCATTCGTGAGCCCATTTCGCCGAGCACGGTTGGCGCGGCTCGACCTTCAAAGGTGCTGTGCCAGTAAGACGGAGCCTCCTGGTCCCAGACGTGGAACTGATCGAGCATTTCAAAGCACTCTTGTAACAACAGTTGCTCATCTTCGGGCCCAGTCTTGCTCTCATCACATGGCCAGGGATCAACTTCTTCCTTCCTCTGTGCGACATACTCCATGTGTTTTGACAGACGATGTCGGAGTGACAGGGTCCTTGACATCATGGATAGTGCCCGAAGGAGAGGATCAAAGAGACCCATAACTGTAGCTATGGCACCAGGATCGGTGTACGTATCGTCTTCGTGCAGGAAGGAGTAGATTTGCTGTCATCGCATCCCAATTAGCCAAGAGTTGGCTTAAGCAATATGCCACGTCTACTCACCAACCGCAGAAGAGCCAGAAGAAAAAGCTCAGCTCCTCTCCTCGTTCCAATCTGTGCTGGCCCTCGCTTCTCTAATAGATAGAAAAGCCCTGGAGCATGCTCCTTTGGGTCACCCAAGCCCTCTCCACTGATGTCCTATTTCGAGTTAGCGACAAGTCCAACAAGTGGGTTGATAGGAACAGGGAGTACCTTGAAGGTGCAAAGTAGCAGAACAGTCGCAATCACCTTGTCATCAACAGCTTGACTATCAGTCTGGATACTCTCTTGCAAGCTTCGAATGGCGCGGCCATAGTTCCTAAACGAGTGTGTCCGAAGTTCCTCGCCTCCAAACTGGTTATATGCTGCCATTTGGGCGACGCTGAGGGTGGCTGTTTCGAGAAGACCATGTTTGTAGTGATCGTAGAGGTCGGGGAGAAAGCTAAAGTGTCCGGGGAACCCATCGCCTTCATCGGGTGATACGAAACGACGAACGAAGTAAGTTAGAGACACGTTATCGTACGGTTGCGTGGGTTGTCGAATGATGGCCGGGGAAAGTTGGACGCCGGTCCCTGTAGCGAGATTCTTGGTTGGTTCACGAGATTCGGGTGAGATGCTTCTCGCACTCGCCTCCGAAGTCTGAGGGCTCGATGCGGTCGGCGAAGGTTTCTCGAACCCAGGCTTCTGTGCAGAAGAATGTCGAAAGTGAAACTGATCAGTGTACCCAAGACAGGGCTTGCCGTAATTGTAGCATCTCCGACACGTGGGCTTGGCTTCATCGCACTGAATGAGAGATATGGTCAGTCCCGACACAAAAAGATTCTACGCAAAGCAGAGGTTCTCTCACCTTCACCTTGCGCTGGCGACAGCGCAAACACCCCGTGCTGAAGCGGCCTGGAAAGACCATCTTGAAACTGTCGATACTGATGTCAGAATGCGGAGAGAGTCCAAGGATCTCTCGGTACTGGAACCCGCGGACGAGGCAAGATTGCGGAGAAACGGAGTCGGAGAGATTTGTTGAATCTGGGGAAAAGAGGAGACGGGCTCGGCAGCAGGGAAGGGAGATCAATAGCGTCGACAGGGGTCGGGGCCAAGATCGACGTGCCGAGAACCTCAATGAACCAATGACGCAGGTAGTCACAACAACCAACCTCATTTTAGTTTAGCTTGCGAATCTTCTGTTGGTTTGGATTTGGACCTCGGCAGCGTCTGAAGTTGAGGCCGTTGATGCCATCTGCGGTCGGTCCACACGAGAGACACAATGGGTGCCGAAGTTGACAACGCACGTCGAGGCACAGAAAGTACTGATATTAAATGCAACTGCTGCTGGCTACCAAAATGTGAGTGTACCCAGTGTCTATACCTTTGCTTCAACATACCCAGTCCTACACTTTTGTCTCCATCATACACAACCTCAATATGACTTCATTGCTCTACTCCCCTGCGATCGAGTACATTTCGCAACTTGGTCGAATCATTCTTTCCCCCCTCTTGACGGGTCCATTACTTCTCATAGCCACTCAAGCTCCTCATGTCGCCCATGATGTTCTTGCCCCTATCATTGATAGGCTGCCAGACTCAATCACGGCATATTTGAAGCCTGCCACTATCAAGATCGCTTTACAAGTCCTTCTGGGCTTGGGCTTTCTCAGGTCCATCAACAAGACCCTGAACACCATGGCATCCAACTCCTGGCGTCTCAGGGCCAGCAAAGGCTGGGACTGGCCAAACGAAATCGCCGTCGTCACTGGGGGCTCAAGCGGAATAGGCAAGAGCATTGTCGAAAGGCTTGTCAAGCTTGGTGTTCAAGTCGCAGTCTTGGACGTCCAAGACTTGCCAAAAGACTTGCAAGAGAACCCACGCGTCTCTTTCTACCACTGCGACGTTACTGCTGCTGAGTCTGTCTCAGAAGCTGCCGACGCTCTTCGCCGGGAACTCGGTCATCCCTCCATTCTCATTAACAACGCCGGCATCACCAAGCCAACTCCCATTCTCAAAATGCCAGAGTCATTCCTTCGCAGAATCTTTGGGGTCAATGTCATGGCTTTGTGGTTCACCACCCAGCAGTTTCTTCCCCGCATGATACAGCTGGACAAGGGCCATGTAGTCACAGTCGCAAGCATCGCATCTTTTGTTGCACTTCCTACCGGAGCAGACTACTCTGCTACGAAAGCTGGGGCGTTGTCATTTCATGAATCTCTGACGTGTGAGCTGAAGCACTTCTACAAATCTCCGAATGTCATGACAACTGTCGTACACCCCAATTTCGTCAGAACTCCCCTCGTTGCGGACTTTGCAGATCACCTCGAAGGCTCTGGTGTTAGATTTCTCACGAGCGATCAGATTGCTAGTGAAGTTGTCAGGCAGATAAAGAGCAGGAGAGGCGGTCAGCTTATTATTCCGGGGTCCGCTTCGGGCATCTCGGGTATTCGAGGGTGGCCGACCTGGATTCAAGAGCTCCTGCGCGATGGTATTGGGAAAGGCGCAGTACGGTAGATGAGAGTTAGCCAATATTTGGGGATCTAGGTATATTTAGAAGTTGAAATTGAATGCATATTAGGCTGAAAGATGCCTTATTGGAGCCAAATAACACATGTGATGAGTAAGCTATGCGAAGTCTTCAACGTGTTCAGTTACCGCTGTGTTGCTAGAAGGACTCGGTGATGAGTGACTTGAGAATAATTAGAAACAAAGCTACAGCGATCCCTACTAATTCCGATTCTGACCAGGGCCTTGAATCTGATGCCGAGGTACGTTTCCTTGTTGGCGGACTATGTAAAAGGAGAAACCCCCCGCTCGCTTCGGAAATGCTTTTCATATTGCCAACTTTGCATGGACTACCAAAGAAACAACACCTTGTCAATCAATCTGCTAAAAAAGCGCAAACTTCTATCATGGCTTCTAATCCCCCTTTGAAAGCGTTATTCACCTACATCTATGTCCTCCTGTACTCACCATGGCTCCTCTCCCACTTTGGGCTTGACATTGCCCTCTGTCTGCTTCCATGGGCACGACCCTCCCAACAATGGTCATTGAACCAAGCTGCTCGCATGCGGGTGGTCAGACTATTGCTGCTGTACTGGTCGCTCACAAAAGCGGGAGACAAGCTTCATCTTCGTCAAGGCCGAGAGAAGAACCGTTTCGAAGTGGTCGTCCCAAGGTCTCCTAAGCTATACAGAGGAGTATTGTCAGACATTGCTATTCAGCCTGCCCAGTTGGGCATGACTTGGACACCAGCTCGGCCACCGCCTCCTGAGCTGGTACGATCGAATATGATTGTGGCTCTTCACTTTCACGGAGGCGCCTTTGTTATCGGTAACGGTCGTGACGAGGATACCGGTTATCTTGCTCGAAATTTGATCCAGAAAACGGGCTGCACTCATGTATGCACGCCGCAGTACCGACTGTCTAGTAGCGAGGGCGGGCGCTTTCCCGCTCCGTTGCAAGATGCCCTCACGGCATACCTCTGTCTGATCAAGACCAAAGGCATCCCGGCTAGCCAAATCATCCTATCTGGTGATTCGGCGGGAGCCAACATTGCACTCGGGCTGTTGCGGTACATCCACGAATATGGTCAACAGGACGAGATTCCATTCCCACGAGCTGTTACACTGTGGTCGCCTTGGGTTGATGTGAGCGCGGCGCTCGAGCAAGACATGACGAGGTCCCCCAACTACAAGACCGACTATCTGATCAAACAGTTCGGGCAATGGGGCGCTTTGACAATCTCGGAATCTGGCATGTTTGACCCCTCGGGCCCATATCTATCACCGCTACGTCACCCGTTCAAACCAGACGTAAGCATCCCGACATTTGTCAATGCGGGAGGCAACGAAGTCCTCTATCACGACATCAAAGACTTCTGTGAGCGTTACCAGAAGCATGGCTGGATGATTCATCTGCACATCTCTGAACACTGCCCCCACGACATTCTGTTATTGGGACCTCGGATCGGGTTTGGGGCCGAGGCAGAGAAGGCAGCAGAGCACGCAAGGGATTTTCTTACTGAGACCGCGGGTATCAATCTACGCAGCTACAGCTGAGACTCATAGCCGTAGAGTAGTAGCTTCTCTCATAGATCGGCAATTTCACATGCATTTGATACAGAAGAGGCGGGGTATCTCACATTGTGACAATGCACATCTGCCATGATCATGGGGTTCTTAACAGCTGAAACGCATGTCGATACTAAAACGGAGCATCGGAGCAACTGGAGATTCCTTACCAGTCCAAGTTAATGCAGTCTTGACAGCCAAGTCTCGTACTGTAGTTGCATTCGGCTATGTCTTCATGCCGAGCAACTTGAACACCCGCTAACAACTTGACAGGCTCGGGTGGCTTGTCTAACCCGAGGGAGATAGGATCGTCCAATACTCGAGGCACTCCCCCGCATTCTTTGTCACGAAGTCAATCAAGCCTCGAATGGGCTTACCTTGTGCGGTTTAGCTTGCGATCTTGCATCTGGTTCCGCGGACACCGCGCCCCGACGGAATAGAGGCATTACAGACAAGTCCGATGTGATCATCCGACACAGTCCTCAGCAAGAAATAGTCAAGTTTGGACACATTCACATGCTCTCGATTGATGTCTCGGAAACTAGGCTATAACCGGGCGGTTAACTTGACGCGACACGGCATTTGAAAGACCCCGACGCCGGCAACCGAGGCTCCATAGCTTGTTGCGCCACCTATGCAAGGGCAATGACGGTGGAAAGATTGACGTCTAGACAATATATGGCCATCGTTGAACGGCAGTATGTTTCATCCATGAGTTAGCTATCAAAATATTCCTTGTTCTTGAAGAGACTTGCACTCCTACTATTTGCTTTCAATATCTTTTACCCATCATCTTGATCAACACATCTTTTGACGCAATGGGCAATCACACAGAAGAACCAATCGCCAATTCCAACATTCAAGATGGCTTGTTCTTCGATGTCATCATCATCGGAGCAGGCATCTCTGGAATCAACGCGGCATACCGCATCCAAACCGAAGGACCATCTGACCTCACGTATGCCATCCTCGAAGGACGCGACTCTATCGGAGGCACATGGGATCTGTTTAGA
Organism: Fusarium ambrosium; assembly: GCA_003947045.1. Classification (NCBI taxonomy): domain Eukaryota; kingdom Fungi; phylum Ascomycota; class Sordariomycetes; order Hypocreales; family Nectriaceae; genus Fusarium; species Fusarium ambrosium. The sequence goes on from NIZV01000142.1 coordinate 65,552, forward strand.
TATCCCGGCATTCGATCAGACTCTGACATTTTCACATTTGGCTTTCCTTGGAGCCCATGGAAACACAACGAGTCGCTTGCTGCCGGTGACAAGATCAAAGACTACATGATCGATTCCGCTAGATCAGCCGGCATTGATCATCACATCTGCTACAACCACACTGTATCGACAGCAAACTGGCACTCTGGAAAGAAAATGTGGGAGCTCCAAGTGACTCGACCGGGAGAAGACGAGCCTACTCTCTTTCAGGCCCGATTCCTACTCCTTGGAACCGGGTACTACGACTACCAAACACCACTCCAGACAGCGATCCCAGGGATTGAAAAATTTGAAGGAAAGGTCATCCACCCTCAGTTCTGGCCTGAAGACTACGACTACACACACAAAAACGTCGTAGTCATTGGGAGCGGTGCCACTGCTGTCACGATCGTGCCATCCATGGCCGATAGGGCGGGACGGATCACCATGTTGCAAAGAAGCCCGGGGTACATCTTTCCCTTGCCATCGAATAGCTTCTTCACGACTCTTCTCTTCACTATCCTACCCGCCAGTGTCGCCCACTTTCTCAACAGGCTTTTGTGGCTGTTTAGGAGCTACTTAACAACACTTCTCTGCAAGTCATGCCCTGGTTTGGCCAAGAGAATCATCAAACATGTCACCATCAAGCAGCTCCCTCCTGATGTGAGCTGGGATCCTCACTTCAAGCCCCGATACAACCCATGGGAACAGAGGTTCTGTGCCTGTATGAATGGCGACTTCTTCGCTGCTATTCGGTCAGGAAAAGCAGACGTCGTCACCGACACGATCAAGACGGTCACTGAGAAGAGCATTGTCCTTCAGTCAGGCAAAGTCTTGCACCCAGATGTCATCGTCACGGCCACCGGCTTGAAGCTACGCTTCGGGGGAGGAATCAAGTTCGCAGTAGATGACCAACCCTTCAACGTCGCAGACAAGTTTGCGTGGAGAGCAGCCATGCTACAAGACATCCCCAATCTGCTCTTCATGACAGGCTACGAGAATGCATCGTGGACACTCGGAGCCGATGTCAGCGCCCGGCTCTTTGTGCATATTCTCCAGAAGATGCGGCAGCGGAAGGCGAACGTTGCGGTTCCACGGAACTCTGCCTCGGAAAACATGCCAGTGAAGCCCATGATGAGCTTGAGTTCAACCTATCTGAAGAATGCTGGGGCTGTTTTCCCAAAGGGTGGAACGGGATTATGGAGCCCAAAGTCTAATTACTTTTCCGATATGGCTGGGGCTAGCTGGGGAGATGTTACCAAGGACTTGGAGTTTTCGTAGTAAGGAGTATTCTCAATGGGAAAGTTAAGTTGGCATATTCGATTGACATTACTCCAAGTTAGTAGAAGACGGATTTCATCATTTTAGTCACGAATCATACTCCTATATTGCTGAAGCAAATCTAAATTGTTCTACAAGTTTGAGGGAATGTTGGTTCACGAGAACCACAGTCACTCTTTTGTCTTAAACCACATTTACTCGTAGGATGATGCCCAGTGAGTTCTCGGGGGAAACATGAAGTACTGTGCCAATTTGCTTAATCGTTCACTTGGATGGTCTCGGTACCCTCGAGTTTGAAACGTTGTCCAGGCCGATTCGCTTTGCACCGTTATCCCGAACCATGTAGATCTCACAATGACGTCTTTTTCTCTAGCCGACAGATCGCCTTTGCTCCGTGCGGGGTACATTAGCTCCAATACTAGTAGTGCCCAAGCCCCAAGACGCTGGTTCCAAAATGTGAACTGCAGCATTCGTGCTAGGTTTCCCGATTCAGGACCACCTTCCGAGCCGGGTGGTAGTTCATTGAGTTGGCCAGTATAGAACTAGGCCTGGGTTAGGTTTATCGTAGTGATCATGAACATAACCGAGGAAGAGGGACTGCGGAGACACTGATCCTTCGGCCAACATTCTCAACATCCTTTAGATAGCTTGTGATTTCGTCTCATTCGGCAGGCGACAGAGATACTTAGGTATCACACCAATCCCACGATACTCCAACTTACTGTTAACAATATTTCTTTTTAGTATCCCCTATGAACATTCTTTTCCCCTGTAGTTTCAATCAATCCTCCTCGACTATTAGCACTTTAAGTCTCACCATGTCAACCCAATCGGAGCCTGGTACCCTTGGCAACTTGACCGTTGACGAAGAACGCAGGCTGCAGGAGGCATGGGTGCATCTACTCCGCCTCTGCGGGCCTTACTGTGTTGGCCACGATGCTCCCGACAGAACTCATGAGTTCCAGCAACACCTCAAGGACAAGTCGCTAGAGAGCTTCAGCCGGCTCTTCTGGGGAATGATACTCGCTGATCACCCTGATGCCACTGTCCTCCGATTCCTCCGAGCCCGGAATTGGGACGTGTTGAAGGCAGTCAACATGCTCGTGTCTGCAATCAACTGGCGAGGTGAAAGACGCGTCGACGAGGCCATTGTAGCAGAGGGTGAGAGCGTCGGGTTGAAGAAGAAGCTAACGGCGGATGAAGAAGCATTCATCATGCAGTACCGCTCTGGAAAGAGCTATGTCAGAGGTACTGACAAAGACGGACACCCGATCTACATCATCAGAGTTCGTCTTCACGATCCACATAAGCAATCTCCCAGTGCCATGGAGACTTATGTCCTGCACAACATCGAAACTCTTAGAATGATGGCACGAGAAGCGCATGACAAAGTCTGCCTGATCTTTGATCTGAGTGGATTTGGACTACGAAACATGGATTTTCATGTTGTCAAGTTCCTCGTTGAGATTCTGGAGGCCAGGTATCCAGAAACTCTTGCCTCGGTGCTTGTCCATAACGCTCCATTCGTCTTCTGGGGTAAGTAACCTCGCCACTCCGTCGTCGATCTTAAGATCCTAACTTTCTTCGATAGGCATATGGAGTGTTATCAAACATTGGCTAGACCCTGTCATCTCATCCAAGGTTCATTTCACCAGCGGCACGAAAGCCCTGACAAAGTTCATTGCCAAGGATAACCTGCAGACATGCTATGGAGGTCAAGACGCCTGGGAGTACAATTATATTGACCCAGTGCCAACTGAGAATGAGAGGATGCGATCGGAAGAGAAAAAGGTCAAAGTCCAGCAGGAACGAGACGAGCTGATCTCTCAGTTTAATCGGTTGACGGCGGACTGGGCGTCTCTTGAACCAGAGTTTGTTCTGGGGAAAGAGAAGAATGTAGAGAGAGACGAGTTGGTGAAAGTGCTTCAGCTGAACTATTGGAGGCTGGATCCATACGTGAGGGCGACTACTTACTATCATCGAGTCGGGGTGGTAACTAGGGTAGGAGATGTTGACTTCAAGGCAGCGAGATAATTGGTCGTCACATGTACGTTGTTTAGTCAGTCATTACATTCCTTTGGTTCCCAAGTAGCAATGGTGGTTAACTTGACTCGTGTTTCCTTTGAAAGATGATTGTTCTAATGGTCAATATATGTTATAATGTATTAGAAATGCATTCTTTGTTGTAGTTGAAGCCCGGGATAACTAAGCCAGAAGATTGTTCTCATGCTCATGATCATATCAGACTGCCTCTTCAGCCTTGCTGGTGATGTAGAATTACATAGAATTGCTCAACTGGTCTCATCCATCACGACAACAGGGTGAGTTCAGGTTGGCAACTAACAACTTGCTTGTGTGTAGGGTAGGTAACTTCACAACCATAAGAGTTTACAACCATGAGAACACTTTAACCAGGCGAGTAGATTGCCTCGGCATATTGTTTCGTATGGGTTTATCTAGATCACCAACTCTGAGGTTGCAAGTCTCGACCTAAACCTGACCACTCACCCAGAGTATTTTCAACTGTGATGCCTCTTGGTTGCTAGGCTCGTACGGTTGCGGGGTTTGTAATTAACTCGGCGCTATTGATTTGTCGCTTCTCTTATCACAAACACCCCTTGCCGCATCCCTGCCAAGGCAATTCAACTATCACCATTTAGGCAATCCGTGTTGAGACATCCTCAAGGAACTTTTTATGAGGGAAATTGCCATACTACGTAGTACCACCCATCTGGCTGATCCTGGTAGTGGGCGGCTCATGTGAGCCGTGCCCGAAATGAGATAGCTTGCGAGGTGCGGACAGGAACTAAAAAGATCGGCTCAACGATCCGGACAAGGTTCCCCGCGTTCACGGCCGAGGAAACAAGGAATTGGTCTGGGGTAAATCGTGGGGAAGTGGATAACTCGGCTAGGGTTTGATTGCAGTGCTAATCAAAAGCTCGTGGTTGGGTGTGTCAGTCTTATCTTGTATAAACACATCAACACTGGCGTGTGACCTTCTCTCCGCCAACTGTATCGATAGAGACGGGACCAGGACCAACTTTTTCTTCTCCCAGGCCGTCTTATTGCAGTCATGAGACTTTCCAAGGTCTTCGTCGCAGCTCTTGTACCCCTCAGCCATGCATCGCCCAAGACCGTCTCGGCGCCTGAGCTGCAACTTGTAGAGCTCCTGGAAAAGCACAATCTCGCACTTGTTCCTCGATCAGAGTTGACAGATGCGCTGAAGGAGCTCAACATACTACTCAAGAGCAGCGCCAGCCTTAGATCACCAGTCTTGCTCAAGCGTCAGAATTCCACAGACTCGAAATCCAGCTCGAGTTCAGATGATGGAGACTCCAGTCCGAGCATCAGTATTCCCGGACTGGGTGACCTAGGGGAGTCTCTCGGCGGTCTCACCAAGGCGCTCGGAAATCTTGAGGGCATTTTGAAAGCTCTTGGTGATTTGCTCACCCCTGAGTTTCTCCAGGCTTTTCACGATGCCATGGTCTACCTCGCCGCGACCTTGAAGCCACCCGTTCCCAACACCATCAGGACACTTCTCACAAAGGCTGGTCCACTCATAGATGTGGTATCAGAATTGGACTTGAAAGGACTGGTCGATGAGATTAAAGATGTCGACATCGCTGGCATTGTCAACAAAGTCCTCAAGCTCCTCACAAACGACAACCTCAACAACATTGACAATCTTTTGTCTAACGGCGCAGCTCTTCTCACACCTAGCTTCGTCAACAGCACACAGTCTCTCATTCAAGATGTCTCGCCATTGTTGAGTGACCTGTCGCCGTTACTCAAGAAGCTGACGGATCTTGACCTTGATGGGATCCTCCAAGCCTTGGATCCTCTACTCAAGAAGGAGTCGATCGAAGATGTCGTGAAGTTGGTTGATAGTGCTCAAACACTGTTGTCACCTACTTTCGTCAAGCAAGTTCAGTCCCTCGTTAAGGACGTCTCGCCCTTGCTCGGTGATCTATCACCACTTCTCAAGAAACTCACCGATCTTGATCTCGATGGCATTCTTGAAGCCTTAGACCCACTTCTCAAGAAGGACTCCATTGAAGACGTCGTTTCTTTGGTCAAGAACGCAGGGAATCTCTTGTCGCCCAATTTCGTCAACCAGACACAATCCCTCATCGAAGATATCGGTCCCGTACTTGGCGACATCTCACCACTTCTGAAAGAGCTTACAAAGCTGGACCTAGAAGGTCTTCTGGACGCAATCAAGCCATTGCTCACCGAAGACTCGATCAAAGGCATCGTCAGTTTATTGAAGAATGCTGGCAATCTCTTGACAGCAAAATTCGTCGATCAGACTCAAGACCTGATTGGCGGAATTGGCCCAGTAATCAAGGACCTTTCTCCATTCTTGAAGGAACTCACAAAGTTGGACCTTGAAAACATCTTGAAAGCGCTACAGCCGCTTCTCAAAGAAGACTCTATCAAGAGTATCGTGGCCCTTGTGAAGAATGGAGGAGATCTTTTAACACCCAAGTTTGTTTATCAAACACAAGAGCTTATCGGCAGCGCATCACCACTGATTGACAAATTGTCTGATATTGACATCAAGGGAGTTCTGGATGCTTTGAAGCCAGTCCTCACCAAGGACTCGATCCAGGGAATTGTGGAGCTTTTGGGCAACGCAGAATCACTTTTGACAAAAGATACTGTCAAGAGTCTGAAGTCGCTGCTTTCTACCGCATCGCCTTTGATCAAGAAGCTCTCGGATATCGATCTGAAAGGAGTTCTTGATGCATTGGCGCCAATATTGACAAAGAATTCCATCCAGGGGATCGTGAACTTGTTGCGAAACGCCGAGTCGTTGTTGTCAAAGGAGGCCGTCACGAGCATCAAGTCTCTCTTGTCAAGCGCCGGCCCGCTTATCGATACCCTTGCGGACATTGATCTCAAGGGTGTCTTGAAAGCCTTTGCACCACTACTTACCAAGGAGTCTATCAATGGAATTGTCGGGCTCCTTGAGAACGCCGAGTCTCTCTTGACGAAGGCAACGGTCAAGGACATCAAGACCCTCCTTTCAAGCGCTAGCCCTCTCATCAATGGCCTTGGCAAGATTGATCTGAAGGGAGTGCTTGACTCTCTACAGCCCCTTTTGACCAAGAATTCTATTAAAGGTCTGGTTGACTTGCTCGGAAACGCCGAGGATCTCTTAACCAAAGACACCGTCAAGAGCATCAAGTCACTTCTTTCCAGTGCAGCCCCTCTTATCACCAGTCTTGGAAAGATTGACCTGAAAGGGGTCCTTGAATCATTGGCACCCTTACTCACCAAGGATTCCATCAAGGGGCTGGTTGGCCTTCTCAACAATGCTGAAGATCTTCTCACCAAGACTTTTGTCACCCAAACAAAGTCTCTCATCTCCAAAGCCGCACCTCTCCTCGACAGCTTAGACAAGGCCGACTTGAAGGGCTTGCTTGATCAAGTGGGACCACTCTTGAAGGAGATCAGCAAGCTTGATCTGGACAAGCTGTTGTCTGCCGTTCAACCTTTGCTCACGCCTGATTCCATCAAGGGTATCGTTCGTCTTCTGGGAAATGCCGAGGATCTACTCACGAATAAATTCGTCAATGAGACTCAAACATTGATCTCTGGCGCGGTTCCTCTGATATCTGCACTCGGCGAAGTTGACCTACCTGATTTAATTGATCAGATATCTCCTTTGCTCTCAGAAATCAGCAAGATCGACCTGGTGAAGCTGGTCAAGAAGCTGTCGCCGCTTCTCGATGAGATTAGCGAGCTTGACATCAAGGGCCTGTTCGATGCTATCTCGCCCTTGCTCTCTCCTGATGGAGTGAAAGGCATCATGTCACTGTTGGGCAACGCAGAGAACTTGCTCACCAAGAAATTTGTCAACCAGACACAGACTCTCATTGAAGAAGCTGTTCCTTTGGTCTCTGCCCTGGGTGAAATCGACTTGAAGAAGCTCATTCGTCAACTACAACCTTTGCTTGAAGCACTTGGGGAAATTGACTTCAACGATCTCATTGAGAAGGTCAAGCCATTGCTCAATGCTCTTTCGAAGATTGACCTGGCCGGCTTGGTGAAGAAGATCCTTCCAATACTTGATTCACTGGAAGAGATAGATCTCGGGGCCCTTTTCGATGTCTTGAAGCCATACCTTACTCCCAAGACTTTGAAGGGCTTGCTCGGTCTCGTGGGTAACGCTGAAGATCTTCTCACCGACAAGTTTGTCAATCAGACTCATACCCTCATAGGAGGGGCAGTACCATTGATCAACGTCTTAAACAAGGTCGATATCGAAGGACTGTTCAAGATCGTTGAACCGCTGCTGAAGGAGTTGGACGGCATTGACCTCAGTGGCCTCGTTGACGCCGTAAAGCCTCTTCTTAACGCCCTTAAGAAGATTGACATTAAGGGAATTGTTGAACAGGTGTTGCCTTTGATCACGCCTTCTAGTGTCAAGGGAATTCTGGGGCTCTTGGGTAACGCTGAATCTCTCCTGAGCCGGACATTTGTGTCACAAGTGTCGGAGCTCATTGGTGATGCAACACCGGTAAGTACATCCACCCACTCACGCTATACCTTTGAAGCTGTAACTAACTGAATTACCTAGCTCGTTGCTACAGTGGCAGATCTTGTTCATGCCGTGCTGAAGGAGTTGATGGGTCGAACGTAATGCCGACTTTGGAAGGATATGAGTAATGTGAATAACGGATAGTCAGTCAGGCAGAGGCATATGGCTATTGGATTCTTAATTTGGGATGACTATGACAAACACGATACCTTTTGGCGTACGGCGTTAAATTGAACTGAACTGTCTTGACGAATTGGCCTCATAAAATCTTTGTGCTTGACTTTTCTGTTCTGTCGAAAATATTGCCCTGCCAGAAATCGTGGCCATCTAACGGGATCCCTTCAGAGTTGCCAGATACGCCGTCGGTCATGCCGCTCCCAGTCTCTGATGACATGCCGCTCAGAATCGATATTACCTCGTTGTTTTGATGCCGAAGAGTTTTGAACTAGCATGTGTTAATCGTGAGGTTACGGTCGCATCGATGGGGGAGCTTGGGAACCTACCCCTGCTAGCATCTTCTCGCAAGCTAATCTCTTTAGGGGCTCATCAAAACCGGTTTCCGCATGGGTTCCGCACCCCCTGGTTTTCCGAAATGTGATGGATGGGAGTGGTCATGTGTGTGTAACTCATCACGTCTTAGCTCACATCGGGAAACGATAGTGCAAGAACTCCGCACGACGATCCGGGATCCGGCATGTGAAAAGCGATCACTGTCGCTTCCCTGGTGAGCTTAGGGATCACTGTTGAAAGTAGGTCTCCAACCACCTCGTTTCTCAACTCTCCACCCTCTGATTACGGCGGTCGAGAAAATGGCTTCAGAAAGGGCAAAGACAGAGTCAGAACGGGCTATTTCGCCCCTTGACGAGGCAGCTGGTGCAGATACCGCGCCCACCGCAGACGTTCAGAGCGACAACACTTCATCGGACGACCATGTTCGGGACAAAAAGGCCAGTCCAGGACTCAGCAAAAGACAGAAAGTCAAGCTGCATTTTGGGCGCTTCAAGTGGTGGTACTTACTTGGACTCGTTATTCTCCTCGCCATTCTACTCCCACTATTGTGAGTCCCCAGCCTGAAAGCAGTAGAGATCCCACCTAACACAGAAAATGCCAGCTTCAAAGTCATCATTCCAGCAATTATCCAGAATATTCTCAATGGTCAGAAACTACCCATAGACAGCGGTGCCCTTCAGGCTCTCTCGCCGACCCACGTCAACATGAGTCTACACACGTATCTCGACACGCCATTGGGGGTAAAGATCGATCCCGTTGACCTCTATTTGTACAACAAGAACACGAAGCCCTACTCACCATTCTTCAAGCTTCACCTTCCGGAGCAGCACGTCAATCACAAAACGGATCTCACAGTCACGAACCAGACACTGTTGGTGGTCGACGAGAAGGAGCTTCTGATATGGTTCAACCGGTTCTTCGACGAGCCAAAGGTCAAACTATCTCTCAAAGGCGAGCCCAACATTAGCCTTGGCAGTCTAAAGTACAAGCGTAGCCTCGACAAGACAATTGAGGTGCCTTCTCTAAACTACCTCAACGGCTTTGGGTTACGCGACATGGAATTCATGCTCAAGTCAAACGACACAAAGTACAACATGAAGGGGCATCTCAACATTCCCAACTCTGGAGTTCTGACCCTTGGATTGGGCAACCTCACCTTCAACCTCATGTCCGGGGAAACAAGGGTTGGCTTGGTCAACCTCTACGACCTTCAGCTAAGACCTGGGAACAATTCAGTACCTTTTGATGGGAACTTCTTTTTCGATGAGCTTGTACCTAACCTTTCAGAAATCCTTGACAGCCAACAGGAACCCCTCAGCCATGGCTACATCGAACTCGCAGCAACAGGAAACTCCACCATAGTCAACGGAGAACACGTCAGGTACATCGAAGGAGTTTTGAACAAGAAGCACATCAAGTTCACCGTCCCTATCATAACACTACTTGGTGATGTTGTCGGCGGCTTTCTTGGTGCAGACCAGGATTCACTTCTTGGCATTTTCGGCGGGGCGATTGGAAACTCTACCTTGTTTGAACATTTACTTTCCCACTGGGAGGGAGAAAACTCTGGAGGAAACAAGACGAGCACACGAAGCTTGGTAAAACGGTCAGGGTCGAGCAGACCTTGGATGTGGAACCTTTTGAGATTGGGACTTAGAGCGAGGAGCAGGTAATGACAGCTACTACCTAACTAAGACATTATAGTCTAGGTGGATTTGGTTGGGGATTGCTGGTCATGCATCCCTGTCTATTCGAGCTTGCTATATAAGTAATATAGTCGGGCAGTTTCCTCCTTATAATTCGTGAAAAGGAGATCTTTATATACTTCTCCCTGAGATTCTCTCGGTCACTTGCAAAAAGTCTTCGTCAGGTCCCGTGCCTTCTACATGAGCGCAGGGTAATAGCCCTAGTTCTATTATAACTACGAACAAACAAACGGGGTCTAATTAATTTCAATGTCATTTCTCAAACGAGAGCAGGGTCTGTAGTTGGTGATAGAGCGCTGTCGTCTCTTGAAAGATAGCTTGAATACGATCTTTGACGATAGACCTATCATACGGGAAAGAACTAGTCTCATCCTCTCGCTGAAGGTACGCCGTTACGAGATCGTGATCGCCTGGGTTGAATGCGTCGGATGAAAGCTTCTGAGATATAACCTCAATATGTTCAGCCCAAATTGCAAGTCGTCGCACAATATTGGCGCGGCTAGAGATTGTCGCGGCATTATCTCGGGCATTTGAGACGGAATCAGGTTCTAGTCCGAAGAGATCGAAAGCCAGACCACAAAGGCCGAGGTAGATGTCTTCGATGAGTAACGGGTCAGGGAGGAACCAGTCAGGATATCTCATCATCATGGGCAGTTTGACGTTACGACCTGAACCTTCGCGTTTTTCCCGATGAGTAAAAGTACCGAAATCATAACAGTTCCGCAAAGAGAAAGTTGATGGTAGGGGTGTGCTAAGCTCTTTGTAGAGCAGCCGGGAAGGTTGTCGATAAAGGAGAGATATTTGTGTCTCTACCTTGAATACGTTACAGATGAGTCTGTATTGGTTAGCTCAAGTAGATTTATAGGCGATGTAGCGCTGAAATAATGAAAAAAAATAACCAACCTTTTCCACTCGTCGACAAACATACCTACCCAAGGGCCATAATCGCCGGGAAATTCCCCCTGGAGGATATTCTGCGCCTGGGATTGGATGAAGAAGCCTGTCTTCCGCATTGTCTTGATCAGTTGACCACACAAGTGGCTAGCTCGTTCTCTTGCTCTTTCTTCCTTTATCCCGGCGTCAGCTTCATCCAGATAGGCCTGCGGGTAGGCACTGACAGCTAGGGATATTCCGAATATGACATTCATCAAGATTGACTGGTAGGTCTCGAGTTGTCTGACTGTATCTGGTATCCTTTTTCTTTCTACGGCAGATTCCTAAACAGATGTCAGTGTGTGATGTCTCCCAAGTTTTGTATCAGAGGTAGAGTTACTCACTGTCAGCTGAAGATAATGATCCACTAGTTTATCGTGAATTGCAAGACTCAAACCTTTCTGCTCCAAGGTGTGAGAGAAATAGGACCCAATCATCAGGACGGATGCGGCGTTGTCATACGGCTTCTTCTTGAACTCGTAGGTGGGCGCGGTAATGATATGCCACCGATGATGAAAATGATAAGCGTAAGATTCAAAGCAGTCTGGTAGCCACTTTTCCACGGTGTTAGGAAAATCTGTGTCGCGCAAGGGACTCGATCTGGGCGGTGATGTAGATAGTTCTTGAAGGATCATTTTTAGACAAGAGGTATCATCAGGCGATTCGGGCTCAGCAGTCGCGCCAACATGCAGACGCGGGGGTGATGAAACATTCGGAGGATTGTGTGAGCCTGTGATCATGATAGAAGATGCGTCGCTAACCCCTACCGTGGTTTCAGGTCTCGCGTTCTTGGCAAGTTGGTCCGTAGCAACATCGGAGTGTGAATGAAGATTGAAATGTGACACGTTGTGTTTCCCAACAGGGGCAGCTTTCCTAGCTCTCGATCGACGTGAGGAATAATTGCAAGAGATGGATTTCTTCTTGCAAAACGTACAATCAACGACTCCATTACCATCGCACTTGGTTTTGTTTGCGTGACAAGCATCACAAGCGCGCGGTCTAGTTGGAGGATGATCGCCGTGATTGTTCAAGTGGCGTCGGAGAATGTCTCTAGAAATAAAGGGGTCAGACCAATACCATGATCATTCCATATGCTAGATGCTCACTGGCGCCAATACAACTGGCCACAGATGTGGCACTTGTGCGGTTCTCCATCATGAGTGGATTGATGCCGTCGGAGATGCTCTTTGCGCATGTAACTTTTACCGCAGTCACAAATGAAGCGAGCGGTGGAAGCTTCTTCGAGCTGTGCATCGTCCGCGCTATGCGCAACTGTGAAAGAGTTAGTCGGCTGCTAAAGCGTTGGACTATCATAGCCGCCTTGTAGCAGGCCATGATAGTGGGGATATACATACTTGCATGATCACTCATGGTATTTCGTTGAGATGGTGTTGAATGGTAAAATGGCTAGGGTGTTGTGAAGTCACGGAAGTGGGTAGTTGGCCCAGGCGAATCGGAGATGTCTGGAGTTAACGAAAATTCCGCGGATATGATACAACGAAGTGGGGGCCGTCTGCCACTAGCCTATGAGAGGATTAGTGGCTTATCAACCAAATCCTTCATCGGCGTTTATGTGGGCTGGGTTTCTATGGTTATAGGAGTTCCGCCCAAGACCTCGACATTTATAAACTCCTGGACCGCGAGTCATGGTTACTCTAATGTAACTTTTTACTCAAATATCTTTTCCATTCTTTATTTATGGGACATCATGGCAACAATGAAGGCTCTGGTCGTAACACCGAAAGACAAGTTTGTGTCTATCAAGGAAATACCCATCCCAGAGTTGAGTCCATCAGAAATCTTGATTCGTGTCGGCGCCGTTGCCTTGAACCGAGTTGACTGGCTGTATACGGCCAACCCTGTTGCTGCTCAGGATTATCGTGTGGTTGGAAGTGACTTTGCGGGTGTCGTCGTCAAAGTCGGCAAGGATGTCGAGAAACTCCATGATCCCCGTGCTCAAGTCGGCACAAAAGTTGCAGGTTTTGTCCAAGGAGGTAAGTTCTTGACACGCGTGATATGCATTTCTTCTTCTTCTTCTTCTCTTGTTTGCTGACCTCTTCTTTCATCTTAAGCCTGCTCCGTCAACGAGCGGCCAGGCGCGTTTGCTCAATACGTCTGTGTGGAATGGGACCTAGCCTGGCATGTTCCTGACGACATGACTCTCCAAGAAGCCGCCAGTGTCAGCATGTGCGGTCTCACTGCGGCTCAAGGAGTGTTCAGCAGGCTGCAGATTCCGTGCCCCTTTGCTGAGACAGAAGGCTTTGGTAGGCCCGGTCTGAGACCTGGGGGAGAAGTCAATTTTCTCATTTACGGAGCGACCGCGTCTCTGGGCCTTTTTGCGGCACAGCTGGTCCGATTGAGCGAGCAGTTCTCAGGCACAAAGATTCGTCTCATTGGTGTTGCCAGCGCATCGAAGCATGACTTGCTGCGGGAAAACCCCTACAAATTTGATTTTTTGATTGACTACCACGATACCGATTGGCCAGAGCAAGTCCGAAAATTGACGGAAGCATCCGGTGGTGTTCATTACGCCGTTGATGCCGTCTCTATTTCGCCAACTGTAGAACAAGTCGATTCGATTTTGGCCCCTGACGGCCGTTTTGCAGTATATCGAAGTCCGGCTCTCGGGAAGTTTGACATCAACAATCTGCAGCACAAACCTATGATTGGTGCTGTGTGGGAGGGCTTGGGCGTGGAGATTGGTTATCAAGGTATGCGAGCTCTCTTTAGAACGTGCACAAGTTCACCGTCAAGGCTGACCATGAGTCGCTCGCAGGCGCTAGCATCCCAGTAAACCCAGAAGCACGTAGATTTTCTACCCAATTTTTCGAGTTTCTCGGTTCGGAAGCCTCACAAGGAAAAGCGAAGCTGGCAGGCAACCCAATTCGCCAGATGCCTGGAGGTCTCGACCAGATTGCTGAAGGTCTTGCGCTCGTATCTCCAAACAAGGTGCCTGGTGTTCGTCCTATTAGCGCGGAAAAAGCCGTCTACACCATCCTGTAATGCGATATTTAGAGCCTACAGCTGTGTTTAATTGCGCCCAACTGGTGATAATCCATTCATTCATTGATGAGGCCGAGTTTGCTCTTGCTCTTCTAGACCCAGCTCCCATTTACACAAATCATGTCCGACCATAGTAGTCTTTACGCCCGCATTTTATAAACTTATGATGGGTGATATTTAAAATAGACGATGGGCTTACTGGAAATTGAGAATGGTCAAGAGACAGTCTTTCCAAACTTTATAGGCGTGCGTTTTCTGGGAAGCAATGGCAGTTTGTTAGAAGTCCGTTAAGTCCGAGTCTAAAAATCCCATCTCGCCACGGCCCTTCCTAAAATAAGAATTGCTGAGCTATGAACAATGAGGGTGGGTCTAGGAACAGCCGAAAATGTGACCGAGCCCTTGAGTTATAAATCAGCCTTGGAGGCATCGGCACCAAGGTGGGCGGGCATGGTGAAGCTAAGCTATATAACTAGCGCATCCAGAACACCATTATCATGTCGTTTGAATGAATGAATGAATCAAATAATTCCTACTATTATCATCGTCTCTTACCCCTATTAAACATGGCACGCATCTTCATCACCGGGTCTGCTGATGGCTTGGGCCTCGAAGCCGCTCGTCAACTCGTCCAACGCAAACACGTCGTCTACCTCCACGCACGCAATGCTAAGCGTGCAGTCGAAGCCAAGGAGAAATGCCCCGGAGCAAAATGCATATTTATCGCCGACTTATCGTCTGTGTCTGAGACAAAGAAACTTGCCAACGAAGTCAACGCTGCCGGCATAACGGATGCAGAGCGTGAAGTCGTGCAAGGGTAAAGCCAAGTTAGTTAGGTATAAAATAAAAACCTAAAGTAATAGTCTCCGCTTAAGAGCACATATTATAGGGTATAACCTAACTAACATATGAAATAAGCGGGCATACTAGATTTAGCGACAATTATGAAAATAAGGTCGAAGGGGTGCAGGCGTTTGAAATGTAGCCGAGACGGCTATCACTGTTTTGGTTTGGGTTGACCAGACCTGAAACAATATCCGGAACCTTGGCGGCAAGGCGTAGCATTAATGCCAGCATCTTGCACCTATACTCGCCTCCTTAGCCTATAACTGCTGGCCAAGCCTTTACACCGCCCATCTTATATAAAAGGTTGCAATGCCCAACCGCTTGAAGCATTTCGATTATTTTATAGTTGCAGTACTGATATCCTCACTCTGGCAGTGAACGTTGAATTCTTATAATCCTTTTTTGTTTCATTTCATCGAATACCAAATTCCTCTTCTTCTTTCTTGGCAAGTCTTTTCCTTCAACATGAAGCCTTCTATCATTTTTATTACCCTTCTGACCGGAGCTGTTACCGCCGTCCCTATTTTCGTCGATTGCGAGAATCAGGCCGACGTTGATTCCGCTACAGCAACCAGGCTTCGCTGCACGAACAACCAATCCACCGCCAACGCCAACCCTTCGGACCCCGAAGTTCACGCCTACTAGAGTGTGCTTCTCTCTAAGTGTTGGCAATGTAAGTTTAGTCGTCTGTAGATTCACTTAGCAGGTTTTGGTGCTGACTGTAGAGGATATCGAGTCAACCTGTGATCTAGGTGTTCTGCTGGCCGAAAGGGTTATGAGAATAGGAAGAAATCATCCTGCTGGGGAACGGATGCAAAGCAACAAAGGCTAATCGCTTTCAGTCTTGACTTTTCCATTAAGCTATCTCGCTAGGGAAACATGGACACTCGTTGATAAGAGGGTTGATAAGGAAGGACGCATCTGATCGTCCATATACACCATGTCTCTGGAACATATGAGATAGCAGAGGACAGACTAGTAAAGTTTTATTCCCATAAACATTTCCCTTACTTTTAGACCTATACAATTGACTGGAGCTTGGAGTGGTGACCTAGTAACAGTGTCATGGCCAGTCACTTGACAGTTTCCGTAACTCTGAGTGACTGGTGGCTAGAACGCGCACCACGTAGTAACAAGTAATCTACCAGTTCGTAGGCTGACATTGTGATTAAGACTTTCTAGCCTGTTAGTTCCCCTCAATATTCAAGCTTTATTGGCATCAGGCGCAGCATGGTAAAGTGTTGAATGGACTTGACCAGAATTGCGGTCATGACTACTGAGATTACCACCCGGTATAATGATGTCATCAACAGAGACCTTTGAAAGGTTCTTCCCTCATTTTGTCTGGTGACACTCGGGTCCTACAAGTATATTGTTCGCCTTAGCCGCGATCTTGTTGACCCAGCTTTCTCGAACATAGGTGAAATATGCGGCCTTGAACCCACCAGCATCCTCCAAGCGATAGAGCGATAGAGCGATAGAGGTTTGTGACAATAAAGGGATGAGATAGACAAGTTCGTTTCAGATTATTCTTCTAATCTAGTCCTATCTTCTCGACTTCCAAGACCCATTTGCACACTCTTGTATACCCTCCAGTAGTAGCAGTGTTCGGAGACATCTGCTGCTACTTGAGGTCAGACTAGCTCCTTTCATAGCTGATAACATCCCAAAAAGGAAGCATCAGCATTAGCTGCTGGGAAACACAGAGTATGATGCCTTGAACAAAATGAAAGATAATCTGGAGCACTGATTAGTTGTCAGTCCTGGAAAACACTGGCAATGGTTCATTGGGAGTCAGCTCACCTAGCTAGCCTGGGCACCAGCCTCAAAGAAGTTAATGACGCCGTCGCCATTAAGATCATCAGGGTCACCCGGAGCGGCAGGTGTGCCATTGGGATTGTCCCGATTGAAGGTTCCCTGAAGCTGGGAAATGATGTCGCTGCCGGTTTGGCGCTTCTCCTTTGATCGCTTACTGGCTTGTGCCCCGGCCTCGAAGACGTTAATGACACCGTCGCCATTGAGATCAGCAGGGTCGCCTGGGGCCGCGGGCGTGCCGTTGGGGTTGTTCCGATCGAATTTTTCTTGCAGCTGAGCGATGGTGTCGCTGTTGCCAATACCCAAGAGGTTTCCGAGCTGTGGTAACGGCATCGCCATGGCCATCCCGGTAAGGAACACGGCTGTGTAAGCAGATAGTTTCATTGTGGTGGAAGTTGAATGGGGCTTGATAGGATGAGGCAACTTGTAGGGATGAGAAGAAAAGCACAGCTTGAAGAATAATTGAGAAAGAAACAAAGAATATCCAAAATCAAAATAAATATGCTACTGCCAGAGTAGTTGGGAAACCGAATTGAAGTGCAACAAAGAAATGATTCATCAATGCCTTGTCACCTGCGCGACCTTTTATCCTCCTCTGTCCGCGCTTTGCTTGCATTCAACAAGGGAGGATTCAAAACACGGACGTGACGATCGGTTACGGTTTTGCTACCCCCCCTGAAACGCGCTTTATTGCATGAGATGCATCAAACGCTAGACTAGGCCCCATACAATGACACAGAATGAACCAATGAATTATTTCAAGATCATTTTTGCTCCGTCTCAATGGTTTAGGGCTCAGGTTTAGGTTCAGGTTCTATGCCTACTCGGTTTCAGCCGCCATGCCCCAGCAGCCAGAAAGCCTGTTGATTTCGAGGGGCAGGTGGTCTTTCTCAGGAGGTTCGTCAACGACTAGCCGACAGATCTCATTCCATGCATCACTGGGCACATAAAAAGCGCACCCCATGGCAAGCCTCAGCCTAGGACCTAGTATACCGGGCAATCCTGGCCTTGAAGATCTTCATTCCGAATACCCCTAGATACATCTCCAAACTACCTAGGATTTGCGATACTCTAGAAATAGACCGCGTCATAATACCCAGATCAGCTTGTATCATCCAAAGTGTCAATGCCACCTTGCGATATATATTATACGAATGGAGAGAGTCTTGGATAATATTGCAAAGACCATATTTCTAATCCCTCTTTAATACCTATATTACTGCTAACCCGGACCCGAAATGCACTAATGCTGATCAAAGTAAATAAAAGTATTTAGCCAGCGATAATACCATAGCCCTTAGCATAGCTGGAACTCTTTCGACTGTGAGTCTGCGTAATGCTCCCCGTACATAATACCATGAAAATAACATTCTCCAATGTAGTAAAACTGAGAAGTTTTCGGAACCTTGCGGATTAAAAAAGGGACCTTGCTCCCGCTAAACATGACGAGTAAATCTCCCTCTTGGGCGGTGGCGGGAACGATTCCCACAAACTGCTTGTTTTCTGTCACAGCAACGACGGTCGACGAAAAGAGTTCTGCGAAATCCAAAACCGTAAATATGTAAGGTTGCAGTTGACGAACATGTACGTCAGAAACGGTAGGAATGTCTGGTCTCCGCAGACTCAGGAGCTTGTGGGATTCGGTCTTGTCAACCTCCTTGTGACGCTTGAGATAGTCCATTAGGGCCGATAATGATGCGGGACGATCTCCCTTGAACCAATTACCCCCCCTGGATGGCTTGCTGGCGTTGCCGATAGGGAGCTGACATTTGATTTGTTCCCTTTCATCATTTGTTAAGTCTGAGTACACCTCGTCAACCTTGCTGAAGATCTCATTGAGGTAGGATCCGATCTTGTTGATGCTTGAACGGCACTTCCCGAGCACCTTGATCGAACCCAGCTTGCAACCATTGATGTAGAGGATTGATCCAATGACCTTTGTTTTTGAGGGCACAGAAGTGGCAGCCGCAAAATCATCACCGTGTGTTCTGCTAGGCCACCTGGAGATGGTGTCTGGGCACGGGCTGGAAATCCAATTGGGGATCCAGGAGGGGAACTCGGGGAATTGTTTTGAGTAGCCTCTTGCCCGGTACAACAAGTCCATGGCTCGACCGTTCTTGACGAGCACACCCGCAAAGTCGGTGATAATGTCCTTTAGGGGTTTCCTGTAGTCCGGGGTGTATTCTTTGCCGTCCTTGGCCAGACTTAGCAGAGCAAACAGCTTGTCGCGCTGGCGAGTAGCCTCTGCCATATGGAACCGCTCGAGGAGCGTGAGCAACTCATCACGCTCAGTACGGTCGCTATAGTAGTCACGGCGGAATTCTCCCAGGTGCAGAACGGCAGCGACCTTGGTCTGCCGGGGTAGAAGAAAGCTATACCCCGCGCCTTCAACGACTGAAAAGCATGCCTCTACTGCGGCATGGAACCTGTCCCAGGTCATCTGGCGGGCACCACAAACAACAATAGCTTCCCGAGCAAGAACGAGCTCCTGGGCGACCCATACTCGTCTGAACCACTTGCGCTCGAGAAGCTTGGCTAGTATGCTCCATTTTGGGTCCTCCACCTTCGGGAATTTGGAACTGTGCTTCCGGACTTGGCCATCCACCCTTGCGGAGGCTATCGGTGCAATCTCCTCCAAGAACTGAGTTGCTACGCGGCTCTCGTCTTCGTCTTCCCCCAGCCAGATGTAGACACGCACAGCTAACTGGAAGATGTTGGTCATCAGGACAATCTGGCGCGCCTTCTCGTCGTCGCCTTCTCTCTCGTCTTGGTTGATGCATATCGCATCCGCCCATAACCAGATCTTGCCCTGCTTCCGTCGCAGGCGCTTCAATCCGAGATATAGAGAGGCAGTTAGCGGTATGCGTCCCTGGGGGGTCCACAAGGAAAATTGCTTGAGGCTGCTACCCCAGGCGTACGAGATAGCGAAATACTCGAAACCCACGGGGGGCTCCAGGGAAATCTCCTTGAGCTCGCCTCGGAGTTGATCCATGCCATCGCCCGGCTGAAGACAAAGCAGTCTTGTGTTTTTTGGGTGCCTCAATGGTTCCCAAACATACGACTTAGCCGCTGGTGACGGGTAACGGGCAGGACTGGCTCCCCAGCCAAGATGACGAAGCAGTTGAGCATATCCTTGCTTGCATCTCGCCACGCCAGTCCATTCTGGATCTTTGATACCACTTCCACGGTCGATGAGGACGTGATAGAGATTTGAATAGTCAGCCTTGACAGTCAGTGTCAGCTTCCCGGCCGAGTAGAGTGCCCACGGGTCCACATAGAGTCGCAGCTCAGGCTCCTCCTGGGAGTTGAAAATGCAAATCAGGATGAAAACATCATCTTGCGGTGCAGATGTATGTCGTATCCGGTACTGGCGAGCCTATATGTGGTACTGAGTCAGTGAGCAGACAACGTGGAAGGGAAGATACGAACCATTTCCATCACTGAAGTCTTCAAAACCAACGGGGATCCTTGGTTGCTAGCCGTGGCGTGAACCTCAATGTGATAGTTCGGACAATCATACCTCCATTCCTTGGCTGTCTTGAACGAGTTTCGAACCAGAAACTCTGTGAGATCGGCTCCATCAGCGCCGGAGATAGTGAATGTGGCCCGCTTTGGTTCGCCTGAGTGGAAAGGCCCCTGGGTCAGACGGCAACGCATGGGGCTCGTCCAGTGTTTCTCTTCTGTGTAGAGATCCCCAAGGAGCTCTTTGAGTCTGTTTGAAACCTAAACCAGCCACTATTAGCCCAAAAAGTGATCACTGTCTCGCTAGTACAGCCGTACAAGTACTTGTCCGAGAAAAGCTAGCTCATGATCGTCGGTCCCTATCTTCTTCCGGGCTATAAAGATTGTTGAATCTCCATCTTTGGCGAGCTGCATACATGCTGGAAGAACCGTAAAGCCATTTGGGTTCGATCTTGCTGTCGAGCTGAGCTGGGGCAAATCCTGGGGGCCAGGAACAAAGATCATGTTAGCTCGACCTGTGAGGCTGAACTTGTTGTCCATTCCATGAACATAAGGCAGTTGGGCGAGGTCATCAATTTTGACAGAATTGGCTGGCTGGGAAAAGGATTCTCCAACTTCGCTGAGTGTCTTGGCTGGTGGCCGAACGCTCGGTCTGGGCGGAGGTGGTGGGATTCCGCCCGCAGGGGTTGAGTTAGCCAGCGTTCGCCAAGAGTGAGCTCTGTCGTTCTTCTGGGTAAGCGAGGCCGTCGAACATGTGCTCTTATCGAGAGAAGACAGATGTTGCACCCTCACAAGTTGATAACTGTCGTCTTTGATATTGTGCCCGATGCCCTCTTTGAGAGATGCTGGGGTCGTCGACAGCAACGGTTCTTTTCCTTGCCCAGGAGGCCCCGTGCGAGTGCCAGGAGACGCACTCCTTTCCTCCCGAGGCTTGGACGGGCCTTCAATGTCATTTAGTTCAGAGCCGTGATTTTTGTTCTTTTTGTGGCGTCGCGTCTGGAACGGGACATCACCAACGGCTTCTACCTCCGGCGTCTGTTGCGCATTTGACCTTGTGTCTGTGAGTGAATGAGATAACTCGTCGACCTTGACCTCCTTGAACGGTCCCTGCGCAGTGGGGAGCCTAGGTTGCGCATTGGCAGGATCTGGCCCCTCCTCCGGCCGGACCTTGGGTTTCTCCATAGCTGAGGTATTCCCCGCGGATCCTTCTTCGTTGTATTGTTCATCCTCACCATCTTCGTCCTCGTCTATCACAACAAGTTAGTTACTAAACCAACGTATGTCATGGGAGGCATGATTCTCACCAAAGTCGGGATAAGGATCATCCTCGACTGGTTTGTATACTCCTCGCCACGCCAGCTCGTCCTCGATGTTCTCTTCCTTGCAGGTCAACACCAATAATGTAGTGATCGATTCTTCCCGTATGTTACAGCACGATGACAGCGACTCCGCAACCTCCGGGGGTACGGAATTTGACTTGATGTCTTGAGCATTCATGTAGATATGAAGGCCATCGTCACCCCGAACCACCGTAGCCCTGCTAGGGACAGGCACACTGCAGTGTTCGTCAGAGCCATCCCTCACAACCCACGTCACCTCCAGTCTCTCAGCACCAAAGACTACGGCAGACTTCAGCCGGTTCACAGTTGCATCTCTCTCAGAGCAAGAACGCGGTATCAACCTGATAACGGGAGCATAAAGTATCAGCTCAACTGTTGGCCCTTGCAGAAAAGATTTATTGAATACCATGAAATGAACTTAGCCCTGGTACGGAGTAAATTCGTGTAAGCATCGTCTGGTACTGATTTCAGTCCAGGTTTTGGTCGGCAAAAGGCCACATTGGACAGCAGTCGCTGCTCGATGCCTGGCAGATGTTGGATCCATTTCATGCGATCGAGCTGGCCTACATCAAAAGCAATCAGCATGACTGCATCCGCTAAGGACTCGCGGAGGTGAGGACGGTCTGCGATGAACCAAGTCTTCTCCGAGGTCCACCAGCGAAGCATATGTCGTCCTTCGGCCCCGTCTTCGTAGCGCTCGAGCTCAATGGGAAAGATCTGATATTCTTGAAGAGATGCCACCATCTCGGCTAGTTGTTCTGGCTGCTGGTTTAGCTGTTTGTTTTTCTCATCGCGTCGGGCGAATGCATCAATGGCCTGGAACAGTTCGGCAATATATTCAATGTTGTCGTCATCCCGAATCTTTTTCACCTCCGTGATGAGAATCTCCGTAGTCGTCCCCTTTACCCCCAGGAGCCTCTTGAAGAGTGCTTTACAGGACCCGTAGATCCTATCCAAGACTGGAGTCCGTCTGAGAAGGTCGGGACCGGACCAGACGCATTGTTTGGGAGTAGCCCACTGCGACTCGTTGAATTTGGTTGCAGGGATGAAGATGAGAGACTCTGCTGAAAAGCCTTGCCTGTAAGAACTGATTAGTGCCTGATCTGCTGTCAAGTACTCTAGAAGTACACACTTGATGACCCTAGTGTTTTGTGACAGGATATCCTGGATTGCTTCATACACCCATGTGTAGTCCCCTGACCGTTTATCGTCTCGAGCAGTTTTCAGGATTTCAAGGTATAGTTCTGGGTTGGTCCAGTTACGAACGCCAAAATGCCGCAGAAACGACCAGGATGAGCTCCCTGGGTCCGGGACGTCGAGGACTGGGAAATGATTCTCTAGCTCGGCCCATTTTCCATGCTCACGTGGTAGAAGAATAGTTTCATCCAAGCGGGCGCTGGCGGGCTTGCCACGGCATTGCACCTTGGTTTCCGCTAAGCATGCCTTCAGCTTTGAGCTAGACTCGACCCACTCCTTAGACTTGCCCCAGTCGTTCTCCAACCATTTTGAGTACTCTTCCATGTTTTCTCGCAATAGCCCCAAGAAGTCAAGTGAGGCCCAGTTGTCTCGTATGAGAACCATATCCGTGGACAGTGAAAACATGTTGGGGGAGCCGTCGACAAGAGGAGGAAAGCGCCGAATGCCGAGCCAATCCGTAAGCCAGTGGTCCCATGTTTCTCGGTCTTTCGGATTAGCTTTTTTGATATAATTCGGATGCAGAACAGGGAGAACCTCATCGCCTACGTGCCACCGAGAGGAGTATACCCGAGAGGCTGGAAGCCGTTGTTCTGTCTCCGTTACGACCCACATCGCAGCAGTGCTCGGGGCTTCGGAAGAATGGTGAAAGAGAAAGACGACCTGAGAAACAAGGCTCGCAGTTGAAAGTCCGCTTGTGGATGATAAGGAGATGTGTTGTTGACAGAAGGCGCGGCATATTTCTTGGTTGTTGAACGGCTTGGCTCCTAGGCTTTGAAACAGCTCAGTCCGGGCTTCGGACCCCAAAGCATCCGGATCTATCTCCATAATCGGCATGTCCTCCAATCCTAGGTCCCTTATGTCTTGAGAAGGGAAAAAAAGCATGCCCTTGGCTTCGTTGACCGAAATCCATCGTCCCCCACGCAACGGGATGATCTGGAGCTCAAAGACCGATTCCGGATACGGAGGCGCGATGGGCTGCTGGATGAAAAGTTCGGCTAGTCGAGAATGCCAGATCTTTGGCTGGTGTTTCGAGTTGTGTTTTGGCCTGTCAAGGTGCACCTTTAGATCTTCCACAAACGTTGGGAAGTCCAACTCTAGCAGGCCAAGGCGCTTTAGATGCTGGACATCGTCGTGGGAGTATTTTTGAGATAGATACTTTGATCGAGTCGATTCGTTGAGAGTCATGGCCTTCTTCATCCTATCCTTGGGGTCTTCAAAGGTGAACGACTCGGGAACAAAAGTAAGTGAAGATGGCCATTTCAAGCCACCAGATGGGTCTTCGGATTCTAAGACGCAAGTGTCCATGAGTTCTTGTTCGAACCGGAAAGATGTCTCCCAGAATGGAGCCTGAAGTTCTCGGGACGACGGGATGCACCGTGGCCATGTAAAGCGAAGACTTGTCCTGTTGAGATGCTTTACTGCCGCAGCAAAGGCCCTTGGGATCGAATCGTGCAGGGTCTCATTCCAAGGCGAGGTAGTTATGTCTTCGCGATTGGATGTGAGCAAAAAATCAGCTTGTAGTAGAAACTGTTGAATGGGTTTTCAGTACACGCCGCAGCTAGCTCAGGTCCATTAGTGTCTTACATTGAAACCATAGTTACGGATTGGGAGAAACGCGTAGACTTGGTGTGCTGCGGGTTGGCCTTGGTTGTCCTGTACTGGGAATGCCAATAGGATATCCGACTCGGTGATGCCCTGGCGCTTCGGCTCACTGGGCATGTCTTGAACATTGTATGTGAATGTCACATAATCGACAATCTCCTTGTCGTTCTGCAAGATTTTGATGGAGTTCGGCTCACTCACTCCACGTAGCACTCTCTTTGAATATCCATTCGAGTCGTCGATGGTCAGTGTGATTTCCTTTAGTGTCCTCAGGAAGATGAGGATGTTGGGGTCAAAAGATGTAATCTCCTTCCGTAGTTGTTCTCTGTCACAGTCATGTGACAGTTGGAGACGCATGAACGTACCCCCCTCTGAACCTCCATTGGAAAGTTGCTCTTGGGGGAGTTCCTCCCAAATTGGAGTGATCATGCCGAGGGGTCGGTCCTTGTCGAACTTGAACGAGTACCCGCGGGAAGAAATCCACACGGTGCTGGCGACCTTGAAAACCGATTTGAAGCCGATGCCCTTCTCACCGATGGACCTTCTGCCATCCAACTTGACCTTGGAGGATTTTCCGATCCTGCAAATAGCTTCGACATTGCTTCTGGTGAAGCCCGTCTCATTAGAGTGGGTGAGAATGGCGTCGTCTGTGAGAGTTAGTGAGAAGCTTGGCTTCGAGGCCTTGTATTCATTGTCGTCGGCATTCTGAAGAAGTTCGAGTAAAAAGTGTGTGTCGCTGCTATACAATTCCTCAGAGAGCCTAGATATGCTATGTTAGCGATGATCTTGTTTGCACCGGCGAGCACGCGCAGGGTCTTACAGATGCAGGGCGTTCTCCAGATCTTCGACATTTCGCTTGTCAGGCCCTGGGCTTCTATCCTGGCAGATCGCGTCAATATGCTCGCGGGCTGCATTGCCGGATTCCATCGCTGGCAAGTGCGCACAGGTGCAGGGTTGAATGAGCTATCTAGGTATAATATAAATACAACAATAAACGAAGTATTGTGGAGACGAGGGTGTATTAAGATGATTGATATTGGGCGCCCCATACGTGCACCCCCAGCGGTGCACGTATGGGGCGCCTTGATATTGCGTAATCTGACTAAGTTCTTTAAGCTTAACTTCTCAAAGTCACCCCGCTCGTGCCGACCCGTCCGTCCCGCACCCTTCCAGTGACAACACTACGACAGCATCAGGCACATCTACCGCATCCAAGACTGAGGGGTCATCCCGGAATTGCCGGCCCTGTACCACACCCTTGATCACGTCAAGCACATTCCGCTCCACCACTGTCGCTCTGCCACTAAGGCCACCCTTCCAGCCTCCGGCCTCCACAGTCATTACGCGGTCCAGATAGCGCAGGGCACCCTCCAATGCCATCCGCCGCTCGACCCTGGTCTTAGGTCGCCCACCACCTGGCCCCTCACCAGACAACGCTTGGGCGAGTAAAGCGGGCATGTAGATTGGTTGCACTGCCGGCTCTACCTCCAAGCCGCTCAGGTTGAGGGTGTGGATGAGACTCGCTGTGCTACCTATCTTGTCGTCGGAAACGAAGTCGTCCCAGACTTGGCCATACAACTCGGCCGTCTCTAGGTCGACAACGCCGCCTAGACACAGCAACCTCATCAATGCCCTCTCGTTGGGGTTCTCTGTGCTCAACTGCCGGAATCCCTTGGCTTGGAGAATTCGCGCGCGACGTACGAGGATGACATCCTGGGCGGCCTGGGGTTTGAGCTGGCCTGCCAACACTTGCAGCGCCACGTCGTACACGTTGCGGTAGGCGTCCAGGATGGGTTCAATCGACTTCTTTGCGCATGTCCAATCCATGTGTCCCGCAGCTCCCGAGATGTCGAGGAGTTGCTCTGCAAAGTGCAGGTCGAATACGTGCTGGTCGGTATCGGCTTGCTGCAGTCTTGTTATGCATACTGGAGCGTTTTCTGCCTGTGCAAACTGGCCAAAGTTGAACTCGGATCCCATCTCAAGCGAACGCATGATCTGTTTGAGTTGTCGAGGGGATATCTTGCCCAGACAGGGCACCATCCCTGCCTCGGCTGCTCGGAGTAGGATGGTATCGTGGTTCAGAGCCGAGATGTCCTCGCCTCTGCGGCCCATGTAGTCGATGGTCAGCTGTGCATCCTTGCCAAGGTCGTTGATAAGCACTAGTGTGATGAGCGTGTGGACATCCGTTGGTTCTGACAGGGCATCGGCGAGACGGCGGCGAACCCAGTCAAACGAGCTTCTCGTTAGCCGAGTGGCCTCTGGTTGAGCTCTCACAAAACTAGCGTAGTCATTGTTGTATATCCAACGGAGGGCGAGCACGGCGACTATGGTCCGATTCACCTCGTCGTATTCTGCTTGGTATAGTATCCTTGAAGGCGATGGCGTAGTGGGCACTGTGAAAGCCTGGTCGCGGATCGAGTAGGCTCTCGCGAGGCGAGCCAGCTCCTCGGGGAAGCCCTCTCCAATGAGCTCGATGACTTGGGTGTCGGAGATGGAGAAGAATGTCTCTGCGCTGACAGGGCTGTCGGTTGAAGCCACAAAGAACGCAACAGCCTCTGGCCAATCGTTTACGAATGTCAACATATCGAGAGCCACCAGTGGCATCTCACATTTCCGGGGACCCGGCGGCCTTAAATCACCGTCACCTGTCGCGCTGTTTCCCCTTCGGTCCCGCATGGCATTGCCGAGTGCGAAAGCCTTGTGGAGGGTACAAAGGGGCTGTGTATTCGTCTGCCTTACACCAGAACAAGGGTATGGGATGGGTACTCCGTATAGTCTCAAGGAATACGTACCAAAATACCTAATATATATAAAAATCTTATGAATGCTTCCCCCTTGACAATCAATGTTTTCTCGACTTTTTATCAACTTTACTTACAATATCACCGTAGTCTTTTTAGAAAAGCTAGAGATGATTCGCATGTCTAACGCAGGTGCCCCTACTGGAGAAGCAGGGTCGCGTCGCCTTTCAGCTGGACGGCCTCTGTCTGCATGAGTGTCCACCAACCGCAAGATGCCATGTACGCTGCATATACCCACTACATCACTGCAGACGCAAAACGAACTGCTTCTGCGAGCGCGTTTCAGCTGAGCTTTGGCACCAGGACTAGGCGAGTTACAATCGAAATTTTCGCACTCAAATATGTCCCTCTGTACCAAGCCATAGCATACCTAGCCCTGGCCAGGTTTCCTGCAGGCTTGCCCGAGGAGGGAGTTTTCAAGTCGCCACCGTCAGCATGGAGAGCCGCAGTCGGTCTCGTTCGTATTGACAAACACACTTAGGTATTTAACGGCAGGCAACGAACGGCCTTGCCTTTGTTAGCTGATCAAACCCACCCTAGTGCGAGGCACACCCCCTCACTCACCCACCGTCACTTGAGGATCCACGTCGCCATGTACCCTTGGAAAGAATCCCTCTCTAGGGTCACCTCTTGGGCCGAAGCCAATAAACTCGAGTTCGATGCCCTCGGTTTGGTGACCTTCCTAGGCGCCGAAGAAGTCAACGCGAGTGTGGGCCGCTTGGTCCAGAGCTCATGGGTCGAATTCTTGCCCCTCCTGGGCGCTTTCGTTATTGCCGGTGACCGCTTCACCGGGAAGCAGCCCGGGTTCAAGATGCACAACCTCTCCGCAGGAATCGTGACAACCGAGCTTGCCGGGTGGTTCTCGCGATGGATGAAGGCTCAGGACTTTGAGCAGACACGCAGCATTGTGACGTGGGAGGTGCACCAGCGCCCATCTCGCGTCACACAGTTCTGGGTCCCTTCCTTGACAGTTGGCTTGACCCTTAACTGCATGATGATGGTTTTAACCATCCTTACGGGAGACTGGTTCGGCCTAACAAGTGTACTCTCCATGATCGTGTCAGTCATTGTCAAGTATATCTTGGTACAACAAAACTGTGCTGGCATCAATAGTCGAATCAGCGACGCCATGGCGAAAAGGAAACCTGGTTTCGACCAGCTCTCAGACGCCATCGTCATTCTCGATGATTCGAAAGCTGTTACCGTCAAAGCGCCGGCCTACTTGATGGGTGGTGTCTTTACACGGAATCCTGACATTCCAAATCCTCGACTGTACGCATTTACCCGCTGGGTTGGCTGGTTAGCATTTGCCGCCCACATTCTAAGTCTCGGATCCGCAGCTCTTCATACACAGATCATTACTGTTGTCGTCATCATAGCGGCCACAATTCTCACTTGCTACAAGTTTGGCTGCGATGACTCCAAGATCTGGGCGTCTTTGATAAACTCTCACACGGTAGAAGACGGTTTCTCGCGTACCTGCTGGGTGAGCTCCCGGCTCAAGGCCACCATTTCCGTGTATCGGGAAGACTGGTCATACTGGCCAAAGCCCTGCCAGGTCGCTGGGCCTGATGTCAAGAAGAATGATGAAGAGAGGAAAGAAGCGTCTGAGATGGAGACGGAGGATCTTCAACCAGTACCGGTGGAAGAACCACGACTAGGGCTTAGGAATCGGTTATCGCCGAGTCTCTTCCGACAAAACAGCGCCCCAGACGAAGAATTGAGCATATCGCAGTTGGATACATCGAGAGATTTCAAGTCAGATGGCCGTCAAGATCTTTACGTGTGGTTGCAGCTCGATGATGCGCAATGGGAACTCTTGGAGTGGTGGGACTTGGTCCCTCGTGGAGAACCCTGGAAAACCGAGTACAACAGGAAAAGAGCATTCTTCTCGAAAAACAGGAGTGATAGAGGGGTGGAACTGGACCCAGGTCTAAGATGCCAAGTATGCTTTCGCTCTCGTGAAATGTGTGCTTCGCCTCCTGTCGAAGCAGAGAGGCATTGGACATGACGTCTATAACATGATTAAAAATATGAAGAGGGTGAGAACATAAAAGAAGAGTTACGGCGCCATAGTGTTTAAAATTATTATATACGCTGACTATGATTTGGTAACTCACTGAGATTCTATATCTAAAAATAATAACTCAAAAGGCCTAAGATCTTACTACCTAAGTTATAACATGAGAAATAGTAGCCTCACCAAATATTCATAATATCTCTCCAATATCAATGCGCCTACTAACATAAGTCATTATAGAGCCTTAAAAACAAAACTCAAACAATTCAAAATTACCTACTAATATCAGTCCAGGAGGTATTCACTAAAGAGCGTGCCACCACGCCTCAACCTGTTCTAAATTACAGCAGACCCCAAGGCTATATCACGATACGAAATGTTGTCTTGATCGTCTTGTTACTAAGGAGGGCCTTATGAGTACTCATTCACCTTGACACCATGTTGACAACAAACCTCAGTCATTTGCAGCCGATGTTAGGCTATAGGCAGAGTGCTTTCAGACATGGCTACTAGAGAAGCCTCTCCTTCAATGAATCCCGTAGTGAGAATCGTTACCCTGGGGGAGGCTTCGAGGTGAAAAGTGCCGGCGGACATTTTTACCCTGTTGGGCGGTTGTAGCCCCACCAGGCTGACCTTTAACGGGATGAAATCTCGGCCATGAGTCATGCGGGGTGATACTCACCTGATTCAAGGTGCTTTTCTTCTGGCACGGGCCTCACTGTTGGCTCTGTAATACTAGGCAGCGGTGAATAGGTTATCTCATGGGACGAGTGCTTACGAAAGGCCCAATCAGGAGCTCGAATGAATCTAAAAAAATATGATAGAATCTCAGAGGATGGGAATCGTGTGTCTAGAATCTCAGGAAACCCTGAAATCCTACCGTAATCTCCTTCTCAGCCTCGGGTTTTATTTATATTCTCTTTCTATAAATTCTATAAAACCCCTTCAGCTCGCCCTTCTGTTTAGCCCTGTTCAACACCAAACCTCTTCACATCCATTATCCTTGGACCATCAGTCACAAACCCGAACTCATCTAGACTTACACACGCATTCCCCATCAACATGGCCCAATCCCAAGTTTTCTCTCAGACTCTCCGATCCATCACCCGCACCAAGTTCGAACAGTTGGCCAGGCAAAAGCGCGCCTACGAGTCTGCAAAGACCGCCCTTCTGCGTGATGTGAACGATGAGCCCAGCCCTAAGAGAGCCAAGATTCTAGTTGACGGGGCTACAAAGCTATCTGATACTTCTTCATTGTCGCAGCAACCCACAGTCGAGATTCTCCAGCGATTCCTTCTCCAGGCAGTGAACGACCCCTCCGTTTCCCAGGAAGCTATAGAATCATATGAGCATGACTTGCGCAACGAGCTAGACGCCTGCTCCGAAAAGCACCGCTTCGCTGAGCTGTACGCTAAGCTGATCGAAGAGTGGATCTCGACTAGTGAATCTGACTCTAGCCAACTCCATGTTCCACGCGCTGAGAGCCAGGAGCAGCGCGCGATTTGGGAGCAGTACGTCTTTAGTGCCAAGGAAGTAGACGGGGATGCCATCAAGACCTACCTCGGTAACCTCTTCCAATCTGAAGGGTCTAGTCACGTCAAAAAGGCCTATAATGATCTCATGGAATCATTCAAGTCTTTCCAAGAAACCTGGGATGAAGAAGATACTCATTTTGACGAGGATTCCCTACAGCATTGTATCCAGGGACTCCTAAGGTCCGATCTTTTGAACGACCAGAAGCGCATGACCCTGAACGACTTCCTTGGAAACAAAGTGGTTCTTCGTGAGATTGCAGATGTCCTCAACATGCGCATGAGGACCCGAGTTTCGTGGGAATGGGATGGTGATTGCACTGTGGAACCTCGCCGGAATCTCAACGGCCGCTACCGTTTCTACCCGGATGAGGATCTCCTGCAATCTCTGTTCCTCTACTATATCGGCAGGAAATGGTGTGTCATGCTGCGCCAGGCAGCTGAAACCTTCTGCAAGCAGCGCCAGGTGATGAAGCCTGCGTTTCCTGCTCTAAGCAAGGAGGAAGCGCGCCGTCGACAGCACTTCCTCAGATCGGCAGAGGGAAAGATGACCAGCGACTCTCTCTCGAACCTGCTTGATGAGCATTTCAATAACGAGATCTTTTTAGATCAACTGCCCGTCAAAATGGACGAGCAGCGAGGCGGCTACAACGATAATAAGGAGAGCGTAGAGGATAACCGCAAGTCTCCCATTGCAGTGGTTCAGAAACTACTTCATACGCTACAAACCCACATCATCGTCCAGAACAAACTCGGCCGTGAGACCACCGTCATACGCTCCGACTTTAAGTGGTTCGGTCCGAGTCTCCCTCACCAATCCATCTTTTCCGTTCTTGAGTTTCTCGGCGTGCAGCCCGACTGGATCGACTTCTTTCGCAAGGTTCTCGAGTGCCCACTTCGCTTGGAAGACGACTCACCCGACACTCCTGCTCGAACACGGAAGAGGGGTATCCCTCTTAGTACCCCCATAGCTGATTTCTTTTCCGAGTCAGTCCTCTTCTGTCTCGACTTTGATATAAACCAGAGAGCCAACGGTGCTCGTCTCTACCGCCTTCACGACGACATGTGGTTCTGGAACTCGGCCGAGACATGTGCCGCTGCCTGGCGAGTCATAAACGAGTTTACTGATCTGTTTGGTCTGGAGTTGAACGAGGAGAAGACGGGTAGCACCACCATACGGCCAAGGAGCAGCGATGGGAAAATTGATGAGGTCCAAGGTCTCCCCTCCGGTGATGTCACCTGGGGCTTCCTGAAGCTTGATACAACCGCTGGCAAGTTCATCATCGACCAAACCAAGGTTGACGCGCACATTGACGAACTCCGACTTCAACTAGACGCGTGCAAGAGCGCTCTAGACTGGATCCGTGCATGGAATACTTACGGCTGCCGCTTCTTCACAACCAACTTCGGGTCTCTAGCCAAGTGCTATTCTCGCGCCCACGTTGACGCCATCCTCAGCACATTCCGCCATATCCAGAAAATCCTCTTCCCCGAGCTTCGTGGCGGCGTTGGCGCCCGATTGAAGGAAATGCTCGCAGAGCGGTTTGGTATCACCGATGTACCTGATGCCTTCCTGTACGCACCCGTCGCGCTAGGCGGCCTGGGTCTCAAGAACCCGTTCTTGATGCCATATATCTATCGCGATAACATGCCTAAGAATGCAGGCACGATTATGGACAAGTTCCTTGAGGAGGAGAAGCTGGAGTATGACGCGGCAAAGAAGGCGTTTGAGTCACCAGACGAGCAGTTCGGGGACTTGAATGACAACCCGGAGTTTATGGACTTGGAAGACAAAAATACGTTTTTCAGCTTCGAGGAGTACACCCGGCACAGGGAGAGGACATCGGCAGGACTGAGAACCGCGTTCCAAGCTATCAGCGAGGAGCCCCAGCCAACAACGCTCGAGGCGCCCAATATCCTCTCAGGGCTGCTTTATGAGCTTCCAGAGGATTGGTACCACATGAAGCCGTACGAGCAGTGGATTTGTTCGCAGCACTCGAAAGAGATGGTTGCGCGGTTTGGAGGCTTGGTTATTCTTGAGAAGGGGTTACTGCCGACAGGGGTGATGGAGATGCTGCAGCAGAGTCGATTTCAGTGGCAGGGCTGAGTTTAGGGAAGAGTGATCTCAGTGGGGTTTGTGGATGACGGCCAACAGAGAGGTCATGGGGCACAAATCTGAAGAATGTACCGAAACTACTACTATAAGACCTCGTGAAGATATTTTAGCATATCAATATTTCCACACGTGCTACTAGGCTCCAGACCTTAAGCACCGTATTCCTTGGTCCTCTTGGTTTGTTTAATGGCCCATACTGTGTTAGCACTAGGACATAATATATGTTGAGGTGGTTCATATTAAGGTAAGCTAGCGTCTGACTTAGCCCCTATGCTAATAGCTTTCCTTCGTCATGCCAGATCGCCTAGACTACGGCCATATTACCACCGCCATTCATCACCACAGAGTATTGTCTATGACGAGACCTTTAAGCTTCAACCCTGCGGCGTTCCTACTCCTGGCCTTTGCTGGTTTATAACGCGTCATAAACAGATTCGGGAACCTGTATATAACACTGACTGCGTTGTCTTGTCAGTGGGGAGGGAGTCCAATGAGATTTTTAAGTCGTTATTCGGAAGTCGGGAACGATTTGCTAGCGGACTATTTTAGCTATTTATAGAGGCCTCCTCCATCGTTTTCTCTTGCTCGACAGGCGTCAAGGCCCTCACCATTCGGGGCCTACCCTATAGCAGCAGCATAGCAGTTGGTGATGATGTGAAGAAGCGGCTGCCTACCATCGCGCCGCTATGACAACCTCCGTTTCAACCACTTCCCCGACACGGTCGAGGAGACGCAGGTTTAGATCGAGGTGCGACTTGCGCAGTAGTTGGCTCTAACCGAGCTTCCTGTCATATCTCACACGTCACGGAGACCTATAAGCCAAGGGGGATAAAACCGGTAAGATACGATGTTTTCTCAGCCAACACTACCGGTAATGCACCAGGTCATTGCTGCCTGGTACAGCATTACTAAAACAGTTATGCACTTTTCTGCCCGAACTGCACGTTGCTTTGGTTGAGCTATTGTGGCTTACTAGGGTGCTACGGGCGCCTGATGGGCTATGCTACGTTTGAGGCTATTATTTATGCTGCACAATACGTAGTTAGATCGGGAGGGAAGACGCAGCCTGGCAGCTCGTGGCGCTATACGATCTTCTGGCCCAGTTATTTCACCAGGGGCCGGGCTTCAACTATAACCAAGAACAGATTTCTTGGTGCCATATATCATTACTATAGATCAATTTGTAATGGAGAAATGAGGCCAGAAACTAAGCGGGGCATTGTCATGTCCCACTGAACTGCAGTTGGTTCAGTTACTGATGCACAAGAACGCCGTACATGAAGCGCCGAGGCAGAGTAAGCAAGCCTCGTCGCGTCACCGCGCACCCACAGCCAACGATTTTCACCTGTTGGCTTGGCTGCAGCAAGTGGACTCCTAACCGTCCCTAAGCCGGCCACTTATCGTCCATGGCGGTTCATAGACAGCCCTAACTAAGAGATCAGGCTGGGGCTCAGAGCTGTTTAATTCGCCGATCAGCTGCGGAGGGACCAGGATCTGAAGTGCAGCCCGAAGCGGCAACGACTCTATGTTCATAACTGGCTGTCGGCTGTGTTGTTTCTGTTGAGTTGCTCAGCCCCTCCGAGCCGTTGGCCAAATCACTCAGCTGAAGACAGGGGTTGTAACCACCACACCCACCACACCACCGAGGGCTATCCCGCTTCTGCCAGGGTTACTAACACTTATCTTTGATACCAATCGTCCACCACGAGAC
This sequence comes from Fusarium ambrosium, assembly GCA_003947045.1. Classification (NCBI taxonomy): domain Eukaryota; kingdom Fungi; phylum Ascomycota; class Sordariomycetes; order Hypocreales; family Nectriaceae; genus Fusarium; species Fusarium ambrosium. Next base: position 99,989 of record NIZV01000142.1, read on the forward strand.
GTAAACCGCTGAAATGCTGGGCTGGTCGGCCCAGCACGCCACCTCCGACCTCGAGCAAATCTCCTTGAAATTGGCCACTGAAGTTGTGGGTGTGGAGGAATTGGGCTTTCAGCATCGAAAGTGCAAATGTCGCCCAAGGACCACGCAGCCTGCTGCGCCAAGGCTCACGTCAACAGCCACGCACCTGTCCAGACGGGTGCTATCCCTTCTTCAGCCCCTTTCACCGGCAGCGGCCGCCGGGAAACGAGTCGTCGTTCGGTGGACGACGGGCTAAAACACATATAACTAGCTCGATTTCTTCGCAACAGCCTTGAGAGTCCCGGCCGCATTGCATACTCGATTATTCCATACCCTCGTCATACAATATTCGTTACACATGGATCGGATTTTCGGCAACGGTTCGGCAAGCCACCGCAACGCGACTTGGGAACCCGAACCCACTCAGCGTGGCACGTTTAGCATCTTGTCGACATGTCTCATTACCCTCTCCCTATGCGTGTGGACAGCCGTCCATCTGAACATTCCCTCAAGAGAGGAAAGATCACAGGACGAGCCGCGGGGCGACTCGAGTGAGAAATGGTCGTTGAAAAGCTTGCGCTGGACGGCACAGACGTTTCGCAAGGCTGGTTGGATGATTTTAGGAATTCTCGCGCCGGAACTGGTACATACGATCGGCGGAACAATTTTCTCAACACGTCTCGCTGACCATCGTATCCTTAGGTCCTTTTCACCGCTCTTCAGCAATTCTGGGATGCATCTGATCTCAGAAACCTTCCACTTGAGGCGGCTGGATCTCGTACTGAAACAGCTGAGACTGGTTCTGAAGCAGCTGAGTCTCGTACTGATCGAGATCTTGAGGTAAGTCCATTGCCCGAGTCATTGTTCATAGATAATGCTATTTCTAATCACAAGACATTTAGAGCTGCCCCGACGGAGGAAATGATGCAGACAAGAAACCTAAGTGCTCGCTTGTCCACGGCTATTTTGCCGCTATGGGAGGATTTGAATTCGTGACAGGAGACGATTACGATATCTTCCCCAGAAAGACTTCTGGTGCAAAGCGAACTGCCCTCACGATAACTCCAGCCGGACTCCGCTACCTGGCCAACGAAACGCCGGTCAAAATTCCGACAATTCGCCGGAGCGAGATAGAAGACAAGAGCAAAGGAAGCGCGTTGGCTAAAACGCTAGTCTGCCTTCAAGGTATTTAATCAAATGTCCCTAAAACTTCATGTTAACTCTCTGACAAGATCTGATAAAAGCTTTTTGGTTCTGTACCCAATGCATCACACGCTTCGCTCAGCATCTTACAATAAGTTTGCTCGAGCTCAACACATTTGGGCACGCCCTATGCGCTCTGTTGATGTATTGTCTTTGGTGGTACAAACCGCTAGACATTGGGGAACCCGTGCAAATCTGGGTCGGCGAGGAGACTGTGGATTACGTCGCCGCCATGTGCGTGGCTAGCAGGCTCGACTCCCGCTATTCAGAGCTCGACTGTTTGCCGGGGGGCCGGCATTCAAACCCATGGCATAATTCCAACCAGGGACAGTCCTGTTTCGCATTTCCCGTCGAAAATGCCAACTCGAGCGAGATTTGGATTGAAGGACGGGGTAAGAAAATGAAGAGAGACGCTATCAGCCGGATCCTTCGCTTTTGTGGATTAAACAAGTAAGCAATCACCGTTTCCACGCCTTCACTACTAGAAGCCTAATATTGCTATTATTAGAGCAAGGCGATTGTATGGCCTACGCCTGGTTGTCGATATCGATGCGGATAATGAGCTTCAAATTCAGATTTGGAAAGAAATGACAAAGATACAAACTCAAACCCAACCGGCCGCCCGGGCAAGCAAAGGATAAATTTTCAACTCGACTCGGGCGCCCATGTTCCGGAAAGTTCTCTCTCGTTCATTGAACTTGCCAATCATGACATTCACCGTTGGAAACTCGCACTTCGGGAACACTCCAAATTGTCAGTAGGATCACATTTCCACAACATCCGGGACTCCCTTACGGACCGTATACGAAATTTTCCGAGATTCGATGGCGTCCGCCGGTCTTGGCCACTCTACTTGGTCCTGAGCATTATCGGTTCCATATATGGTGGACTGCACTGCCTCGCCTGGAACGCACCGTTTGCCACAGACCTGGAAAGCCTCCTGTGGCGGTTGTCTAGCGTGGCAGTATCCTCGATCGGTGCCTTGATACTGCTCGTGTACACCTGGGAACTGGCCCCGCCGATATGGAGAGGCAACCCAGTGGACTCAATCGAGCCAGTGGGAAGTTGGATTTATGAAAACACGTGGGGAAAGATTCAAGACCTTCTTCATTATCCGCGGGATGGCTGGATTGAGAATATAGGAGAATGGTCACTCTTGCTGGTTCTCTTCCCCTTCAGGGCGCTATATGATGTTTTCATCGTCGGGTTTATACTTCTTTACTGCCTGGCTAGGGTTTACTTGGTCGTGGAGTGTTTTATCAACCTCGCCCACCTGCCGGATTCGGCGTATCTGCTGCCAAAGTGGTCGCAGTATGTGCCGCATATCGCCTAAGGATTGAAGAGGAGGTAGATAGTATATGTGAGGGCTTTGTAGTATAGGAATTTCTTTGAAGGTCGGGATTGGAGACGTGTAGTTACGTGGTGTAAAGCAAGTCCACGTCTAAGTGCGAAATGCGTTTTGGGAATATCTAATCCGGACGCATTGATGATAGGATAATTATTTGACAGCCTTGATTTTCCAACTCGCCAGTCTGATGCTATGGCCCTTGACATTTAGGTCGTAAGTGTTCTAACACCGAGAAGGTGATACGGTATTGATTGCCTACCCATGTTCTCTGTCAGCCACTGGCCACGAGCAACATCTTGCCCTGGCAACGACAAGAGGAGAGAATGGGTCAGCTCTAGCTAGAATAATGACCCATTAGACGGCTGCAGAAGAGAGGAACCTCTGATGATTCTTCAACCTAGAATCCAGGCGGAAATGAAACAGGTTGTAAGAGTCACGTTGACTATAATCACGAGACACCCAAGGGTGAAAGCAGTCCAGATTCCCACAATCAAGAGGACCTCCGTTCTTTAAGTTGTAAAGGACCGCTAAGAAGCAAACTCTCTACTCAGCACAAGACTACGTATGCCACAATCGACAATCTTGGTCATCGGTTATCCCGACTTCAACTATAATAAAGAACACATCTGGGTGTCCAACTGATCTGCCTCAGCCCAGCTTCATCGCCCGCTCGTAAGGAGATGGTCAAATAAGGCTGGGACTTTTTACTCACTCTGGCACATTATCTGTTTACTCTTGGTGTAATTTGTGAATGTTCATTCGAGCTGCCAGTATCTCCTCAAACAATGTCTATGTTAGAGGGAGACAGACAGACTGATATCACGAGAGATGCGAAATTGGCACGCACGAATTATCGTTTCTAGTTCACTTGAGCTCCGAAGTTGGAAATGATGCTGTCGTTGGGTCAGAGATGGAGCTTTGCACCATGGTCGATCGGTAGGTAGGTATTGAGGAAGGAGCCAACCACCATCACCATCCATCCATACCATCATGGGCGAACGAGAAATCTTTCGTCCTTCAACCATCATCGCAATACCGATAAACTTCGAAGCATACATCGCACACATTTCGAACACTCAAACCATCAAAATCAACCGATTTTTATACCCCAGAATCACTCATACCGTCAAAATTCAATTCAACATGTCGACTACACCAGCTACCACTCCTCGCCCCGCCGCCACCTCTACGCACAAGCGCAAGCGTAACATCACCGCCCATAGCATCCTGGAAGAAATGGAGGCTCGAGGGTATACGCCAGTTAGCCCTGAGACCGACGCTCTTTGGAACAAGTGCAAGTCTAAGGCCAGGCGTGTACTGAACCATCCCGAGGCCGATGTCGACGATCTTAAGGATCATTGGAAGACAGTTTCCAAGCTCGTCTGCGCCAAGACCGATGCCAAAGAGGCTGCCGAGAAGCACAAAGCGATCGAAAAGAAACTCAAGGGCAAACTCCAGGAATCGAAGGACCAGTTACACAATTTCGAGAACCTCATGCAGATCGGCGACTGGGCCGCTGGGCTCCAAAACATAGTCAAGGGCGCCGAGTCAGAAGTCGTGCACGAGTTCGTGGAGGACTTGAAGAGAAAGTTCAAAGCAAGCGGGCTTTCGACGGACGACGCGGAGACCGAAGCACAGAAATACAGAAGCTTCACGGTGGTCCATGGGTTCCAAGCCACTGAAATTCTAGCTCGAGTCCAACCGGAACTTGACCAGATACGACAATGGCGAGCGGATGGCGAGAGGAGAGGCCACGAGCCTTCAACGCCATGTCTGGATAGAATAGGCGCCATCTGTCTGCACGTTGGAATCGATCGGGCCTTATACCTATCCTTACTTCGGATATACGACGAGCGCAATAGGACAGCTCACCATCCGCCACCATTCGATGAATATATCGATAGCGACGGAAAGATGGATTGGTACGAGGTCCGGAAGGCATGCAAGACACATAGACGACGGGCCAGGAGACACTTCAAGAAGGGCAAAATCAGCGAAGCCCAACTTGATCTGTTTCTTGAAACTATCGATACCTGGCTACGAGTCCAAGTCAGTTATCCTAGGCGTGGCAAGCCTATTCCGACTGCCCAAGGCAAGAAGGCCGTCACGAAAGCTCGCAAAGGCGCCAGGCCTGCCGTCATGGTGCCTGATAGCCCTTGGACGAAGGGCAAGTGGGACGACATCGAATAGGCATCTACACTTCGGACGTTCTGCGGTTGGCACTGGGGCTTTTTGGGTGATGATGGATAAGCACCTATGCTACATCAGTCTGGCGCGTACCTGAGCCTCCTGCGCGGAGTTGAGGTCTGAAGATCCGGTTGGAATCGGCCTGAATTTCACCCTGGGTGTTGCAAGATGCCAGGCAGGCACTGCTGGTTATCAATCAGTCTGGCGCGTACCTCAGCCCTCCGTGGGGAGGTGGGGTCTGAAGATCCGAATGGAATCGGCCAGAAGCACATCCTTGATGCCAGATGTTCGTCATCTGTCTGACAGATTGCAAGCCATTAGCACTGCTTTCGGTCGGATTGGGCTTTGCCCAAGCATCATATTCGTCTAAATGGTTCATCAGGGGGGTTTTTCATCCGGGGGCTTTTCATCAGGGGGTAGTTCATCAG
>NIZV01000143.1:0-104960 GCA_003947045.1 Fusarium ambrosium
TTTACCCTCTCTCCCACAGCGTCAAACCTGTCAGAGAAGCAGAGGGCGTCTCCAGCGTCCGAGCCCCCAGGGGAGGGCGCTCTAGACCCTGCGCTGGCGCCTGTGGCGTGACATTCGCTGACAGGCCTTTGGGGTCCCATTGGGGGCAGCAGGGGGTGGAAATGTGGGATATCCGGTGAGCGCTCTCTCTCAATGAATGCGTTGCAATCCCATGTAAGCCCCAGGCCAGGCGCGCCCCCTTCACACAGCCCCTGGGGGTGTGAGAGAGAGAGGCCTGTCATGGTAGTACCCAGATGCCGATGTGATCTTTTTAAGGTAGTGTTGGCCATGACTCGAAAAATACTTAAGATCTAAGGTCATCCTCTCGATATTGTTTCTTCTTCTTCAGTGTGTTTGAATCAGTTTCTTCAAGTTTCCCTTCACTTAACCTGCATATACTATTATTTCTTATTTTCTTCATTGTTTGGAATAGCTGGTCTCTATACCTTCATTTGAAATCGCCAGCTTTTTGGATAACTCTTCACCATGCCTGCCTGGTCTTCCCTCTTTACTCTCCTGGCCGCTTCGGCTCCCCAGGTTCTGGCTTCTTGCGCCTATGGAACTCATCTTCATCCTCGAGCTGAGGCCGGGGCATTTGAAGAACCCAAGTTTGGATACAACGGTATCAAAGTAAGTTTTTTTCTTCTTCTCGTTTTCGATCCGATCACGATTTCATTTTAAGCATCATCCTACAATGAAACCCTACAACATGCACAAAACCCTGAAAATCACCAATCCTTCCGTTATAGTTTTCAAGGGTCATAAATTTTAACTTCCTTTCTTTAGGGCCCAGTCAACTGGTACTCTCTCGACGCTGCTAATGCCATGTGCGCCACTGGCAAGAACCAGTCGCCAATCAACATGGCCAAGGGCTCGTTTAACCTCATCCCTGCATCGGAGCTGACCCTCGACATCCCCGACTTTACCGAGGGCGCCGAATTTGAGAATCTCGGTACCACCGTCGAGATCATCGCCGAGGAGGCCGGCGGTGGCAGCCTCGAGCTGGGCGAAACCTCTTACGAGCTCAAGCAGTTCCATTTCCACCTCCCCAGCGAGCATCTTGACAACGGTACCAGCATGGCTATGGAGATGCACATGGTGTGGCAGAGTGCGGAAGAGGATATCGCAGTCATTGGTGTTTACATTGACCTTGACGATGGTGCTACTGCTGCGGCTTCTGCTTCCGCCAAGATCCACCACGCCCGCGGCAACAAGGGAAAGATGGAAAAGAGGTCTGCGCTGGAGCCTCGGCAGAGTGCAGCCACACCATCCACTGTGCTTGAAACAGTTCTGGGGTCGGTGGATAAGATTGCGACCCCTGGCGCAACCACTCACACGGAGCCGCTGGCCATGTCTGAGATTGTCAAGCTCCTGACCTCGGGGTCGTTTCAATCGTGAGTTGTGACACATATTGAACATTAATGGAGGCGCTTTTTTCGCTAACAATCTTTTTGCAGATACGCCGGCTCGCTTACAACGCCTCCTTGCAGCGAAGGCGTCAAGTGGCTCGTCTCCAACAAAAAGGTCTCGATCAGCACCAGCACCTACCTCAAGGCCCGATCCGTCATTGGCTTTAATGCGCGATATCCCCAGAACGCCCCTGGAGAGGAGAACCTGTTGCAGCTGGCCGCAGACGCCGAGGATGCTCACGAGGGTGATGACTGAAGTGGTGGTTCGTTGGTGGAGTAATAATTTGACTTGTTATACGAGGGATTCATTTTGTGCGAAAAATCGTCTGTTTGCCTGCAAAAGAATGCCTTAAAACTGTACCCAGCACAAATCTGGCAATATAGACTTTGTTGATCTTGTCCTTGAACCTTAAAGACCCTTGTTCCTTATCCAATGTGCACTTCGCCCCCGATGGGACCCTTGAAATGTGTCACGAGAGATGACGAAAGCGTAAGCGCCTGTTGGCCAAAGAACGATGTCCCCTGTACACATACAGCAAAACACGCGAGATTACGACTTCTTGTGCAGCTGCCATTTCTTGACTTATTCCCCCGACCCCGAAATCCCCTCCCCTCCCAACGGCTTAACCGTCGTCTGTCCCCATATCTTGGCAAAACTCTCTCGCACGGGGAGCCGCATCCCCCGTCATCCCCATTCAGGCAGGTTGAGAAGCCGATCAATGCGTGAGATCCAACACGCGTCCGTCCGTTCCCCTCTTGGCCTCTCCACACATCCAAGCTTCGCCCATCCTTTACTTCTTGCGGGATAAGTTATGGATCGTGGAGAATTAGCTGTCAAGGCTTAGAGTTTACATATCGTTCGATATTCTTCTTGGCATTTGTGTCTTGGCAGACGCCGGTGCCTCTTTTCATCGTGTTTGATGGATGCTCAATTGAGGCTTTTTTATCTTCTGATGGCACGGACGGTCCTTGTTAAATTATACAAATTCCAGCCCGCTAAACTGTAATTTTTTATGCCATTACAACTCTGACATTATGCCTTCCCACTGATAAGCATATGCAAGGTTGCATTGTACCATCTCGTTTTCGGCATCGAGCTCGCCAAACATGGATTAATGCACTCTCCTCGGTTGACTGAATGGTGATAGTTTGACGGTCTAGACTCTGGTGGTAATTAAAAAAAAGGCTTTCAGTTGAAGAAGGCTTGAAAATAACACATCACATGCCCTATATAGTCGCGCGCCGCCTCCAAATGAGATTTTAGAGTTGGAGGGGTTTTTTGTGTGTTCAGACTTGGCGCCACCACCACCACCAACCCGGCAGTTCCCATGTCGTTTCCACCAATGCTACTCTCACGAGTCAAGCAAAGGGGGAACCTTTTCAACGAGATACTCCACGATTGCATCAGGACCCTTCTCGACTTGCAAGCCTTGTGGGATGGCGTGCGTCTTGATATCCGGGATGATGGATTTTGCCAAGGCTTGAATCTTATCCGACTCTTCGGGCGTCCACATGGATGCGCAGAACTGGTGTGCATCAGAAATTGTGATTCTCGATAGAAGGATAGGGTGGCATCTTACTAGTACATTCGGACGATGTTCAGTCACTTTGGGTACCACCTGGTCGATACCTGCCGAGGTGAGATACTTGATACACTAAAGATGGGACGAACATACTTTCACAGTTATCGACATGAGTAATATCATAGTCCTCCTTCAAAGCATCAATGAGCCTACCGATCAACCTCTTCGCTCTCTCAGGAGCAGTGTTGACCGTAACGAGTCTGAATGGACCTTTGCGAGTAGCCATATTGAAGATAGTTATCGTGCCAAGTCCGCCGAACCTGTCTAGACAAAGTATGGTAGTTATAAACCGCTCAACAAACCGTTATAAAGATCAACGGTTGGGCGGGGTCAAAAACGGTTCCGGGGCTCGGCATCATTCTCGGCAATTTCTCCGTTGAGGGGGTTACAGCGAACACATGCCCCCGAAACCGGATCCATCTCATCTGCGACAGGTGATGATGTAAACATATAATAGATTCATGGCTTCGGACATATATGTTTGCCGATCGGATCGGTGGGGGGTGACACTCGCTAAACTTACTTGTTATTTGGAATTTGAGATGAAACTGGGTGGTGGTTTTTATAGATACGGAGGCGTTACAAACGTTTTTGTGTCAGGTGTCTGTGAAAAATGTTTATCTCCTGTAATTACTCGTCTCCTTTTTGATAATGGTGACGAGTGATCTAGCCTACGTTCATTGATATGGGATGGGATCACTCGACTCTCGGGAACGTGACCACTTCCCTTCAGGGGGAAAGTCATCTTCCGGCATTGCGAGTGTCTAAATTACAAGAATTTCGGCACCGATTTCGGTCGGGACATTAGTACTCGTTGCTATCTCTACTTCACCCGCTGCGATTCACTTCTCTAGGGTGGGAATGGGCTCAACGGGATGAGGTTGGGCAGTTATGGTAAACAGGCAATCACATCAAGCTCTTCAAAAGAGAGAATATCATTTTCCACATTAAATGCTGGCTTTAAACCTCCTCTCACAAGTTCAACGAGATTCCTCAACACCAAGAGGCTCAAAATCCCCCTTGCCACTCGGGGCATGCATGGACCGGAGGCTCCTTCATTTTTCACAGTCAGAGAGTGTAATTGCGTATGCACAAACATGATGGGCCATGACTTGCAAACTAAGGCTGGGATACTTGCGACCCATTAAAATACTTGTTCATAGCTTCTCTCTTTTCGTTTAAAACTCTCAGATGGACTGGCAATCTCTCTCTTGTCGGGAGACCCTGGCATGACTCTCTCCTCAAACTTGGATGGATCCAGCGGAAGCTCCGCATCTTTGGGCAAATCTCGAAAACCTAAATAATATGCATAATGGCTACAGCCAAGGATCTTTCCGCGATGTGGTACCTATCCAGGGCAAGCGCGCCGACCTGAACCAGATGCAAAGTGGTCCCGCTTGGTGATATCGGTAGAGTCCATGCTCTGGATGGATGTCTCTGTATCCTCCTCTAGCGTTCGGGGATGAACATTTCCGGGTCGTGGTGTTGTCTCTTATCGTGCCCAATCGCAATTGCATTGAGATGTAGCTCGGCGTCCTTTGGGGGTCTCCAGCGCCAAGTCTCTTTCATGACACATCAAACGTATGGAATTTCATGTACGTCTTGATACACTGGCAACCTATTTTTGACGACTTGGAGTATCAAGCTGCGGATTTTCGCTTGTACATCTGGAAAGAGAAAAATGGCCTCAAGGAAGCTCTAGGTCGAAATGTGGCTAGTGTCGGCAGCGCCCAAGCCCAGACCCAAAGCCATGAAAGCAACCTCAAAGCTCTCAAAGCTGGACAAATCTCCACTCTTAACAAGGCTGGGTAAGAAGGCTCTTTGCAAGAGGCCTTTCGGATTCTCGTTTCGGATTCTCTCAAGCTTCTCCATGCTAACTTCGGGATCGGGGTGAAATCTTTCCCGGCTCTTCTTCTCCCATTGGCTTCAAGGCCAGGGGTAAGTGGTATAACAGTGGAAGGGTGTCACGAGGCTGACTTCGGGGAATGTGCCTATGATCAAGGCAAGTCCAGTCTCGTACATATAATCTACTGTCTATAACACGATCTCCATTCTCCGGAATATCCATGCCAAACATCTGGAGGGAGAACACGCTGTGGGTGTAGCCCAGTATCATCCTAAAAGTTGCTCATGCGGTACAGCTTTCTCCCCGTTGACAAGCTGAAACAGAAACTTGGTTGACTCACGATAAAGGCACGGCAGAATGTGGTCGGCTCTTTGAAGGCTGCTGAGTGTTGAATTGACGGCCTTTCGATGCCTCTTCCGCCTAGGCTTTGTCGAATCTAGTACCAAGACATCCCAACTGTTGGCCATATGCTCGCTGCTGACGATCCACCGAGGCCTTCTGCTGGTGTTGGCCGACCGCTTCTCCATCGATCTTCGTCATCGGTTATCCCGACTTTAACTATAATAAAGAACACATTTCTAACACATCATAGCATCATATCCCAATGCTAACACAGTGGCCTTCTGCTTCTCCATCAAAGCCTTGAAGACCTTGTCGCTGTGGAGATTATTCGACTTACATGACGAGAATGTGTACCCCAGCCATAAGCAACGTCCATCTTTCATCTGGCTTCCTTGACCAAATCTTCCGCAGAGCTTCTAGCCCCGAGACCAAATTAGAGAAGCCGCTTCTCATGTAGTGTCTCATAAAAACATGCTCAAAGAATTCCATGTGTTCATCAAGGAGACAGCTAGCCGCAGCCACAAAGGATGCCCAGACCATCACCTGTTCGCCCGGTGCTCCGAGGGGAAAGGCCTCCAAGGTTTCTTTGAAGTGTTCGACCCGGGTGATGGAATCGGCGATGTCAAGCGCTGAGGGCGCATTTAATTGCGACGAAGTCAGGTACATATTAATTGCTTGTTGAACGAGGTCGGTAATAAATGCGAACGAGGCACTGTGTTCTGGGTAGACCGATAAATGGTGGGTTAAGCAGTTAAAAAGCCTAGAAGCGTGTTCCTGTGATGAAACAACGGCGAGTCCAGATTCCTCGCTGAGTAGTGGTGCGGCATATAGACGTATCCTGTCGAACCTATGGTCAGAAATCTCGTCTCGAAGCATCAAAGTCGTAAACTTACTTGGCCACTTCTGGCAAGATAAAGTTAGCAACTTCACCGTCCCCCAATGTCTCACATCCACCCATAGCAGCGAGCGCGGACTCGAGCATGCGAAACAACATGGGAAAGTCTGACCGACCAGTGACCATAACACCGACGTGGAGGACGAGAATGGTAATCAGGATGGAGTGTTTCCGTTCGGCACTGCAGCTTTCAAGTTCGGGCTGTTGCTGCAGACCTGAGATGACGCGCCTATACAGTTGGTTTGGATCTGGGGCTTGAAGATTCGCTCTTGTAATATCACTAGGAGAGTGGAACCCTGTTGTAGGAGATCTGTTTAACCAGATGTGAAAAGCAGAAACCGTGAGGACTGCATCGAGAACCAGCCTGTCACCCCTGGCGAAGGGAAGGACTAAGTGCCTCCATCCGTTGTGAGACCCGTCGATGGCAGTCATCTCACCTGCAATATGGCGGGAAACTAATGATATTAATCAGTAGGTACGGGTAGAAGCAGAGAAATGATGCTTACAATGTAGACAGAGGTCATTGTGCCAACGTGGCAGATGGTCCGGCACGGGCTGGTAAAGAGTGTTGTGTCCTATAAGAGTCGCCCACGTATCATCCTCAATCCGAAACAACTCGTCCGTGGAGCTGCCAACAACTTTTTGTTTATCCAGTGAGTCTAGTAAAACAAGAGACCAGTCGTCAACTGTGGTTGCACAGTTGTCAAGGTTGATATAGCTTTCGGCTGACCCGATTTGTGATAAGCCGCTGGGTTCGCTGGTTGCCTCATATTCCACTGAATTAGTAATCCCTGGGAAGTTTGCATCTGATAATATTGACCTTGATTTGGTCACTGAGGTATGTGCGGATGATTCAGTGTCCCCTTCTTGCCTAGTTCAGATGCCAGGTCAGTTCAGGTTCGTGACACTGGGCATGGGAGTCTGACTGTTGGAGGTGGCACCCGAAGCTGAAGCGCAGCCTGATACCGAGTCCTGTGCATTTTAAACCCCTTGACTTACACTTGTTGCAATGAGGCTCTGTTTTGTCACAGTGAATGCGGCGCCGTGAGCACTGGTAACAACCTAAGATTTTACCTTAGCAAGGGGAGAGGAATAGTATCTATGAAGGGATAACAAACCTTTTGTCTTGGGTACATATGGACGTTTCTTTGGCGGCATGAGTTCCAAATTTGGTGATTGGACTTCCCAGTGACTGAAATTGTGTCGGATCGTCTGCAATATCGTGGAGGGGGCCTGCTCGAGGACAGGGGGTTCGTCTCTTTGTTGAGGAGACCTAGTAGCTAGCTCTCTCCTGCCGGATTGAAAGTAATCCACTATGCTGCTGGATTTGTGGCAAGAAGAAGATGAGGAGCAGACCCCGGTACAGGGGCAGACTGAGATGGGTGTTTGGCGTCGAGGTGGGGAGGCAGGTTTCAGCACGAGTCAGGCTCGGAACCCTGGATTGTACACCCTAACAAAGTACTGCTCGGAGTACAAGATTGCTGAAGACGAGAGATTGTACTATTTCTTCATAGTACTTTCACATCGATGACTCCATCGAGGTCAAGGAAGTGTTCTTTGCCCCTGTCGGGAAGAGGAGTTGTCGGTATCGAGAGGCGCCACCCCCGCATGCTTATCACGAACCATGCATCAGCTGGGGAGACCAACTAAGCCCAGAAGGGAAAGAAAGTGAGAACACCCTTGGGACCCGAGATAAGTTGTTACTAACGAGATCGGTAACAAAATGAGAGCAGCTTTTCTAGTAGCCAATGACATTGTAGCTATCGTCAACTCGGCCTTGAGGTCGGCTTTGTTTGGGCTGCTGACGGAATTGTCACCGAGCCGTTATAGATACCGGTTGCGAAGGGATCCCTGGCCGCAATGCTTTAGCTGCCTGCAATGTCGATGGTAGGGCGCCATCCCGAAGGTCCGAATGCACTTCCCCGCGTTCTTGTTGTCTGGGGAGTGATATGATGCCGGGGTACCGAGTCGTGGACGTGATCGTATGGTGGATACACTGAGCTAATCTTTGACGCGTTGCTTTGAGCAGCTTGGAAGATGCAAGATATGAATTGATTCTGATCAAGAGAATTCATGCACATGGTAGTGTTGAGTTGATATTCCGGAGTGAGACTGGTTTAAAGCTTTCGTATGCGGTGAATGTTACCAGACAGTTCCCTTCATCCAGGCCGAAATGTCCGGTTTACCATCACCCTACAGATAAGAGATCATGGCAGAATCTTGCATGTGGGCCACTAATAAAACTTAGTGAAGTCATGGCAGGCCCTTGTACGGGGTAAGATGCTGTTGGTCAAGACTGGCATCCAGGATGTTCAGGCGTTTGTACCTACCAAAGGTTGTCTCTTGTCGGTACCTGACCATGGCACAGCTTGTCATTGTTGCCATGATCTCCCTTGCCCTTACCGCTTGTCTTACCTAGAAACTATATCAGGCTCAATACCCCCCCAACTCAAAACGCGGGATCTTGCTGTCAGACTCTTTTCATCTTCACATCCATTTACTACCCATTTGGTTTTTCGCTGCAATTCAGAATCTACAGAGTCGCCATGACCACCAACAAGGCGGTGGTTGAAAACGATGACCCAAAGGTAGAGAACACCTCTATTGGGCTCGTTGCTTCTCGTGATGAGGAGGTAGGCGAGGTTCACGACCGGAACAATGGCCAACTCAAACGGGGCCTCAAGAATCGACATATGCAGATGATTGCCATTGGTATTTACTAGCTCTGATACCATTCTCGGGTAGCTGCTTACCTCTCTCTTTAGGTGGTGCCATTGGAGCTGGTCTCTTTGTTGGATCCGGCAGTGCCTTGTACAAAGGTGGTCCGGCTTCGTTAGTGAGATAGGTCCTCCTACCGTCGCTCACCCACATGCTGACCGTCTCCAGGTGGTCGGTTACACTATTGTCGGCATCATGCTACTCACAACTGCGTTGGCCCTTGCCGAGATGGCAGTCCTCTTTCCGATCAATGGCGCCTTTTACACATACATCGTGCGCTTTGTCGATCCTGCATGGTAGGCGCCATTCCCAACGTGAAGGAACCAAGTATTGACGTGCAATACAGGGGCTTCGCCATGGGCTGGGAATATTCCTTGGCCTGGCTTACAGTTCTTCCCTTCGAGTTAATCGCCGCTAGCATCACGATCGAGTTCTGGAGGGACGATATCAACATGGGGGTGTGGGTGGCAACATTCCTCGTTGCCCTTGCCCTCGTCCAGATATTTGGCGTACGGGGATATGGAGAAGGTAACGGCTCTCCATCGTTATATATGCCGTCTCTTGACTAACCTTTACCCCAGTCGAGTTCGTCCTCAGCTCTATTAAGATCCTGGCGTGTATCGGCTTCATCATCCTCGGCATCATCATCAACTGCGGCGGCGTCGGAGAGCAAGGCTACATTGGGGCCAAGTACTGGTACAACCCAGGCGCTTTCAAGAACTCCATCAATGGCTTCTGCTCCGTCTTTGTTATTGCGGCCTTTGCCTTTGGCGGCACGGAAATGGTCGGCCTCGCTGCCGCAGAGAGCGATAACCCTCGAAAGTCGATCCCAAAAGCCAGCAAACAAGTCTTTTGGAGGATCGCGTTATTCTACATCACCAATCTGCTCATTGTTGGGCTCATTCTCCCGTCGGACGATGAGCGGTTGATGGGAGCCAGTGGTGCCAACAGCAAGGCATCGCCATTTGTGCTTTCCATCCAGGATGCGGGAATTAAGGTGTTGCCGTCCATCTTCAACGCTGTTATTACAGTTTCTGTTCTTAGTGTTGCTAACTCGTGTACCTATGGGTCTACACGCACTATGCAAGCTATGGCTGAGAGGGACATGGCGCCAAAGTTTCTATCTTATGTCGACGAAGCTGGCCGTCCCATCTGGTGTGTCGCTGTTCAGTTGGGATTTGGGCTTCTGGCTTTCATTGGAGTCTCTGGTAGTAGCGGGGTCGTCTTTGACTGGCTTCTGGCCTTGAGCGGTCTCGCCTTTGTCCTGGTTTGGGCCTCAATTTGCCTGGCTCATATCAGGATGCGAGCTGGATGGAGTTTTCAAGGACTGCCCTTGAAAAGGATGCCATACCGTACGCCCTTTGGCGTCACGGGAAGCTATGTCGGGCTCGCCCTCAACATCATTGTATTGATTGCCACGTTCTTTTCTGCACTATACGTAAGTTCTTCTAGCGCCCTCGAAGCTGGCCCAAACTGACTTTATTCAGCCCATGCCGGACTCGACACCCAACGCTGAAGACTTCTTCCGGTCCTATCTTGCATTTCCCGTCACTATACTGCTGTATCTGGGCTACAAGATCTACCATCGTGACTGGCGTTTCTTTGTGCCCGCAAACAGCATGGATTTGACGACTGGGGCGGTATTGCTCGAAGTCGAGGAGCCTGAGGAACCGAAGACTTGGTCTAATCTCCCAAAGCGAGTATGGAACACCCTTTTCTAGTGCAGTCAACATTGAGAAGGTCTTTTTGGGGATACATGCAATGGTTTTTTTTGCAAATGTGTTCTCTATTATAGTCGAAGTCCGGCTCTCGATGGAATAACTGAGCCAGGAGACCGCAATGGTTTGGCGCAGGAGGATTTGTGTCAATGGCGCGCAGAATCGTAAGGTCACCTAGGGGAGCCGTGTATCTTCATCTGAATGTTTCAGAAACCATCTGAACTACGTGGAATCATGGCGGCCGAATTTGACATGGGATCTTTCGTTCATATTGGCTACTCAAGATAATGACAATGGACCCCTGCGACCCTTCGCTTAATGCACTTACTGTAGATGTGCCATCGAGACGTAACAGGGGCAGTTAACCCTTTGGTGGGATCAATGACAGTGTTCCAATGTATTTAGGCCTCCAAGGGAATTTCGCAGTGTTGTGGCCTCACCAAGGAGACGGGACAAAGGAAGTGATAATCGCCGATTTCGGAGAGTGGCAAAAAAGAGAGCTTTCGAGACCATGCGGGCCTCACTGTGAGGATAACAGCAGGCGATTCCTTCGTCCCTGCGCCCCAAAGGTACTGTAGACTATAGATAAAGCCTTTGTTCCTGTATCTCATAAGCAAAACTTGAAAAGTCGATAGGTCCAGATCATTCTGTTGACGTTGCCATCCCCGCGGCGTGACCTTGAACTGCGGGGAGGGTGGCATCTCTGGGGGCTAGTGTCATGCAAGATTGAGAGCATGGCGTTTGCCTCCTATCGGCGCTAAACCCGAGACGTTCTTCTTTTGGCTCATCGGACGCACGTCAGAGAGTGAAAGAGGAGGAGAGAGCAGAAGTGAGAACATGAGATATTTGGCTGATTCCTATTTATTCCATTGATGCCAGCCTAATGAGGGCCTCTATATGACTGTTTGACTACCAAGACCTCGAAAACTTTTGATTCAAACGCTTTCCTGCCCTCAAGAAGATCAACCCAAGACACACTGTCACAGCAAAGATGGCAGCCTTCGAGCTTACACTAATCCTTCCTCAACTAGGATTCTGTCTCATCATAGCCACTGTCTTGCTCGCTCTGAGTAAAAGATTGGTTTGTTTGTCTTGGAAAAATCCAAACTTGGGGTTGACTAACCAACTTTCAGCGGCACCGAGGCGAAAACCTCCCTCAACACAACAAGATCGATGCGTATCGAGGCGTCGAAAAGCCTTGTACTGGTGCAGAACTGGTGCAGCCGCTGAAGGACTTTGACTGGACTGCTCAACAACCTCAGAAGTTCCGACCTTTCAAGTCAATTTACCACATTACTATGGGTAAGTAATGCCACGAGAAATGTCCATAGTACCCTTCGACAACGCTGACAATATTGTCTTGTACAGCAATCAAGTCGGACACGGCGTCAGAGCTCATCACAATAGACCGCGATTACCTCGACCGAATTCAGCTCCGAAAGAGTCTCATACAAACCCAAGGCCCAATGGTTCACGGCTGCGTTCCTGCTGGAGCTGATGCTGTGAACGAACTCTACACTTATCTTCATGCGCAATATCTGCCCAAGCGCTACCCGACCATGTTCAAGTTGTCTATGGACAACTCTGAGCTGGAGAACCTGGTGACTGGTGATACGCATTCAACGACACCTCCAGTTGACTACGATAGTGCCCTGCGAATCATGGGCACGACAGTCGAGGAAGACTTGTTCATCCTGAAACCTACACCAGAAGGCCACCAATGCGTCGCCTTCATGTGTTGCTTCCCATCTGGCTGGAGCCCATCATCTAAACTGGGTAAACACATGGGCCAGATACACTCCAATGTGCCATCCTACAACAAAATCGGGCCTAGCATGGAACGCTTCTTCACTAAGCTCGAGGTGGGAAAGAATGTCAAGCGAACCAACGTATTTCACCCCTCAGAGCCAATTTGATGCACGTGGACTGACAGTTGAGCCTTATAGTGGACCGTTCAGACCCATGGGGAACTTTTCAATGCCGAGGGGAACCATGTAACGGGTGAAGAAAAGGTAGAAAGTGAGCAAATAGATTCAGAAAAGGTACTTCTCCCTCTTTACGCCGCATTGTATCTGGCTAACCAGTCCCGCAGACTTATCTTCGAATCGAGCTCCAAACATTGAGCAGGCTGCCAAAAACCCACTCTATCCTCTTTAGTTTCAAGACATATCTATATCCATTACGCGAGATTAAAGAGGAAGGTCTCGGGATGGAGTTTGCGACCGCAATCGAGGGTCTTGAGAAGGGGAATGCACCAGGGATGTGGAAATACAAGGGGGCAGTTCGATGGGGTGCTAGCGTGTGCGAGTATCTCCGGTCTTGAGATGGAGGTTGGCTCGTATAATCTTTCTGTTTTCGACTATTTTTGTTTGAGGCCTTTACGGCCTATTCCATGGATATCGGATGATGTCACATCATTCACTTTGTATGCACTCGTTTCACCTGGCGAAATAGTCCGTCCGTATTATCCCCTGCTCCTTTCCTTCACTGAGACTGGTCACAACTATGGTCCATTTCCCGAATAGTTACACTGCATTCCCGTATTCTCAATGCTCAGATAGTGATGCTATCGGGTCGGGAGGTGACTCCGAGAATTTAATATCGGAGGTTCAATGTCGGAGACCTCTCCCGACGATATCATCAACAAGGGGATTGGGGCGGATAAGAGTCTCCTCGGGCGATTCAAAAGGCCCCGGATCAAGAACCTTGCATTGCATGCGGGGAAATCCTCAAAGCGTCGATGGATCTACGCATCCAACCCCAGAATGATTAGTTATGGGACAGGGGATGGTCGGGTAAGGCTTCAATTCCACCGGCGAGTAAGTCCGTAACACCTGAATGGGCTATGATAACGAAGACAAAGATTCCAGAAAGGGTTGAACTGGTCATGATGCATCGCGAACTGCCTAATTGATGATAGGCTAAGTACTAGGGAAAGGCACGATCCTCCTGCTATATAAGGGCCACGGGTGCTTCACAGGTAGTCTGGTTGACATGAAGAGCATGGCAAATAAGTTCTCGTCATCGTCTCAATATGAAACTTAATTCCTTCATTACCGGTCTGTTTTGTGTCGGTGCAGCACCCTCGTTAGGCGCTGTTCTTCGCCCACGACAGGCGCCCGGTGAAGCCGAAGGAGTCACTACTATTAAGAGTCCCTCGGGTGCACAGATTCGATACAAAGAGCCCGGAAAGGATGGAATCTGTGAGACAACTCCTGGAGTTAATTCTTATAGTGGTTATATCGACATTGCTCCCGATGTCCACGTCTTCTTTTGGTTCTTCGAATCTCGCAGAGACCCTGCGAATGATCCTGTAAGTTGGACAGGCCTTGCATAATTCTCGGGATTAACCATACTCTAGGTAACTCTATGGCTCAACGGAGGGCCAGGTTCAGATTCCTTGATTGGCCTTTTCGAAGAGATCGGACCCTGTGAGGTGGTGGAAAACATGACCACCGTCCTTAGGGACCACTCCTGGACGGACATCTCCAATGTTCTTTTCCTCTCACAGCCAGTGGGAACAGGTAATGCCGAGCTCAAGTTGTAATAAGAAGACTTACTAACCTAGCAATGTTAGGATTCTCTTATAGCAAGGCTGAAGTCGGCTATCTTGATCCCACGTACCTCTCCGTTGAAAAAGAACCCGGAAGCCGTGGGCAGAAGGAGGGTCGCTGGTCCGTCATTGATCCTACCAAAGAAGACAACAGTCGCCTGGCCGCAATCACTTGTTGGGAAGTTCTGCAAGGCTTCTATAGTGCACTGCCGCAGCTCAGTAAATCCAAGATTGCATCAACGGAATTTCACCTCTGGTAAGAGCCTCTCCAAACCCGATTCTATGTTACGAGACTCTAATCGCATTTATTCAGGGCCGAATCGTTCGGTGGTCATTGGGGTCCTGCATTCTTCACATACTTCAATGAGCAGAATGAGAAGCTCGACAAGGATACCACAAAGGGCCGCAAGCTCGAGATGAAGAGTCTTGGTATCGTCAACGGTATCGTCGAGCCGGTTGTGCAGACCCGACACCTCCTCGAGTTCACTCGTGGCGAGCACAACGGCTATGGTGTTGATCTCGTTAATGATACCATCTACAACTATGGCAAGTTCAGCCGCGATCGTCCTGGAGGTTGTCAAGAGCAGCTTGAATATTGCGCTTGGCTTGAAAGAGACTCCCTCACCAAACGTTCAGTTTGTTCTGCGGCTCAGTTCATTTGCCAGACTGATGTTGAGGGAATGTTTTACACTTTCAACCTTGAAGGCCGTGGCACATACGATATTGTTGGTTCATTCCCCTAACGTCACTTTACGAGGCTAATAAGAAACAGCGCTTCCGAAACGGAGAAGACGTTCCTCCAAACTACTGGCGGGTAAGTTCTTCCCACTCAAATATGAATTGGTAGCTGATACGTTGCCAGCCTTTTTTGAACACTGCACCCGTGCAGGACGCCCTAGGTGTCAACCTTAACTACACATCAAGCAACTTGCTTTATACCGCATTTACATTGTCGGGCGACTTTGCAATTGGTTACTTGAAAGACATCGAGAAGTTGCTTGAAATGGATGTTCAAGTGGCACTCGTCTTTGGCGACGCTGATTACATCTGTAACTGGCGTGGAGGTGAAGCTCTTTCGCTTGCTGCCAAATGGTCGGGATCAGACGACTTCAAGGACGCTGGCTATACCAACTTGATGGTTGATGGTAAGGCCTACGGAGAGACGAGACAGTTTGGCAAACTCAGCTTTACTCGTGTCTGGAACGCTGGCCACGAAATCCCATGTAAGCATAACCCCATCCTTTATTTTCCAAGCCCGACAACCTCTAATGTCCTCTGAAGACTTTCAACCTTCGGCATCATTCCAGATCTTTAACCGAACGACCAACCGCTTCGATATCGCTACTGGTGAAATCGAGATCACTTCCAACAGCACCCACAAGACCAACGGAACAGCCAAGGCAACTCACACGACCACGCTTCCTCCTCTTTCTGCCAAGACTTCTGAGTAAGGACTCTGTAATCCAAATTTTGCCATAGAGCTAGAAATGCCAAGATCACGTCGGCTCTTGAGACTCCGGGCCCAACCCTATCGCGCCTTGTTTCACCCATGTCGTGACCCGGTTTGAGAGACGCGCTCAATCATGCGTGGGTTGTCGGTGCACCTTGCATCCGTGGCCACCAGTATCAAGTTACATTCTATTTATGCGTCATCTTCTTGTAGATTGTGTTTGCCTTAATCCATGCCAAGCGGCCTTTTCGTCTCATGGGGGCCTGGAACCATGTTCCGGGACGCGTGTCAAAGCCGGTCTTCTATCTTACACTCATCATACCATCATCGAAATGCCTCTCCATCACATTTAAACGCTAGAAAAATTTGCTTAAGCGAAAGCGCCAACCACCGACATTCCGAATGCTTGTGACTTGGTTAGAATGGAGTAGAACGTAGTTAGCGGCTGAATAACTCACCTCCCAGAAAGACCCAAGCCAGAGCGGCAATCTTGTCCTTCTTCTTCATAAGCAAGGTTGCTTCTTCCGAGAGGAAATCCTCGACCATCAAGTTTACTAGGGCGGCATAAATCAACAGTCCAGAGGATCTGCTTGTGTTAGTTACTGTACCTATAGGTAAAGCAATCCCGGGGTACTCACATGGCGTTGAACACTCCAACCATGATCAGACCAAGTTCACTCTCGGGGTCATAGCTGTTCCTGCTTGCGATACCGATAGCTTGACCAATGGGAGCGGTAGTTCCAAAGGCAAATACCAACAACCAAGGACGGAAGCTTCCTCGAGGGTAGGGAACAGCGGCGATGCGAGATCCGAGGCCAAGACCTTCGAACATCTGGTGGAACATGATGGCAGTCAACAAGACAACGAGACCATCTGTAGTCATGGCGATAGTAATTCCCACAAAGACCGAGTGAAACAGAATGCCGCCCTCTAGAAGTGTGATGTTGGTCGACATTTTCTTGTAAACCTGAGGATCAACCTCTTGGCCTTCCTCGTCAAAGTGAGATGGGGTGATTTCGGAGGTGATCTGTTCGTCAAATGAGATCTTGCGTGTATGCTGTATCATCTCCATCATCTCGGCTCGCTGGCGGACATATTGCTCGTAGAAGACGACAAACCACGCAGGCATGGTGGAGTAGCCGTTGTCATCATCTGAAGGGTGTTCGTATGGCTGGGAATTCTTCTCATAGAACTTTTGGGCCATGGCTTTCTCATATGAAATGTCAACATTGGCCTCGGTGCGCTGGTCATCCCCCCAATATGACGAAGCAGTAGTTTGTCGCGATACGGTTGAAGGTTCACGGGCGTGCGCGTGAGTGTGGGCATGCTTTGCATGGGTCGCAGCATCCCCGAATGATTCACCGGTAGGACCACCATGCGAATGGCCGCCCGTCTTTGCATTCAGGTACAGCTCAACGATGAAGAGAAGAAACATGGATGCCATCATGATGACTCCCGGCAAGGCGGGATAAACCTCAGTGAACAGTGGGGGAAGACATGGGTTGGTGAGGCTTCCGAAAGCAGTAGGGAGCAACTGATAGGGTTAGAGAAAGCCCAAGTTTGAGGGTGTCGTCCACGAAAACTTACATGAACAAACGCCGTAGCAACCAGAACTCCTGTTCCAAAATGCTTGCAGGCAAAGAAGACGCTGGGAGGAATCTTCAACCAGGGCAACTTCTTGGCGGCAACGGGAAATCCAGCGCCTATTTAAGAGTATTAGAGATGACTGGCACGGGAGAAGGATCGATGTCATACCGAGACAAGAGACAGACAGAACCAAAACTTTTGTATCATCGTCAGCATGCAATTACCATGGATCACGATCGGTCCAAGGCTTACATAAACCCGCGACATGTAGACCAAGGTTATAGCCCTCAGGACCACCCTCCTGCTGACTTCCACACTGCGGTCTCTCTGCAGCTTCAGCTTCGGGTCCCATGGTGAATTATGGCAATCGGTCGAGGAAAAGGGATCGAGGTTGTGATGCTGAAGAGGAACCGGCCCTGATAGCGAAGGAGAGGAGACCGAAACAACGAAAACGAGCCGAAACAGATCCAAACAACCCCAGAGTGACACAAAGAAACAATGAAATGATTGTTTAAAGAAGAGGGAAAATATTGGGTACCAGCCCACAGCGTAGAAGAGAAGTGAAGAAATCACCAAATTGACGGCTTGGCTTCCCCCATTATAACTGTCCATTGTCTATAGTGTAGTCAATAATAACTACTATTTTTAAGCTTGTATGAATAGCCCGGCCTGCGACATCTAGCGCGTCAAGCCGAAACGTGGTTTCGAGACGGGGAGTCTGTGATCAACAATAGCTATCGTGTTTCAACCTGTGCGGATCTCAGGTCGTCGCCGCCTCAGAGTTACGATGATCCCCCCCTTGCCCCCCGTACCCCAGCTTCGGCAGTTTTTAGGCTTTTTTTTTAATCCGATTGGCCCCATGGCCGAATGGAACCTTTCTTGTCCCTCAGTTTTGAGTTTGGATGGTTGCACCCGCTGCCCAAGTTTGTAGATCTGAACCCCTACTGTCGCAGAATGCAGCCGTGCCGCGTCACGATGAGATCCACCCAGGGTTACTTTGAGATTTCAGTCTAGTCTCGGAATCAAAGTTTCCGGCCAGGTTCGAGTGTCAACTCAACACCTGTGCCCTTAACATACGAAATATTCAATCACACTCTACTCAAGGTATTTGTCATTTTTGCCCTGTGTGATATTTAGTGCGGGTTTCAGTCTCTGTAAGATAAGGTTGAACGTGTCTATAATTAATTGAAGGTCACATTGGAGAGGAACTTTTTGAACGTCCTTGCCTTGTTTCACTTGATGATAATATTCCTTGGCATGGCTGGCTAACTCTGAGCACAATCTTTTATCCTCATTTATGCAATGGCTTCGAGTCAGCAGTTACTCTTTAGTCGTTATCATATCTCGACAGTTCTATCCCGCGGCACCCGAGTCAAAGACTGTTGGGAGGAGAACAAGGGTTCCCCATGGGTCTAGACCCAGATCTGACCAGACATGTTCACTTGTCAGACCCAATGGCGCTCTGACATGCTTCTGAAGCTGACTTCGCTTAATAATCCTTGACTTGTTCATTGTTTGTTGGGACGCTAATAATAACTGGCGTGTTAGAAAGATCTTCTCATGACTTGGCGATGTCTCCATCTCAAGTTCTCAAGAACTCTTGTTTCCTTACTGTTTCACTACCCCTCCTCGTATCAAGATGGCTCAGGATCCACCGTTCAAAGTAGTCATTGTTGGAGCTAGTGTGGCAGGGCTTTCGCTCGCCAACATGCTTCAGGCAAATGACATTGACTTTGTTGTCTTGGAAGCCTATCCGAGCATTGCTCCTCAAGTTGGGGCAAGCATAGGTCTACTTCCCCATGGAAACCGAATCTTGGACCAATTGGGACTTTATGAGAAGATTCTGCAAGTAGCGGCGCCTGTTAACAGGTTTTCGTTTCGTGATCCGTCTGGGTTGCCGCTAGCATCGTATCCTGACATGGATCGTCACCTGATTGAACGGTAACAATACTCTTTGATGATATGGTTAGAGATGAACGCGGTTTTAACTTCCCTGGTCTAGGCACGGATATCCTATGATCTTTCTCGACCGTCAAACCTTGATACAAACCCTTTACGACAACATCAGAGACAAGTCAAAGATTTTGGCGAACAAACGCGTCGAAACGGTCAGTCTTGGCGAAAATGGTGTGGCAGTATTAGCATCAGATACCACAATCTATCAGGGTGACATCCTTATCGGCGCCGATGGTATCCACAGTACAGTCCGGGAAGAGATGAGGAGGCTTGCCAACCTGATGCATCCTGATTGGTTTGATGCGGGTGATGAGGAAGGTGAGTGCTTTGGCATTCGGGAATATGATGAAGAGCTAATATGTTCTGGAATTAGAGCCTCCTTGTGATTACAATTGCATCTTTGGTATCTCACGACCATGCCATGGAATCGTGCCTGGTGGTTTGCACGAGGTATTTCGCAACGGGTCATCCTACCTTATATCTGGTGGTCCAAATGGCCGAGTGTACTGGTTTCGATTCGAGAAGTTACCCCAGAGGCTTTGTGGCTCACAGATTGGGCCCTATAGTAAGCAAGATCTCGAGGAAGCGCTTGATCGGGCTTCAAATGATCCAATCCTGCCCGGCTTGACATTTTCTACGTTGGTTGAGAACCAAATCACCGCAGTTTTAACTCTTCTACCCGAATACGTCTACAAGAAGTGGCATTTTGGCAGAGCTTTCACCCTTGGAGATTCTGCACACAAGGTAGGAAGCTAACTTTCTCGAGAAGTAATATTGAGGTGACTGATGAGTTTTTAGATGCATCCTATTGGAGGACATGGAGGAAATGCGGCGATTGAGACTGCTGCTGCACTTACAAACTCCTTGGTCGCTGCCCTGAAAAAGACCTCTACTCCTTTGGACAATACCGAAATTACGGCCATTTTCAACCATGTTCAGACAATACGGTACCCTAGGGTGATGGCTGTCAAGGACTATTCACACAAGAAACAGCTAAACGAGGCACTTGACAGCCCATTACGACGATTTCTCGCCTTACATCTTCTCCCTCGAGTTAGAGAGCAGGACGTCACACGCAGTTACTCGGCACAAATCCCAAGAAGTGAAAAGTTGGACATGTTGCCGGTGCCATATCGCAAGAATCTCGTGCCGTACAAGGATGAGCTGCTGGCCAAGCCAAAGGGAAGAGGAAACGTTGGGTTCATAATCCTTGGAATTTGGCTTACATGCAGTGCCGTATCATTCTATTGCAGATGGAAGAGTCCTTTGGCAACAGAGCTTGGGAACCAGGTCAACAAGGCCCTGGCTGGGGGCGCTCTTGAAGATGACTCGTTGGCTCTCTTACAGAGGGCATGTACTGGGATCCCTTTGATTGGCGATCGAGTGGCTTTCATGGCTGCGGCTTTTGTGACTGGACTAAGAAACCCAACAGAGAAACTCGGTCGACTTCAGCTCTATTCTCTGAGTCAATCGCTCCATCCAGTCATCATCTTAACGCTCGAAGGCTTCCGAGGTCACTTTGCAATCTCAGTCTTGACATGGTACGTTTTCACTCAGCTTCAAAGGTCTCCTTCACTAATGAATTGAAGGCCAGTTATTTGGTTCGCTGCCTTCCAACTCATTGGCTTTTCTGTGATAATGCCATGGTACTGCATCATTCACACATTTGTACCCGATGATGAAAGCATATGGTGGCCCCTCGGACGGCAAGTCCCTATCCGATCTGCCAGAGGTGTGCTCTTAGCTGGCTTGTATAGCTACGCATTGCCACTCATGTTGACACCCAGTCCCTGGCACCAAGTGGCAACTTCTGCAGTTGCCTGGCAATTTATTCCCATCTTTATACCCTTGCTCTCTTTTGTTTTTCGAATTGGGGGTCCTTCTGAGGCGGTCAAAAGCCCAGGTAAGAAAGGGGAGCCCTTGCCTGATGTTCAGTACTTGCGGAAGATCTATCTTCTTTTTGCATGTTTTGGTGCCGTTATACACTGGCAGACCTTGGTGCAGATGGTCATGGATGCAGAACTGAGCCAGGTATTAAGGTGGCTGGACCCATCATCTTTGTGGGAGGTTCCAGGCGAACTCGAAGAGAACCTGATGGGATTCTTTTCTGTTGATTTTTGGGGCTACTGCTTGACATCGTACGTTTGGTGCGTATCTGCTGTTTGGGACCTGCAACGGGTTGGCCTTGCTCGAATCAACACTGGAAGGGCAGCCATAGCAATTCTGTTTGCCTACCTTGCTGTTGGGCCTGGGGCGGCAATGGCCCTGGTGTGGTATTTTCGAGAAGATGCATTGGCATTTTCGCGATGAGATTTCCGTCTGGCGTGGATGTAGGTATGCGGGTCTAGGCAGAGAGGGTATTCGTGGCAACGAACAGAAGTTCTCTATGGAGAAGAGCGGCCTTAAGATCGCGGAACGGGTGTACTAGAGACTGAGAAAGCACTCATGAATGCACAATAAAGAATGGCCTTACTGCATTCTCTCATAGTATCTGCACTTTTAATACACGTCAATGGCTACTGCCCACTCATCTAGCCACGCAAACACTCGGCGTTGGTCACCCACGCCACCAGGGGAGCCACAGAAGCGGACAGGATGAGGATTTCTGTTGCTCAATATGAAACCAACAGAGCTTCAGTCAGGTCCATGTCTGGCTGCAATTGGTTGGGCATTACGTGACGCTGTTGTGGGAATTATTTATCGCAAAATCCTGTAGGCAGTGTAGGGTCAGCGGAAGCTCTTTTGGGTCTATATCCAAAACATCTTGCGGCACGAGGCTGACACTAGAGAATGTCAGCAGCGAAGAGCCTTTGCTTGATGAAAGCTCCAAGAGAGGTCGCCGCGAGTTGAGATGCTGCTCTTGAGACGGCGCTTCATAGCACGACAGGGCCGCAGAAGGCAGAGACTTGCCGACGCAGAGAACTGAATGAGAGCAGTCTCCCCATGACTCATGCGACGGCATGACATGCAGTGTTGAGCGTTGATGTTTGACTTTGGCCTCGCCTCCATCAGATGCAACCTCATTCTAATGAATCGGGCGATTAAAGGCCAGCACAGCCAAAGGTCTTGCCTGATGTGGAAGTCGCCGGCTGCCAGGCGATTTGCGCTAATCTTAAACCCTTGTTGCTGTGCCTCATAGTAAAATGGGCCAACGCATAAGGTTATTCCGCCACATCTCACCGATCGATGGTGGCTTTGTTCTGGTGGACCAAGGCAGAATGGGCAGTGAAGGATCTTCATCTTACCTTACTAGTTACGGCGTTGTATCATGTCGTGTCACGGTGATTTAAACCTCTTTTGTGTAGGACCATCCGTGCTGAAGGATCAACTTGTTGGGTGCCCGCCTGGCAAGGCTTGGGCTCGCTTTTTGGAACGTGTGATCAGGACAGCCCCGTTGCCAAGAAGACCTGCGTCGGTCGCTATTCGACAATGTTCGACCAGGCTAACAAGCCAAGCCTTGTGCGAATCCTTCTGTACTACGGATACTGCCAAGAAGGATTGCCAAGCAGGCTGAATGGCAAATGGGGATGTTGGTAGGAATACTTAAATAGCCTTGCATCCCGTCAATTGACGATTCTTCCTTTCCAGAAACTCTTCACTCTATCTACGTTAACAAACCCTTTTTGTGAACAAGACCTTTTCCAAGTACATCTTGTCAATAAACTCAATACACCCCTTTCAAAATGCAGACCAAGAACCTGGCCATCCTGGCCGCCGTGGCCGCTACAGCTGCCGCCGAAGAAGTCCAGCACGTCGAGGTCATCCACATGGTTGAGACCCTCCACGTCTACAACGGCCAGATCCTCCACGTCACTCCCAACAAGCGCTCTCTCGACGTCCTCTTCCGCCGTGCCGACGCAGATGAATGCAGCAGCTCTGCCATCTCCTTACTCAGAAGCATACCTACTGCAGACCCTGAGCTCGAGTCATGGGCCATCGCGGCCACTACCCCAACCGACCCTTGCACCCTCGTCGTCCCATCCTCTTTGTCGGATGCTCTGATTGAGTATCTGACTGAGCTCGCCGAGTGGGCGATTGAGAAGGAGGATGACGCCCAGGAGATTATCGAGGAGTGTAACCTCGAGACGGGTGGTAACGCCCTCGACTCTTGCTCTACTCCCGGTACTGTCTTCTTCACATCCGCCAACCAGACAAAGACGGTTCCTCTCGAGCCTATCATCGCGTCGATTGAGGCGACTGCAGGGTCAGGATCTGGATCTGGATCGTCAGGCGATAGCGACAATGCGGCTGGCGCTCGTGGTGCAGGTTTGACTGCCGTCTGTGCGGTCGCGATGGGTGTTGCTGGCTTCCTTGTATCTCTGTAATTTACGTTGATGTCTTTGAGTACAAAAACATACGATACCCGTGGAGGATATAATACACTACTGGCTTTCTAGCCTGTCTTTCAAATTTGATGGAATTCAAGGATTAGGTGAAGGCCTATCGCGTGGAGAATCTTGAGATATAACTCTGAGTAATAAAGACGCTATTTTATAGAAAAGTTCGTCTCAATTTCGTGTGAAGTAATAATGTCTGTTGCAGTCAAGTTGTTAGAGCGATTTAGAGACAATTCGAGAGCTTCTCCTACACGGAGCTCTCTAGATCTATAAATTCGAGAGCACATAGCGTCGACCTTCAAGTCGAGACTCGGGAAGTGGACATTTGCGGCTCCACGCACCCACCAGCCCGAGCCGGCATTCACTGCGGCTAGTGATCTCTGACAGTGACGCCACAAGTTATTGACAGTCTGGATAAGGTTTGAGATAGGCTATTGGCAGCTGACGAGATGTACCATGCTCTCATCGCGTTTGTGGGGGGCCAAGGGGTTGCAACAACCCCGGATTCCCCGGAATCTGTCCTCCACATCCCACAGGAACTTCTCCAATGATACTGCTGAACCGGTCGACTTGCCACATTAACAACTCGTATTGGCCCAAGACGTTCATCCGTGGACTACCAGTCTACCACGGACATCACAGTCAACTGTAGCGGGATGTGGCCAGGCCAGTTTGGCATCGTCGGCTCCACATGCCAAACAAGATAGCAAGATTTTTCTCCTTTTTAAACAATTAAACATGTAGGGTCAAGACCGTTAGAGTCAATAAACTGGACTTACACGAGGAATACCCTCCATATCTTATTTAAGCCAAGTTATCATGTCAGAGAAAATCTCTTTTGAAGGCAGGTATTTCACACCATAGCTACATATACTCGGTTACACTAAACAACGATCGATATAGAGTTTCAGGGCGTTGAAGCTGCCCTCTATGAATGGGCTGATAGCTATGACACTAAAGACTGGGCAAGATTACGCAAGATCGTTGCCCCTGAGTTAAGAGTCAGCCACCGAACGCCCTACCCTGTCTTCATCACGTCCATACTAATACAGTTCTTTACAGATTGACTACCGATCATTCCTAAACAAGATTTGGGAGAACATGGCGGCTGAAGAGTTCGTCAACATGATTTCCAATCCTGCAATGCTAGGCAGCCCGACTCTCAAGACACAGCATTTCATAGGGGCGAGTCGCTACCAGCGAGTTTCAGACACGGAAATCATCGGTCACCATCAGTTACGAGTGCCTCATCAGATTTACGAGGATACAACACTTTCAAAGGTGTTGGTCAAGGGTCACGCTCACAGTTACAACAAACATTGGTACAAGAAGATCGATGGCCAGTGGAAATTTGCAGGACTAGCACCCGAATTACGGTGGTCTGAGTATGACTTTGACAAAGTCGTTGCGGAGGGTCGTAAACACGCTCAAAAGAATTAGCGGCTATTTAATGCGAAGTTTATGGGCAATACTTCCTTGTTATTGCCGATTTTTATCCCATAACAGCACTCAAGGAGGCTTATGATAAGACGAGACTTTCACCCTAGGCCGAGTGAGTATCCAACATAAATGAGATAGAATCGGCAATCTTGGGCGACATCGATTCAGTCAGAGAAGAGCAATGAAGCGTCTACTATAACTTTAGAGTGTGGCGGAATTCTGATATCTCTAGATGTGTGCAACAATGGCCGGGCTGCCCAACTAACTTTGCTTGGCGCGCTAATGCTTGGGCGTCTTCGGTCATCAATTCCCCGCTTCAGTTCCTTCGTTGTTTACCATAACAAAATTCTAGTGACAGCCAGTCTGTCAGCACCGCACGATGAAGAGACAGCGGCCGCCGCTTAACCAAGGTCTGTAATGGCGCCCCGAGACTTGGCACAATTCAAATGAGAAACTTATAGTGTTAGGCTGCTATACATGCGAAAGACGGCGTATCCTTTGTGATCGCGCATTACCGAGCTGCCTTAAATGCACGAAAAAGGGCCTGGTCTGCCCAGGATACGGTCAACGGCTACGATGGGCCGGCGGTGCTGCTATCCGTGGCCGTCTAGCCCAGGCCGAGGAGAAGATTGCTGATGAAGCTGGATCTTCAACTACGACTGGTGACGAAATCTGGACCAACGCATCCTCGTTTCACTCGATCAGCAAGAAGACGCTACATAAGCTCATCGATCACTGGGATAAGCAAATAGCGCGCTTGATGGTCTGGGTCGACTCGGATGAAAATCCTTATCGGCGCTATGTCACCCCAATGGCATACAGACATCCCGTCGTCGGGTTAGCCATGGCTGCCGTCTCCTCTCAGCATGCTTCCATCTCACTTGAAGATGACAGCTTTTCTGAAAAGGCCCGAAATGAAGCCATCGGTATGATATCGGCCTACGTCAAAAACATTACCACTCATGTCATGAGTGGACGTGAGCTTGGTAACCAACTGGACGAGCGGGCCGTTGAATGGGTCTTGGCGGCGATGCTACTGCTTTCATGCTATGAAATGGCAGACTCTGGTTCTGCGGCGGCTGATTTTCATCGACGAGCTGCGAGGTCGCTCGTTAATACTTTCGAGACTACAGGTCGTGGTGAGAGCTTGTTGCTCAACTTTTTGAGGAATCAGTTATCCGTGCATGACACCTTTGCTTGCACCACATCATTCGACCTATCTTCTATGCAGCAAGTGATTCTACCACACACGGTAGACGACTCGATACTATTCTCGACTTACATGAGGTACTTACACGACGTTACGCTCCTCTCTCGTCAGTTAAAGCCTTCATCCGCTCGGCTGGCCCGGCTGGGATTGACGTTCAGTCACCTTCGGACGCAGTTTGAGATTGCCCGGGGGGAGACACTCATGACAGCGGGCCGTCTCGCTCTACAGCCTGCTTCCCGACGTCGTGACTTTATCTGTGTTGTGAACATACACTACTACGCCGCCCTACTGTACTCTACAAGATGCCTGGAGATACGCATAGACGAGCAACGGAAAGAGTTGATTGATGGTCTATTCGATCAAGTTGCAGCAATGGGCGCCATCGACGAGTGGCTGCACTGCCTCCCATGGTCGCTGTTTATCGCTGGAACGGAGAGCTATGGGGATGCCGTCAGTCAAGGAATCATCTCAGACTTGTACAGTCGGATATGCCGGATAATGCGATTCAGGAACTTCCGGGACGCAGCACAGTTCTTGCAGGTATTCTGGGCATCTGGTGAGCGGGACTGGAGAGATTTGGCTCGGAGCTGGGAATTATCAGGACAGCCAGTGTTGCTACCCTAAGCTCGCCTCCAATTTTTGCGCTAGAGGAATAGCCGGGGATTGATTGACCGCGTAAAGGGCGTCCTACCGAGCGACTACGGCCAGGAGTCAATGTCTCGATCGACTCTTCACTTGAACAGAACAAATTCTAGTATCATTGACAAGACGACCGATAACCTATCACACCGGGAGTCAACTGCCAGATATCATGCCCAAGAGTTACGTAAAGAAAATACCTTCAAGTTGACAATCCCGAGGTCCGACGTTATCCATCACGGGTCTCATCGCCCGCCAATCAGGTTAGAGTAGATGACCCAACAGAAGGCTGCTAGTTCGATCTCCAGATCTATACCCAAACGGGAAGTCATCTGGAGATGAGAGAGTTGACTCCTCACAGGTTGTGTAAAAACTGTGAGAATGCTAAATATATAAGGCGCGGCCAATGTCGAGTTTAACAAAGATGCAAACTGAGACTGTTTCATATCCTTAGGATTCGGTTGCGCAATCATGTTCTTATTGTCAATCCCCGCTCTCTCAATTGCCATTGCGGCATGCATCCTTATCCATGTCTGGAAATGCATCTCATCGCCACTATGGGCAGCCCCTGGTCCATTCCTTTCCCGCTTCACGCCATTTATGTTGAGATGGAACGAGTTTAACGCCAATCGGACCCTATACATCCACTCTCTCCATCTCAAATACGGACCTATCGTTCGTATTGCGCCCAACGAAATGTCATTCTCATCCTGTGAAGCTGTCAAGGAGATTTACGGTTCGAAGGGCAGTGGCTACGATAAATCCACCTTTTATGATCTCTTCACGGTATTTGGACGCAGGCAAGTAGTGGAATGAGCTTTCTTTATAACTCTGTGCTAACACTTCAAAGAACTTTGTTCTCGACACTTGATAAAACCACTGTTAGTCCACTGACTGCAATCATCATCTCCGGCTATAACTCACGATCAATAGCATGCAAAGCGAAAGCGTCTTCTAGCCGACAGGTATGCAAACAGCAATGTTCTCAAGCCAGCCTCCCTCAATGGAATTGAGAATCGAGCACGAGAATTTGCAAGACAGTGTGGCGAATCAACTGGAAGTAATGTCGATGTATATGTACGTTATTCGCTGACCACTCTGTGATTATCACTAACTTTGACCAGATCAAGCTTCACGCGTTCGCTTGTGATGGTGTTACCCATCATCTGTTCCAGCCGTACGGTACTGATTGTCTGGGTAATCCTGGCGATCGAGAGATGATGGATCAAGTCAATGCCGATGATAGTCTTCGAAGTAAGTTCGCCGCTCGCTCTGCAAAAGGGGGTAATCTAATGATCATAGGTCGCCTTTTCATGTTGTACGCACCAACTCTATACAAGTACTCTTCCAAGATTCTGGATTGCTTCTTTGAACCTCGAGCTACGCCCCTGGCAGATAACTTTGTCACCAAACGGAGCAAACTAGATGACCCGGAAGAGTTTACTCTTCTGAGCCGCCTCCGGAGCAAGCTTGGTGACGAATTGGCCGAAGGCGATATCGCTTCGGAATGTCTTGATCACATGGTTGCTGGTATTGACACTACAGGCGATGTTCTCTGTTTCTTGATCTGGGAACTATCACAGCCCCGTTCAGCTCAGTTCCAGGATGAGCTGCGAAGAGAACTGATGGGAAACCCTGATGTGGCGTTTGACAAACTGCCTGTTCTTGACTCGATTGTACAAGAAGGCCTGCGCTGCTTTCCCGCCATTCCCATGTCGCTGCCACGCGTCGTTCCAAAGGATGGAAGGGTCATTGATGATCTATTTGTCCCGCAAGACACTATCGTGAGTTGCCAGGCATACTCGGTTCAGCGACACCATGCGAATGTGTTTCCGGAGCCTGATCGATTCAACCCTCACCGGTGGATGACGAACGAAAATGATGCCGAGATGAGGCGTCATATCTTTGCCTTCTCTTATGGTGGACGGGGTTGTATCGGAAAGCAGTGAGTTATCTTTGACCATGTGCTTGTCTTTGCTCACACAGTTTTAGTTTGGCCCTTGCCGAGATGAAGCTTCTTCTGAGAGAGGTATATTCTCGATACCAAACAGTTCCTGATCCCTCCATGACCGAGGAGTCAATGAGGTCTCATGATCAGATCATTTCGGCTAGGCCTTATGGTCAGAAGTGTTTGCTACGCTTTGTGCCGACTGCCTCATAATTCAGTCGTGGGCAGAAGCAAAGGTAGTAAGCAAGACACGTCAACAACACAAAAAAAGTCACGAACAAAGGAGGAGTGTCGGGTAGACTAGTTATAAAGGCAGTTTTAAATATACTTGCGGCATTTAGGTAGCCCGAAGAAACACCATGAGTTAGGTACGCTGCTGGATCCATTTCATGGAGACATGTCATTTGCACCTCTAAGGCTTACGAGATTCCCCATGCTCCGATGGCTTCATTTAAGATGCACCTGTCTCGACTTGATTGTACTTTAACTGTCGCTTTTTTTTTTTTTTTTTCCATGAAAAGATCAGACACAAACGTGCGACATGTCTCATTTGACTAAAGATGGAAGGATATCTCTAATATTGATACCTCTCTTGGATAGTCAACGTATAACTCCAGTAACCCCTTTAATGTACAATATCTCATGAGACTCAAATCTCAAGAGTCAGGAAGAATGTTTCGCTGATGATATGCTACTTGACGACGCTTGGTGGAGGAGGATCACTTCATGAGTAACCCTCAAACGCACCACTCTTGAATCATGGCCGTCTATTCCGTAAGACTGTCGCTGTGAATAACCTCCTTCTCGGTCTCCTTGTTGTTGCCCATCTCACGGAAATAAGCCTCGTCGCGCTCCTTACGGGTGATGTAACCTGGCGGCGTCCAGCTTGGACTCTTCCAAGCCTTCAGATCTGGAAGGCTGTACATCAGGTCGATGTGTTCCAGGCTCAGAGTCTTAGACTCGTAGAGGAAGCACCACGTGATGATGGCAGCGATAAAGTTCATTCCAGCAAAGACGTATCCAAAGGAGTAAGAGATGCCGTCGTCAGCGAAGGGAGTGAGGAAACTGATGAGGACTATTTAGAGTTAGGATTGCACTTGTAACTTAGTTCGTTGCACTTACAGTTTCCAAGCCAGTTGCTGGCTGTTGCAAGGGACGCTTGCTTGGCACGAGTTCGGAGAGGGAACAGTTCTCCAACGACGACCCAACCCAAGGGACCCCAGCTTAGGGCGAAGGACGCAATAAACATGCAGGCAGAAACGATCATGGCCTTACCAACAGCCTCGTTGCCTTCTGGGTTGATCGCTGTACCGACAGAGGCGAAAACGATAAGCCAGGCTGTCTGCCACAAGGCGCCCAAGAAGAGAGGCCATCTACGGCCCACTCGTTCTGAGACGTAGATGCCGGGGATTGTCATGCCGACGTTGACAGCACCCAGGATTAGTTGAACCAGGATCGGGTCGTCAATACCGGCAGATTGGAAGATGGTGGCTCCATAGTACTGAAATGGCCGTTAGACGATACAGGGCAGCTAATTGTCCAATGTTACTCACGAAAAAGTAGTTGACACCAGTCCATTGTTGGAGGAACTGAACAGCCATACCAAGAAGGGTTCGGTACACAACCTTGGGGGTCTCATTGCGTGGATCGACACATTCCAGCCAGGTACCTTGGCCGGCTCTGCGTTCCTCCTCCAACAGCATCCTCATCTCGCTGAGATTATCCTCGACCAATGGATTCTTCGGATCATCCTTCATACCACGAAGTCGCGCGAGAGATAGTCGTGCACCTTCCCAGTCATCTCTCATAGCCAGCCACCTGGGTGACTCTGGGGCCATGAGAATGCCAAGACCCAGAGGAAGGGAGAAGGCCATCTCAATGCCGATAATCACACGCCAAGAGGCATCTGATTCCTGGATCTCTCGGACTCCATAGTTGACAAGGTTGGAAACAAGGATGCCCAGACTAATCATTAGCTGGTAGGACGCGACAACTGCGCCGCGGATCTCTCGTGGAGAACACTCGCTCTGGAACATTGGCACGCCGATGGACAGGGCGCCAACGCCGAAGCCAGCTACCAGTCGACCGATGGTCATGTGCACCCAGGAATGCATTGCCGTGATTTGAAGCGTGTTTCCGATGAGGAAGACGATAACGGCAATGCTCAAGCTCTTTCTCCGACCATACCAGTCTGCCGTACTAAAGAGGAAAGGCCTGTTAGTCCGTAGTCCCATCCAAGAAGCCAGAGGGATCGACTTACTATGAGCCCAACAAGGCACCAAACAGACAACCAATGCTCATGAGCGAGACTAGAAGCGACTTGATGATGGACACCCACTCGATGGTACCATCATCATGCTTTTGGGCAAACCGGTTGGTGAAATCCTCAAACAGGAGCATTCCTGAGATCTGACCAGTATCATAGCCAAAGAGAAAACCTCCGATAGAGGTGATCAAGGCCAAGAGCAGAGCCTCGGCTCCACAATCGGCCCCATTGATCTTGATGGAACTAGGGGAGTAGTTAGTTAGTCGCCACTAGTTCCCAGTATAGGGCTGAAGGGTTGTTGATTACATTTGTCCGAGCATGTTTTCTTTCACTGGAGGGTGTTGAAGGCAGTGAAGATGATGAGATGTTCTGGCTTTCTCAACTTGGCGAGGCAAGTCTGTTCTTTTATTTCCACCAAAGCTTTGAGCAGTTTTTCTAGAATGGATCCATCGCCAGCACAGCACAGAGCACCTTTCGTCTCGAGGTCTGAAAAGCAGTGACCATGCTCATGCCCTGTCAACAACGAACGCATGCCATAATCGGCACTTCTCACTGAGAGCCAGCCCCCCCATCCTATCGGGGCAAAAGGCTAAATGGATTTTGTCCATTTAGCCGTTAAACGATACCAGGGTGGATTTACTCGGAAGGCCCGACGCGACGAGGGAAAACGCCGAGCACGCCGAGAAGCTGAACCCTGCTGTGAATTTAGCCACTGGTAAACATTACCATGCCACGATATGTGGAGAGTCACGTCGTGGAATTCCTGGTCATTTACCATGCGTCGGCAGAAATACCATGGCCTGTAAAAGCACGGGGGGTCATCTGGGGTGACCGTGCAACGTCCAGTGACCGAAAAGCCCACCGAAAATTTGTCAAGGTCAACAACGGGCCTTTTTTTCCTCACCGGTCTCCTTATTTCCGGCTCCTTCATAACGGTTCCGGCCGTCATGGTATCACCAGTCTCCAGTCAAACTTACGTGGCTTTGACAGATGATCAGCCTCGCTTGTTCACGTTGTTATGTTATGCTTCTATGGTATGCCTGATTGAGCAGTTTACGGTCTGGGGATATAGGCGCCAGAGTATGCTTACCTTGGAAGACTCCCGGGTAGTTGAAGGATTTCATGATACATCTGATTGCGGGATTTGTATTGTCCGCCATCGTTTCCCACCGCTTTTTTTGTCACGTTGAAATTTGCGTAGTGAGTCCGTAAAAGACTGGTTTCAGGTTCAGCATCTGATCTTGATCCAACTCTGTCGAGAACCCCCAGCTTTCTATTTCTACAAAGACCAGAAATGTTAGAGAACAATGCAGTTTGAGCACAGCACAGTTTGCCGAGATGCAACAATAAGCATGTATGAATGCATAGGTACTGTAGATATTCATGGACGTTGGACGATCCATCCGACGTCGTCACTGTTACGACGCCCCTGACGTCGCCATGCCGTTTTTGCCGTCATGCGGCTGAAAACACACTGCGGCTATTTGTACAAGAATTATGAGGCTTGCGGGAGGAGATAAGCGGCCCGCTCCTCATCGCCGCCATCAAGCTTCGGGACCAATCGGGACGTTCTGCTGCCAGGGTCGGGATCCTTGTAAAAACGGGTGTTATTTCGGTGCCGTCAGGCCCTACTTCGGCTCTGATGAAACACCCCTGGCTTGCGTGGACCGTAACAGAAAAACATGAAACTTGGGTATAATGGTAATATATAGAAGCCAACCCCGTGCTTTAAAGGAGGGCCTACTCCCCCAGCACGGGGGAGTAATGCTAATATTCTTACCACCCCAGAATACAACGCTGGAACAACAAACATTTGGCCTGACCCAACCCCCTCACTCCAACCCCAAGATGAGCTGGACCACCTAACATTAAACCCATTACGGGACAAGACTGTAAATCACAGACCTCTTCGGCATCTAGGCGATGCCCTCGTTTCCTCTGGGCACCCTTGTCTTCCTGTTGAATAGGTTATAGCGCTGGGGCTTGATAGAGTGTTGATCTTCATCGTGCTGGGGCGGCTTGGTGTCGTTACAATCTGAGTCCGTGTCGAGCGGCCAAATCTTTTCCCAAATGTTTTTCCAGCCACTGTTGTTCCAACTGGACTTGAGGCGCGCAAAGGCGCGTTTCGGGGAGGGTGCCGTGAAGCTGATCAATATGGCAAGGGCAATAACTGCCACACTGACACATTCGCCGATAGCTATGAAAGACATTAGTTGTTTGAGCATGAAAGGTTGAGCAGGTAGTTGATAGAGTGGAGCGTAAAAGACGGCTGTCCCTCTGGATCCCGAATCTTGTCTGATCAGATGAGAGGCTGCCACTCACCCATGCGGTTAGTAAACCATCCTTCTTCAACTCTGATTTCCCCCTCGCTGTTCTGAGGATGGTAGGTGAAGGGGATTGCGAATAGGCTCGTCATGAACGACAGCGGGGTCTATCGGACAGCCATCGGTCAAAATCAGCATTGTACAAAAGTCTGGAGCCTCTAAATTTAGGGAGAATCATGGTGCAACCTACAAAAATGACAGTGACCAGCGTGAATATCCAGATTGCCTTGTTTAGTTGACCAGCAGATTGCGCCTCATCCAGAGAACTCTGAGCCTGCTTGATCTGAACAAGATAGTCGAGCTGCACGCCAAGTTAGCCTCCGTAAAAAAATATCCATTATTGACATGGTAGTGGGTATGATTCTCATAGGTTGCGTAGGAAAAAGAGGGTTGGTGACGCACAGCTTGAAGTGTACGGTTAGCATGTCCGTCGAGGGCCTTGGTGCGTTCAATCAGGTGCCCGACACCGCAGTCGTCGATGAAAGCCTGGTTCAGTTTGGAAGCCACTTTCTTTGGCCAGAAGAGATCAGAAAACTTCTTGACAACGTTCTGCTGCGTCTCAAAGATCCGAAGAATCAAGTGCAACTCGTCACGGATGTCTTTGCATTTACTGATCAGGTTGATCTCGCTGGTGATGTCCGATGTCTTGTCGACGGCGCCGTCCGGATCAATCGATTCGCTAAACTCATCGAAGCGTTTGGCCTCTTCCTGGCTCTAGTGAGTCATGTCTTGTCAGTGGTGGTTCTTTAGGTAAGTGGGAATACATACACATTCGGCGATGGAGCTATCGAAGATGTCAAGCACATGGATACCTAGACCGGCATATTGAAACTCTTCAAGAAAAGTCACAGACTCGAAAAGTATGTCTTCGATCAATTCGTGTGGGTCTGTGTACGAGTGAATGCCACCCTGACGGATGGTGTCGAAGAGGGTGTCTTCGACACCACGGTGGTACCGATCAGGAAAAGCCGTGATGATGGTGTCTGTGGTGACAATTTAATAACCGCTGGAACGTAATAGGTGTTTAAGAACTGGGTAGGAGGAATATTATTACCTTTATCGAGCTTCCAGAGCCAAAGTTGATGGACCATTAGCAATCTCGCCTGCTTATTGGGATCTCGAATGTTTTCGCCAAAGTCCACCTCACCGGCGTCTGTTCTCTTGGATTTGAGCTTTGTCGACTGTGAACCATCGGCTTCCGTCATGGATAGCGGCTCTGGTTTATTCTGGTCCTTTTCGTCTGTATGTGTGATCAGCATGGGCTCCACGGCACTTCATTTCGACCTCCCGCCACTTGCACCATCCGCGTTTAGGGAAACTCACTAGGGTCTTTTAGGGGTTTTCCATCTCCATGTCGCTTCTTGCCTCTCTCGGTAACACTCTCAAGCCACTTTAGGACAACTTGATCCTTGTCGCGTTCCATGAGGTCGGCATCCGTGAGCGTGTCATAATACGACGCATCCAGCGTCTGTGATCTGTGAAGTCCTCTCAATCGCTTGTATGGGCGCGACATTTGTTCTAGCTCAAACTTGTGTCGGAACCCAGGAGACTGGGGCTTGTATTTGTCTGAAGTTCTGACCTCTGCAAGATGTTGGAGGTACTCTCGAGTCTCAAAATCGATATAAGGCACCTGAGTTGCTCAGTTTTTCTTCAACTTCCTCGGAATTGGGCGACTCATGTGAAACGTACTACGATGGAGATTTTGTCATCGTTGGGGAACTGAGTAGAGTTTCTCCAGCTCTCTCCTCGATACAGGCTTCCAGTTGTGCTCATAGCAGAGCTTTTTATCTCCTCCGTCTATAGAGGGTTTGTGTTTAGTAAGGATCGTTGTGGCAGTCATACACTTACATCCTGTGTCTCCTGTTCATCTAGGGCCTTGTTTTTCAAGAAGTCTCCCGCCTGCACATCTGTTAGTAACGGCGCCACCGGTGATAGACTGTCCTGTCTCTCTACACTCACATGCGGCATCCGTGTGAAGACGCCATTCGCCCCCTTTCGCTGGGCTATGTTTCGGCTTAGGAATTGCCATGCCTCCTTCCTCCTCTCGGCTTGATCGTCGCTAGACTGGTCTGTCGACTTGTCCATCGTATCGGGGGCTGGTTCAGTGAGCCGCCACACAAGGTCCTGTGATCGGCCGGTCAGTTCAGAAGGAATCGACACAAGCGGAGATGCATATTGTCACAAACCGTAACCCAGGACATCTATTTCATGTGGTCAGCACTATCGTGTCAAAGAGTTCAAGATAAGACTGACCTGGTTTACAGGGAGGTGAATCCACCTCCAGCATTTCTCCTTCACCATCATCTTCACTTCCTCCTCATCCGCCTCCTCACGCACCTCCCCATCGGCCCGTAACTGCCCAAACACAAATTCGGCGAATTCGTCCTCTAGTCCCGCCATCCGGCCTTTTTGGTGAAGAAGATCATGGACAGACACCGACCAACTCTGGGAGCAGTGTTTATCTCTGTAGTAGAAGCGGATGTTCATGTTGAACTTTTCGCAGACCTTCTGACTCCCATGATCAATGTCGTTGCGTCCTGAATTGTCGGTCGTATTGCCAGGGGCCTTGCCCCAGCACTTTGGTTCGTCAGTAGGAATGGTTTGGACCACACGAGCATCATTTGGATCCCATTCATTGATAGAACGGAGAAGCCTATCGAGAGTTGCCTTGTCGATGTTGTCGGGTAGATCTCGCACAAGATCTTGTGGTGTCTTGTCATTGAAATTGCGACACTCGCTATCGGCGCCGTGCTCCAGTAAGAGCTTCATCATTTCCTTGTCCGCTTTCCCTACGGCATCGTGCAGTGGGCTATCGCCTGTTGAAGAACGAAATCAGTAAATGTGCCTAAGATCATGTGGCGGAGTTGGGTATGATTACCAAAAACGTCCCTCGTGTTCACCTCAGCGCCATTGTCCAGCAAATGCTTCATCACGGTAGTCGGGTGTATCTCATTCACACCTCTCGATTCTTCCTCCTTGGGTCTCCAGACCAGGGTGTGCAGCGGAGTGAGATTCTGACAGTCAGGAGCGTCGACGCTGCTACCAGCTTCGAGCAGAACCTGAGCGATGTTGGCAGCGTTGGGTTTGGTCGTGACATAATGGAGAGGAATCCGGCCGTATCGGTCGCATGCGTCAACCGCTCCTTTGTATCGTTTGGTGATGCTTACGACAACTTGTTCGTAGTCCAACTCCACAGCCCGATGCAAAACAGTTTCTTTCCGGCCGCCCACATGATCAGCCCACTCAAAGCCCTGCTGTTCGATGAAATTGGCGGCTTGATTCTCTTTTCCTTCTTCCAAAGCCTGGAGAACCTTCCTAGTTCTAATGGAATCAGGGCGGGCGAGTGTTATGTGTGATTTCCCGGCCCGCGTCTTCGGCTCATTCGCCATGGTCGAGTGTTTGTGGCTACGCCTCCGATCAGGCAGCTCCGGACTGGGGAGTGCAGCTGTTGTCGCCACAGTCAATTGCTTACTCTCCGACCAGTCTGGTGAAGTTGACATATTGAGCCGGCAAGAGATCTGGGGTGGTAGAATTTGGTGGTATGTTTAGTGCTTGACGAAATTGGTGCTTGCGCCTCGGATTCAGCTGAAGGGATGAACCACATCATTTCAATTGGGGTCGGGGATTTCTCCTTTAACATTGACGCCGCTTCAAGGAACAAGGCCCGGTGGCTGCACTTCAGCTGACCAGACACAGGGGGCCTCAATCAAATATGGTCCAATCACTGTTACCGTTGAGGTGATGGAACCGCTCGGTTCATCTTCAATGGTGATTTGTCAACTTGGACAAGAGGAGGGCAAAAGTGCAACAACGCGGGGAAATCATCACCCTCTTGGTTGCTTTAATTGTATGAGCTGAAATTAAGCGAGGTTACATTGCTTATTCTCAGTGAGTTGTGGCTTGCTGCAGGCCCGTCTTTAAGGATATCCATGACAAAAAGCAATTTGATCTTTTTCGGCAATGGGCTTTCAGGCTGGCAAGTGTGAACAACTGGGGTCTTTTTAACTGTGGCTGGTGGCTTCTTTTGGAAGTGCCAGCAAGTCTGCAAGGGTGGTTGGTCGTCACTGTCAAGAGTCAGATCATATTATTAGACCTTTATGTGAGAGAATGGACGATTGTATACTTCGGAGTCGATGTGATAACTGGGCCATAAGACCCAGTTCCCATGAACGATGACATGGATAGCTATGGTTCTTGTTCTCAACTGGGTAGTCAAGACCCATCGTCGTTAGATATCCGTGCTCATACCTTTCCTTCAGTACTTGCTAGAAGCAGAAGGTGCAAGTCGGGAGACGTTGAAGTTGTAAAGCCAAGAACGTTCCCTAGAGAAGGCTACACTGAGATGGAATTGGGAGAGGAATCTTCATCCGCCATTCGGGAACATTTAGAAGAGTTTTTAAAGAGAGCTATCCAATCTTGACGTGTATTCAAGGCCGGCGTTAGTAAAAATCTACTGATCTCTATGATCATACTCATCGATGGAGGCCACGCTGTGGAACTTGAACGTGTACCATTCCTCAATCATCTCAATCAGCCCATCTTCGTTTCGGACAATCAGTTCAACCACGCCGGGGAACCAAAAAGGCCGCCCAGTTGCCTTGATTCCAGGAAGGTCGTTGACAAAGGTTCCTGTGTTCACCGTCTTGAGGACGAGCCGGCTCTTATTTCCAGGCAGCGGCTCTTCAAGCCAAATGTGTTCTTCCTTAACGACAAAGTCCGGAATAGACCTTTTCCAGATTTTAGTATGGCTTTTGAGTCCTTCATGTCCAGTTCGACTGATTTGGAAAGCGTGATCGGTATACACCACGTCTTGGCTGTGCAACTTGATCCAATCTGACTGATCGGGCGCTGACCATCCGCCAGTCCACCGGGAGATGATCAATCTGGCCTTGTCCGAGATAGCTGAAGAGTCATTAGTTAGGTAGAGCTAGGCTCAAATGCGTTAACTAACCCATGATTAGCAAACGGTGATCCAAGCTTGGGATAAGAGCGAGGTTGAGATATTGGTTCTTGGGGGAAGCCTGATCAAGCGGCAGGGCGATTCTGACAGGGTGGAAGGAGTGGGATTGGAAACGCGGAAAACTGGGCTTGAAGCTCAATTATAACGAGGAGATCTGAGTTGGTGTATTGCGTCACCACGTTCAAATACCGGATGTCGACGGATCATGTGCTGCAACACGACGGGCATCGAAACAAGGTTACATGGATGGCCGACGTTGTATGGCGAGCGTTGCTTGCCGAGGCATCCGGGTTGAAGCCCTGTATTTCAGAAAATGGCAGTAATAGTTCCTTTCTTTTGCCGATGGTCCGGTGACCGAAACATTTAGACTCTGATCCAAATCTGGTTGCATTGTGTGATGAAGGGCCCGGGGTCATGGTTCTCGTTTCACCAGTATCACCATCAGGATGTAAAAATGACAACTTCTCCCGTTCACTAACGGCCCGGGGGTCGATGAACTTGGCTTCAACTGGATTGCATGATAAGCCTTGGGGTTCGGTAGTTTACCTGACCAATCGCCATTGGCTGGGCCATCACTCTCCATGCTTCGTATTCCTCGGTTTGATCATCGCCTCTTATTCATTAGATGAGCCCATCTAACCTCTCTGTTATCCTCCCTGAAAGGCCGTGCTCGGTCAGCCCTTTACTCAAAAGGCTACCCTATTCCACTCAAGATTGATTCATGAAGAAGATGCCCTTATAGAATTCTTTTTTTTTTTTTTTTAAAAAAAAGTCAATTTCGTCTCTATTCACGCGACAAGAAGAGGATGGATCGAATGTAAAGAGTTCAGAGATGTGAAGGATTGTGAGCCACCTTGATAGATCAATATTCTTTTTCTTTTTCTGGACACGTAGTCATATTTTCCTC
Source organism: Fusarium ambrosium (assembly GCA_003947045.1). Classification (NCBI taxonomy): domain Eukaryota; kingdom Fungi; phylum Ascomycota; class Sordariomycetes; order Hypocreales; family Nectriaceae; genus Fusarium; species Fusarium ambrosium. Next base: position 39,128 of record NIZV01000143.1, read on the forward strand.
CTATGTAGGTAGCTAATATTTGTCGAGGCCAGGATGTTGCTTGAACTGTTACTTCTAGGACGAATGTCTTACAACACGGTCATTATATGGGTGCTAATACCAGATGGACTCGGCGCATTATCAACGACTGTGCCTAGCTTTCGTCTTTTTTGCAAGATGGAGCTTCGTATCGCCCATATTTGTCTTCCTGGCTGCCCCCGAGACGACAGGGGTGTCTCTGGCGCATATTGACGCTCTTTTTGGGTACTGGGGGTAGATTCGCAGCAAGGTTAGCCACTACTCAACGCAGGTGTTGACCTCAACGCCGACACCGACACCGACGTCGACCCTGGCCCTGAAGTATTGATTGCGTGTCTTAAAGCAGCTGCCCGATGGAGCCGATGGGGCCGATGGGGCCGACAGAGCAGCTCGTATTTAACTTTATTAGTTTCTGCTACACCTTGTCTTGAAACTAAAAGTCGAGCGGTCCTCCTGAACAAGGGTTAACCTCCGCTTAGTTATCAACTCTGAATCTTATTGTCCATATTATAATTAATCTCTGTCGACTATATAAGTACATCATGGGATCATACACAGAACAATACCCGTTCTCTGTCACTCCAAAACTCACATCAGCAACTTCCTACTTGACTATACCAAGCAAATCATCATGAAGATCCCCTTTGCCTTTCTTTCTGCTCTCCCAGCTACTCTAGCACGCCAGCAGCCCCCGACAGAGTTGCGAAGCTACACCTTGAGCACCGTTGAAGCAACCAACCAATATGTTGAGATTTGGAAAAAACACATCGAGTCATTGAAAGGGTTCAATGTTACAACCAGAGCCGTTTGGACGCCCGAAGGCAACGATAAGCAAGTCATGGCCCTGGTTCAATACGCGATCGGCGACGACCCTGCCGATGTCGACGCAGCATACAGGGCTAGTGAAGCTTTCACCAACGACATGGTTGGGTTCAACTTTAGCAACTTTGAGACCATTGTTTCAACCGTGTTGAACCCGACTTCGTTCTCTCCGGTTCTTTGAGTACGCTGTCGCAGTGGAGGCGGGAAGTCATGGGGATGGGGACTGGCGCCAAACTTGAGGTTGCCCTGTTGAGCTTTGTTTTTCCTTCTCATCTCCACTTCTACATCCTGTGGTGTACCTACCATAAAGTCGAAGGGCCAACTAAATGTATATGGGTTAAAGAGGGGATAGAGCATAGATGCTGCCATGTTACGCTAATTGCACATTAAATTTAGGGGAGCCAATGGTTTCCAGGATCCTAATGTCGCCGTGACTTTAGAACTCGTAGATTTCCACGTAAATAATGTCGTATTTTGTTGCGATATCTAACCAGGAACCGAATTTCTTAAATGGTCTTCTCAAATTGGGCCTTGCCCACGGCCTCGGGTGTGGTTCCGGGTGATCACAAACATGGCTGGAGAAGCTTCGGAGAACTAGCTCTAACTAGGAAGGCCACGTTGCCGCCTGAAAGGGAAGGTCATGATAGCCTCAAGCTGAACAACCAGCAAAGTGCCCTACGCTACGACAGGGAAGAATCTAGTGGCAAATCGATCTTTTGCACACGTGTTGGTCCTCAGTATATTGCTCCTCTATCGTGGTCTAGGAGAACATGTGTCGTCCAGAGCGCCTAAGCTCACCTTGAAACGTGAAAAGGGGTAGTTGAAAGAGCCTGGCTTGTCTGAAAATGAGCCCTTAAGCGGGATTAATCTGGCCAATCAAAGCACGTTATTGTTTAACGTGAGTGTGGCAGTGCAGCCACTTGCTGTCATATCATTGCTCGAATCCACCACGCGCCGGTGATGCGGTGGCCGTTGGCTACCCGGAAAGCAGTGAATAGAGTATGATTTGTCTCGAGGGCGTTTCCAAGTGGTCTGTCACCTGGCTGCTTATACCAGAGGTTAAAAGAAGGCACTGCCGTTCTTTTGTTGACCGCTTGGCGCCACATGGGATAACTAACTCCTCGGAGGTTCCAAGCCAATACGCCACGGCTGATTGAGGCAGAATAACGCCAGACCCCATTCCTCCCAAGTCCCCAGTCGAGGTCGAGGTCACTCTCACCTATCCATGAAACAGGTCGTGTGAGGAATATATTCTCCTAGCTCCAGTGATTTACAATCATGATGGAGTGCAACACAAAGAAATTCTTTCCCCGAGTAGTTCCAAGGGCGCCGCTTGAGGGAATTCTATTCCCGATCACCTCCGTTCTCATGCGGATGGCGGTGGGGGAGGCTGGTAAGCTAGATGGGGGCTTGGACACGTGGTGAACGACTCATCGAGGGTTCAGAATGTCGCAAAGATGCAATGGAGTCACCTTTGGTAATGCAGTATTTATGTGTATGGAAGAATATCGACATTTTCGCTGTTAGATTCATTTACACATCTTAGCATATCCTGCTTAAAAGTCAACCTTACTCCGGTGGCCCACGGCTCTGATGGGATGGTTTGTCATGTCTGTTATGGGATTCCGGCTCTGAGCCTCAAGTGACAGTAGATGTAATATTTTTCCTTGAGCATGTGTTGCGCTAATCATCTGGCTTCTACGGCGGTGGATGTAAGGTTCGTACAGTGTACTAAGCCGGATGCCTTGGCGTCGTGTTGTTCAGAGAAGGCTGGCATAGCCACGCTGGAGGTGAATGAGGTTTCTCGCCTACCAGGGACTGTGACCTGTGATGACTGTGAATCAAGCCCTCAATACAACATCCATCACATACCTACCTATGTTAGCAAGAAGTGGAGCACTAGTCGATTCGACCAAGAGCCTAACCTTCAGGTGACAGCGCGCCACCAGGCCTCCAGCCTCCGCCGCAGCGCCGCAGCATCAATTCGACTATGAGCGCCCATATTTGGGGCCCAAGGCAGTCTGTAAGGCTTGAAGAAGGAGGGGATGAGTCTCAGATATAAAAATGTCAGCCGTGGCTTTAGATACCGGAGATACCGACTGAAAAATAGACACAAAATGAGATTCTCAGACACGATCCACTTCGACAGCACCGAGTACGAGAGCAAGCTCGAAGGGCTCGTTGCAAGCCAACAAATCAATGAGATCCGAGAGCGCGAAATATTGAAGAACCGCCAAATATACGGCTACTACACAAAGATTTGCATGGGCGCCATCCTCTGCGTTCCCACCGCGGGGATGTCGACCATCACATCCGTTGTCGGCTACCGTCAGCTCCAGGTCGCCTGCGCAAAGCTCGAGGTGATCAATAGCATCATCAAGAAGTACAGCATCGAGCCACATCAATGCGGCTTCCGTGATCGTGCTATTCCCATCGTTACCAACGTGCTGACGGCCGGTATCGGCTTCGGCGTGTCATTCCTGCTCGGCGATCTTGCAGCCATGGGCGTCGAGGGAGCATCTGCTCAAGGTATAAGGTTCGATCCACCTACTGGTGTTGAGGATGTGGCAAGCTCGGCTATAGCGAGTCCTGGCTCATTCACTGACGGCTTCATCCACGGCTTCGAAGCTCAAGTCGATATGGTTTCTGCGGCAGTCGACTCTGGCAATACTGCTGAGAATGTGGCCCAGACGATGGTGGAAAATGCCGTCCCTATCTCAGTGGGAGCCGAGTTCATGGATGGTGGGAATCTCGGATTCTCAGCAGCCGCTATCGTAGAGCGGTTCCTCGTACAGCAAGCCGTGGCAAGCTCCCTTGAGAACATGGCTGATAACAATGCGCGGAGAACGCTCGAGAGGAGAATTGCTGAAGGGGATCATATTGCGCAAATACGCGCCTCCGAGGAGATGTGTGAGTGGCAGCAAAACCTAGAAAAGGTTCACGACGCCATTTGTGTGCAATATACCGAGTTGATGATGGCACACTCAGAGTTGGTGAATAGAGGCAAGAACGAAAAACGAGACAATGTTATCCAGTCTGAGGAGATTCGAGAGAAGGCAATGACTTTGGAGGCAACAGCGCGAGACAACCGTTTGAACACTGAAGAGTGCCAGAAAGCTGGGCATGTGAGCGGATGGGTTTCTTGCCTGAAAGAGTGGGAAGAAACGATCACAAAACAGGCGAGTGTGCAGGTGGCATGGCAGATGATAATTGATGAATGGGAAAGGGGATAAGCACAGATGAAAACAGTTCTTTTTTAGGAAATGGTAGTATAAGCAGAATAACTATAAGAAATGGTATTAATCTACAACTATTTCTCTTGAATCACACTCGCAATAAGCTCCGCAATAGCAAGAAGCTTCTCGTCCTCAAACCTTTGCCCTGCCAGCTGCACTGACAAAGGCAGCCCATGAAACCTTCTGGGCTCGTACAAAGCCTGCAGTCGTGCATCTTCGTCGCTGAATGGCTTGAAGTCTACATACAAGTCATCGACATTTTGATCGCATTTCATGCCTAGCGGCAGCGAGATGGCTGGCCAGTCTACCGCGTTGAAGACAGCCGTGAACGTCGTGTCCATCCACTCGTCGATGGGCAGAGCCGGGTTCGGGGCAGTGATCCAAAGTAGGGCGTCGAGGGGTTGACCGCTTGCGTTCCAGGCTGCTTTCATCTGAATGTTGAGCAGCGCGAGCTTCTGGTTGAGCAGGTGGACGTCCTCGAGGGTGATCGTCTTGCTGGCCCACTGAGATTCTAGAGTGCCCGTCTTTTCCACAATCTTCATGATGGGATCTTTGGCAATCTCCTTGCTTAGCGCAGTAATACCTTGGACGTGAATAAAAGCTTTGCAGAGATCCCAGACCTCGCTCATATCTGGTGGAGTGAACTCGACGAGTTCATATCCAGCCTGGCGTAGACGCTCCTGGGCTGCCAGATAGCCTCGTAATACAGGAGGAAAGAGATGTATATAGTTATTGGTAGTGTTGGGGGCCCAGACTCCGATGCGAGGTCTCGTTGGCGCTGCGATGCCCAGCCAAGGCGATGGGTACAAGAAAGGGTCCTGCTCCCAGGGCCTGGCATCGCTGACAACCTTGAACGCGAGCCGGATGTCTCTAACCGAGTGGCCCATCAAACCGAATGTCGCCACAGGGCCAAGCTCTGTGATTCCCATCATGCCGGGGTCGAGGATAGACCTGCCATCGGCGGGCAGGCGATATCCGCTGGGTCGGTAGCCGACCACGCCATTAGCCATGGCTGGCATTCTAGCTGACCCGGCGCCATCAGAAGCCAGCCCGAGGAGAGATACCCCCATACCAAGAGCAGTACCCTCGCCGCCGGAAGAGCCACCGGCTCCGAAACCGGTGTTGTGGGCGTTGAGGGTCCTGCCAAACACGACATTGATTGTGTCGGCTGCGAGGCAAGTCTGTGGCACGTTAGTCTTTGCTACCACAACCGCGCCGGCTTCGACCATGATCTGGACGAGGCGCGAATTCGACTTTGCAGGATCGAAGCAATACGCTGCGATGCCGGCAGATGAATCGTGCCCCTCGAGGTCCATGTGGTCCTTGACCGTGATGGGCAGACCGTGAAGGGGCCCAATGACACGCCCGTTCTCCAACAGATACTTGTCGAGCTCCTTGGCACGACGTATGGCCTGTTCAAAGTTCACCTCGGTGATGAAGTTGGTCAAGCTGTCGGCTGCGGCAGCCCGTTTGCAGAAGGTAGTGACGATCTTCTCGGCGGTTATGCTCCCAGAAGCTACGAGGCTAAGCGTTTCGACAGCATCGTGTTTGCTGACGTCGGTGAGGTCCAATTCCTCAGGGGTCAGAAGCGCACTGTCCAGCAGGGATTTGAGAGGATTGTGCCCTGACGCTTTCCTGATCAGCCATTGTTGGGGAATGAGTGAGGCACGCTGCTCTCGCTTTCGTGCCACGATGTCTTGCCAGTCTGGAGAAGATATGGCTGACATGGTAGTGTTGAAAAAGAACGATTGGCTATTTTGATCTCTGAGTAAAGTCCAGTCAAGTCAAGAACCAGATCATGCTTGTTGAGTGTAATGTGGAGGACACTGTCATGCTACATCTTATACCTAGCTTCAAATAACATCGCCTATCTTCTACGACCCTCCCAGCTACCGATATCTACAGTTCCTGGAATACATCTCGGTTGTTTCCGAGCTGACAGATACCCCTGCAGGAGACGCATCAGCAACCTCCACGGACTAGGCTAGTTGTGGCGCTGGCGTAAACCATGATAGCCAAGGCATAGGTAGATGGTGTAACCTCCCCCGCAGGATAGGGCAGTTACGAGGTGATCCGGGGGACCAATGATATAACAGGATTTTCGGGACTCATCCGATGGTTGCTCCGGATCTCAGGGGTAGGGACCCGAGCTACGTGTTATACCTGTTGTGAAGTGTCTCAAGGCCTGGTATTTTGCACATGAAAGAGTGATATCTCGGAATCTCGGAAGGCGATTGCGAATATTACGCGTCTAGACACCTTGGCAGCGCACCGCTGCAACCTGTGTCAACTCGTTGTGGTGAATCAATTATTCATCCAGCATATTGGCCACTGGTACATCGAGAAACGTTCGGAACTGTAACGTGAAATAAAAACGTATCCTCTTAATCTCGAACTGGGACTTAGAGGAATGAGAAAACACAACTCTCCACTTACTTGGCGCATCACCTATCACACCCCTAATCCATCATACATCAGCCTACATAGCCAAACCGCCTTTCAACATGACTTCTGCCTCAGAGCCAACTAAGAAAACTGAGAGCTCATCGTCTCCAGACGTCGAGATAGGAACCTTCTCGCAAACAATCGACATGGTGCCTGGGACAAGACTTCTGCTCAACCCGGGCAGAGACGATGATGGGTCAGCCCAAATTGTTCTGTCTCCAGAGCCCTCCAGCGACCCTGATGACCCCCTCAACTGGAGCACCGCTCGCAAGACCCTCTCCTTCCTGGTGGTGAACGTCTACTCTTTCATGGTCGCCGTGGTGGCTTTGTCTACCGCTGTCACCTACGGGGCCCTCATTGCAGAGTTCGGCACAACAGCTGAGTACCTGAATGTCGGCACGGCGGTCTCGATTCTGTTTATCGGGATGGGAAATATTATCTGGAATCCCATTGTGAGTTTCTTCGGGTATTCCAAAACCAGGAAGAAAAGGTTGTCTAAAATGATAGGCCCTTCGATACGGTCGTCGGCCGGTCTACATGCTGTCTTGTCTCTTGACTGGCGTCGCTCAGGTCATTGCCGCTACTGCACAGAGGAGTAGCGTCTTCGTCGGGTCTCGAATTCTGATGGGGTTCGTTGCTGCGCCCTTTGAGCAGCTCCCCGCAGTGACTGTCAATGATCAGTTCTTTGTCCACCAGCGAGGCTTTGGATTGTCCCTGTATGTCCTCGCGGCAACGCTAGGGTGAGTGTCTTTGAGCTGCCTTACTGATCGATGGTCCCTGGCTAACTTGTTCGGTGCAGATCCTTTATCGGCCCTCTAGCGACGGGATTCATCGTCGACGGCGTCGGCTGGCGCTGGGTATACTGGACCTTTGCCATCACCATGGGGGTCGTAATAATCCTCGCCTTCTTCTTTCTAGAAGAGACAGGCTATAACCGAGATGATGGCACATTCGGCGACTCTGGCCCTCCTCTTCACGAGCCCAAGACTTACGTCAAGAGGCTGAAGCTGGTCTCGGACCTCAAGCTGCCCCAACCCCTTGGTGCCACCATAATCCAGCCCATCCAGCTCCTTGTTGAGCCCATAATCCTCTGGTGCGCGTGTCTCTATGGCTTCGGCATCGCCTGGCTCTCCATCATGGCCTTCACCTCCAATACGGTCTTCCAGAGTCCTCTGTACAGCTACAATTTCAGCTTCACTGCCGTCGGCCTCACAAGTCTCTCCCCCCTCGTCGGCAGTATGATCCTCTTCTACGTTGGTGGAGCAGGGACGGATCGCTTTATGATCTGGCAGGCTCGCCGAAACGGCGGTATCATGGAGCCCGAGTCACGTATTTACGCTGCACTAGTGGCGGGGCCAATTATGAGCGCCGGGCTGGTGCTATACGGGGTGGGAGCCTCGGCTGGCTTGCACTGGATGGTACCGGTGGTGGGGATGGGGTTTATCGGTGCTGGGATACCAATTGCTGGAGAGGTCTCCCTGGGCTATGTCACCGAGTGTTATTCTCACAGAGCTGGAGAGGCTTCTACGGCTATGATCACGGTGCGTAACATCATCGCCTGCGGCATGATCTTTGCTACGGAGCCGTGGATTAACCACAGTGGCCTAAGGGACACGTTCATCATCATGGGGGCACTGTGCCTTTTTGGGTTTTGGTCGGGGGTTCTCCTCATTTGGAAGGGTAAGAGTTGTCGTCGTCGTTCTGCAAAACTTTGGCATTTGTCTTGAGGGGTACTTATGCATGGGGAAGATTAGCCATGGCACGGGCATGAGATTGATAAGGGGTCCGCCGGGTGTGTAGATGCCGGCTCGGTCCACACACGCGATACGACTTCGGGTTCCAAGTAGTAGTTTGTAGTATCACTCGCACCCAATGAATCATTCATTTGTTCATTTTTAGACGGTTGGTAATTTTATTAAACATTTTTTATGGATCAGCATGACAGGCATCTTCTTCATTGGTGAAGACATCATTCATCAATCTCCGTGTAGAACTGCCGTCACACGTTCCCGACTACCTGCGTACCTACTTTTACTTTACTATTCTTATCTCCAATGTCGGCCACAAAAGCCAAAGATACAACTATTAATGCCTTACGACATCAAAAGCTAATACCTAAAACACCTATCCCACCACGTGCCGAGATCTCAAAGCGCTTCGTAGATGCTTCGGGCCCGTGTGGCCAATCAGATATGATTCCGAAATCAACATCTGGATGCGTATACCTTCAGCTGACAAATGAATATCCTGGCCCCCCTTGACCGGTTACGCACTTGATGAGGCTTTGGATCCCTCCCTCTCCCAATTGCGCGTCTCTCAATTACTAAGATTACCAAGAATGAGCCGAGCCCTGGAGCTAAACCTTAAGGGAGGACCCGCTAAACTTTAATCCAAGGCTTATTCCCCATCACTATCCCTAAACGCTTGTATCTCTTGGGCGATCAGTCGCTATCTCAAGGTGCATCTTACCATGAACTCTGTCCCGTCCTCACTGCCGGTATGAGCACAGCCAGTCCCATCCAGGGTTGGGCCAAGACCAAGGCTATGCTGCTGCTGATGCAATTTCTTCAGAAACTTGAGCAGGGAACTCGAGGTTTCCGATAACGCGCGGCTCTCCAAGATTGTTTACGAGCTAGGGTATTGGCATGGCCTGTGAAGAAAGGCATGGAGTTGAGATTTGACCTATATATTTGTGAAGTAAAGCCATTGTCATTTCTCGGCTGATCATCTCTTCCGCTCGTTGACAATACGAAAAATACCACAAGCCATAGACTGGCCTACTGTATAACAAGTCAATTCATCCTACTACTCGTTAAATCACAAACTCTGACGAAAACAGGTTATTTTATAATGTCGAGTTTTGTGAGCGATGCATCTTCGGCTTCTCCGACACAAAGCGCTGCACCTTCTCCTCCGTCAGACCAGGTACAGCTAATGGCGGCATTCGCGGCGCGAGCTAGACGTGACCACGACGCCATGAGGCTTTACGCAGGTGTTCTAGCAGGCCTCATGGGACTCTTCATCCTGTTTCACCTTTTCAGCCTCCTACGGTGGCCACTGAAACTTGGGCCATTTACTAGGTAAGAAATAACCAAACACACAAATCAGTCCCCTGGTTTTAACACTATTTAGCCTTCGAAGACTCGTCTCAGTAAAGGTCCCTGGTGTACCTTCTCTTGGGCATGGCACTCTTTTACTATTTTACCTCGGTCTCAACGTCGGCTTCATCTTTGTTTACACTGACACAAGCTTCTTGTCACTGCGCGTCGTTGTCGCTGCCCGAACGGGCTGGTACGTGTTTTCTCCGATTATGTCAAAAGAACCTCTCACTAACAATATTGACAGGTTGGCCGTCGCAAATACTGTCTTGACCGTATTCTTCAGTCTCAAAAACACACCCCTAGGGTACCTGACCGGGGTTTCCTACGAACGATTAAACATCCTCCACCGCATCTCAGGGTTGACCACGTTCCTCCTCGTCGTCGTGCACGCCGCTTCATACTCCTCTGTGTTCCTAAATCAGCAAAATGCAGCCCGACTGCGAGTTCGCGAAGAGATTTTTGGCATCGTGGGGGGCTTCAGTCTTTTGACAGTCGTCATGGCTGCTCTGACCCTGCAGCGTCGCCGCTACGAGCTCTTCTACGTCTTACACGTCGTTTTCTTTGTGGTTTCGTTGGTGTTCATGTCTCTCCATCATCCTACAGCAGCGGAGAGGGTTATCATTGCGATGGGTCTTGCGGCGGGCATGTGGTGCCTCGATCGTCTCCTACGTGTATCCCGGTTGATCTATCACGGCATCAACAATACCGCCACGCTGCAGCCGCTTCCCAATGGCGGCACGAGGGTCATCCTGAACAAGAAGCTCCTCGGCGCCAATCCAGGCGAACATGCATTTTTGTGGATTCCGGGCATTCGCCGTTTTGAGACGCACCCTTTTACCATTGCGAGGGCAGAGCCGCTCGAGTTTGTCGTCGCCTCCCAGGATGGCTTCACTCGTGACTTACACCAGCATGCTTCGAAAAGCCCCGGTGCCGTCCTTAGAGCGTCAGTCGAGGGGCCTTATGGGCAGATACCAGACCCTGCGCGATACGATAAGGTGGTGATATTTGCTGGTGGCAGCGGTGGCAGCTTCGCATTTGGTAGCGCTCTTCGACTCTTGCAGGCCACTGGGGGCTCTGACAAGAGAGATGTTACCTTGGTGTGGTCTATGAGGAACTCAGGTTAGTCTTCAATCTTAGCTTTTCTGATGTGATTATGACTGACTGCCTTTAGCCCTCCTTGAATGGTTTTCAGCTCATTTGCGCGATATTGGTCAATCCCCAGGGTTTACGACCTCGATCCACATCACAGGACAGACAGAGGTTAAGAAACTATCCAACCGACCGGGCCTGGGAACAGCGGATGGCTCAGAAGGGGCCTTGGTTTTGGAAGATTCTCTGGGTGATGAGTCGGGTATTGAACTATCCAGCCTGACGGGAGACCTGCCAAGTTACATCCACGGTGCATCGGTTCACTACCAGCGGCCCAATGTCAATGACTTCGTGACCCAGGCCGTGGATGGAATGACCTCTGGTCAACGAATTCTGGTCATGGCATGCGGGCCCGCGGGGCTGTTGAAGGAAGTCAGGAGCGTGACGACATCACGGATGGTTTCTGGAGGTCCTCACGTGTCTCTTCATTGCGAACAATTTGGATGGTGAGCCCTCAAGTGCGGAAGAAACGTGTCTATATCTACCCTGGCAGAAGAGGACCCCTAGTAATGCTTCATCTCCTATCCTTCTCAGTTTGACATACCTGTCATCACACAGCCGTACATCTCCAACAATACACGACAGCTCTCACCTAAGTAGCATGAGGCTCGTGCTGTCCTCTTATCGCCCGCCATCAAAGGCCTGAATGCCAGGATTGACATTATCTCCCCTTTAACGCTACGTACCATGTGATCGTGCCAATGGCTTACTCTATCTGGATCCTCTGGAATTACAGTAGTTCTTCTCATCATTTTCGCCTCTCGGATTTCCAGCTGCTTGGATTCTGTCGGACGAGGCCCGAGTAGAACCAAGTCCCCATGGTGTATACATCGTAGACTGGCAAGTTGATCGCATGCTGAATCGTGTCCGCATAGGGAGGCATGTTTGTGCACTCCAAAACAACGGCCGCAATTTCAGGGTATCGAGACGTCATTGCCGTGGCTTCGTCCACAAGCTCTCTTTGCAGCCTTTCAGCATCATATTCTTCGCCTCTCGCGCAAATGCCTCGCAGATGGCCGTCGTCAGGGGTTCCCCATATTCGCACGTCCTCTGGCTTGATGTTGAGTGCAAGTAGATGCGCATCTCCAAGCCTTCTACTGTCGTATGTCAAGACTCCGATAGCTTTGCCTGCAGGAATAAGGGCAAGGAGGCTTGGCACTTGTATGAGAGATGACGTGGCGATTGGAATCGGCAATCGTGCTGCCAGCCTGTTATGGTCTTTAGTCGTCTAGGATTGAAAGCGAGTCGAAGAAATAACCTTTTCTGCGCCATTGCAAGGAACCCACAACTGGTGATTATTCCCACAGCCCCTCTATCAGCTAGTCGCTGGCCAGCAGCCACGAATCGTTCAATGAAGGCATCGTCGTACGCAGTACTTGTGACAATTTGAGATTCACTGGTGCCGGTGACCTTTTCACGGATAAGTGGAAAAGGCCAGGTATTTTCATTGTAGGGATCTCCTGGCGGTCTGAAAATGTCAACTTCCACAGCAAGGAAGCCCAGAGGTGGTGGTGCCACAGAGCTGTCTGTCATTGTTGGAGAGAAGTGACCCATTGCCAACGGGGTAGGTAATCTCCTGAATCGGCGTTCACTTTAGCCTTGTAGCTTTATCATCAACAATCACGTAATATGGGTCTGTGGGCCGTGGCTGGCCACTCTCGGGGGAAGCCGAGATTTTCCATGACAATCAAAGTGGAGTTCGCAACCTTCCGAGCAGGGGAGGCCAAGATGGGAATCATCATCGCTACCCTGCATCATGATGCAAAGCTTGCAAGGACATCGGACGTATACAAGGTCAGTCGCGTTCCGTCTTCAAACCAATGCTATTAGTTACTCTTATCTTTTTCATCGTATCCCACTGTAGCATCACCCAGTGCTCACAGCTATCACCATGTCCCCTAGTCGCCTTTCTCAAAAACCCCGTGTCGTCTGCCTTGGCACTCCCAAACATGCTGGCGCCGATTATTTAGAGTCCTTTGGCAAAGATTTCGACTTTGAGGTCCTCGAAGCGACCAACCGAGCTGAAACACAACAGAAGCTGCCAGAACTCATAAGCAAAGGCGGTCCCATCGATGCCTTCATCATTCGAATGGGAACACCGCCTTACGAGCCTTTCGACAAGGACTTGCTTGAGGCTCTTGTCCCAGACTGTCGAATTATCACTTCGGCGTCGGCAGGATATAATGAGTTCGACGTTGAGTGGATGAGCAAGAGCAATGTAATCTTCTGCAACTCTGTCGACGCAGTTGCCGAAGCTACCGCTGATATGGCCATGTTCTTGACTTTGGCTGTGCTACGAAATACTTCCAATGCTGAGCGGATTGCCAAATCAGGGAAATGGAGAGGAGAGCCTGGTGTTCTCATCCCGGCCAGAGATCCCACCAACTTGACACTGGGCATCGTCGGTATGGGTTCAATCGGAAAGGTTAGTTCCGTTGCAAGATCTACGCCTAATTAGCTGGAGTTGTAAAATTGACCAAGTATGAATGACAGTACCTGGCTAAAAAGGCTGCCGTCTTCAACATGAAGATCCGATACTACAATCGTCGACAGCTTCCCAAGGACGTGGAGAAAGAATACAACGCTACATACTGCGATTCGCTGCACGAGCTTCTCTCACAGTCCGATGTCGTCTCACTCAACTGCCCATTAAATGAAAAGACAACCAATCTCATTAGCACAAATGAGTTTGCGGCGATGAAGGATGGGGCGTTCCTGATCAACACTGCTCGTGGGGCCGTCGTGGACGAGGCCGCTCTCAAAGTTGCCCTCAAGAGTGGAAAGGTTGCAAGGGCTGGTCTCGATGTGCTTGTCAATGAGCCCAATGTTGATCCTTGGTTTTTTGAGCAAGACAATGTTATTGTACAGCCTCATCTTGGTGGTTTGACTGACGTCGCTTTCCAAAAGGCTGAGAGGGAATGTTTTGAGAACATCAGAGCCTACTTTGAGACTGGGAAGGCGAACAGCCCAGTCAACATTGACCAGCTGAAGGGTAGTTCGAAGATTTAACTAGATAGAAGGGATAAATAAGTACACGAAGAAGGTTTGTCTTTTCTAGATTGAGATTTTGTCCGATGAGGCTATATGAGGCCTTGTATCAAGATTAAACTTATACGCGATTTGTTTCATAGGGCCATCTATGGATAGTTATACTATTTGGCCTTGTGGCTACAGTCTTTTGGCTCAGTTGTCCCATCAAGTGCCGGGCTTCAACTGTATCAAAAACACAATGGTGTTGTGGCTGGTGGCCTGATCTGGATAGGTCATTGATTAACGACCCCAAAGAAGTTCTGCAAAGAGAGCGTATTGTCGATTAATCTGTGCAGTCCGGATCAATATCGTATTCAACAATGAGCACTCTGTTGATATCTGTGCATTGCTAAACAAGGCTTTTAGTCCAACACTTGGATTCTCTACATCTGAGAATTTAGTTCTTGCATAAGTAGTTCAGTCAAGAAATTGAGACTACAATTACAATCAAGGTTGAATCTTATTTTCTGTCTTACTGATGTATAGATTCAACACAAAGCTATACCTTAGACCTCCACCTGTCGACCCTTGGAGGTCAATTTCTTGTCTTGTCCATCATCGCGCTCGGTACTGGGGAAACACAAAGTCAGACACAATTCTATCAAGAACCGGAGCAACTCACTCTTCGATGTCTTCATCAATTCCACGACCAGAGATGGAGTCGATCCTCATAGTCTTGGCCTTGCTGCGAATCTGCCACCAAGGGCACTCGAACAGGGCATCAATATGCTCCAGGGGGAGGCCTGCAGTCTCCGGAACGGCTAAAAAGACATAAATGAGTGACACAAAGCACCACCCGGCGAAAAATATGAAGGCCCCCCAATTGTTCATGCTGCTGAGTATGGATGGAGTTGCACGGTTGATTCCGAAGTAGAAAAGCCAGTGGAAGGCTTGAGATAGAGCCGAGCCAAAGGACCGAATGCTGTTGGGCCACAGCTCAGCACCAAAGACGTACGGAAGAACAAGGAGGCCTAGAGTTAGGACTGTTAGTTACTTAATAAAATGAGGTCGTGGTGCCTTTGAACCATACCAACTGCGTATCCAAAACCATGGATAAAGATGGCTGCAATCGCAGCCTCAGATGAGCCGGGGGCAACAGAGCCCAACTGGTGACTCTTGATGTAAGCACCGAGGTAGATATCTGAGATTAGTTGAATGATGATTCCGATGAAGAGCGATTTGCGGCGGCCCAAGGCATCAATGAAGAAAAATGATGCGATGAGGGTATAGAAGAACTTGGAGAGAGAATACATGCTCGACAAGAAGAGACCATTCCCATTGGCATTGCTGATACCCATAAGCGACAGAATCGGTACGAGATAACTGGTGACCGAGTTTGCGCCAGAGAGCTGTGCGAGAGCGTATGAGATGAGAGACTGCTGGACGCGACGAAGATTGGCGGGAACCATGAAAGTCTCCTTCAGAACATCCTTGAGGCCGCCGCTGCCGCCATACTTGGCCTTTTCATCTTGGATCTGCTCTTCAATGTCGGCGATTTCTCCAGCAACTCGAGGGTGCTCTGCTGGCAGTCCACGAAGCGCGACAAGAGTTTTGACAGCATCTTCTTTGCGACCGACTAGCATCAACCAACGGGGAGACTCGTAAGCAAAGAAACTTGCAGCGATGACTATGGCGCAGATGATAGTTGGTACGAACCAAACTATCTGATACTGCAAGTGCGAAGGTGCAACATGTAAGAAGCAAGCATACACTGTCAATGTGCTTACGGTCAAGCTGAGCAGCATGACAACACTGAACCACACAGTCAGAAGGCCACGGATCTCGGTAGGTGCGATCTCGACGATGGACATGGGTCCAGTAACAGTTAGAGGACCAATACCAAGACCAGAGATAAATCGGGCGGTGTATAGAGCGCCCATGTTGCCATAAGAGAAGGTGGCAACCAGTTGGCCGATGATCCAGATGATGAAGTACAATCTCAAGGACCAGAGTCGTCCGATGCGGTCATTGATAAAGAATGACAAACCTGAACCAACTCCGGCAGTGAGATAGACGAAGGAGATGAAGTTGGCCACCTCTTTGGGGTTGGTGGCAGAGGTGATGCCAAATGTCTTTGAGAATCCCGGGAGAGAGGGCACGACAGAACTGGAGCCTTGATCCCAAGCTTTGGAGAGTTAGGTACTGTGGAGTTTCAAGGGAAATGGAGGAGACTTACTGATGCACAGACCTGACATGGCATAAAGTGCTGACGAAAGGAGAAGACGTCGGTTGAAGATGACTTCGCGGGGCGAGTTGCGAATGCTCTTGACATGAGTCGCCAAGGACGACTCAGTGAAGACTTTGCTGAAGCCCATGATGGAGTCAGTGATGAGAAGTTACCGTCTCGGGGACTATGTGGAAGCTGGTTCAGTTCTCAAGACAAATTAGGAAGTGATGATCTTGTCCGTTGTCAAAAGTTTCTCGGAGGGCTTAGTGGAGGAATATATCACCACCCACAAAGCCTCGCCTCGCCTACTCGACCTCGGAGGAGCCACAAGCTAGTCGCGCCAAGCATGAGCTGCATTCGTTTACCCCAGATGCTTATCTCTTCCCCCGCAGGATAACCTCGTGAACCGGCACAGCGAATTCTGGATTCTCCCGAACTAGCGTATGGGTGGAATCATCACGAGAACAATTGATATCGGGGGAACCCGAGTTGCTGGGCTCCCCGCTTCGGTTAGACTCAATTAGGCGTTAGCGCTCTCTAGCGTCTTCTTATCATTGCTATCATCGTTATCATCATCCTCAAGCCGATAAAATGATTCTCACTGACTCGCAAACTCCCGGAGTGGCAACGTATTGGCTCAACATCATCGAGCTCTGAGCCGATAAAATTCGATATCACATCATTTGCCTTGCAAAATCATCAAAACGATCCGCCTAGAGACCGACCATGTCAGCTTTGAGAAAAAACGATCCAATTGTCATTGTTGGTGCAGGAATCTTCGGTCTGAGCACTGCCCTACACCTTGCGAGGCGTGGTTACGACCAGGTGACAGTTCTCGATAAACAAGATTATGATCAGGGGCTTTACTCGTATGCGAAGGGTTGTGATGCTGCATCAGCCGGTGAGCTCCTGACCTCAATGCACTATTGATCAAATATGGATCATGAACTAATGAAAAAAAAAAAAGATTTGAACAAAATTATTCGATCAGCTTACGGAACTCAGACTGAGTACCAAGAACTCTCGATTGAGGCAATCAAGTTGTGGAACCAATGGAATCTTGATCTAGCCAACGGGGAGGTGCCTCCTGGCATGAACCCATCCGATAAAGTCTTTTTCAACAACGGAGCGATCTCCTTTAACGAGGGAGATGTCCTGCCACCTTTTGAACAGGCTACGATCGAGAGTGCCAAGAAGCTGGGGCTTGAAACACCCCTCATCACCAATAACCCTCACGATATCGAGATCGCCAGGCAATTGGGCTTCGACACTGACCAGTTTAGGTCTAAGACTCGTGGGAAAGCCATGGTAGGCATTCTTGATACGAGCGGCGGCCATGTTGCAGCCGACAAGGCTTGTCGTCTTGCTCTTCACAAGGCAAGGCACCTTGGAGTCAAGTTCATCTTTGGTGTTCAATCGGGGACTTTCGAATCTTTCATCCGGAAAGGTGGCAGAGTGATCGGTGTTCGAACCAAGGACAATCAAGTCCATAATGCAAAGCTCACCATAATAGCTTGTGGCGCCTATACACCAGTCCTTGTCCCCGAGCTTGATGGACTGTGCGAAGCCACAGCAGGTTCTGTGGCCGTTTTCAAAATTCCAAAAACATCTCCACTGTTTCAACGACTCTCGTCAAGCAACTTCCCTATCTGGATGTACAAGATGAGAGATGGTGCCAAAGGCGGTCTTTACGGCTTCGCCCTTGACTCTGAGGGCCACTTCAAGATCGGATACCGTGGCACCAAGTACACCAATCCCCAAATCCAACCAGATGGAAAGGAGCGCAGCATCCCCGTAACGAGGTGGACCGACGGGCAAAAGCTTACTCAGATTCCGAAACAAGCCATGGGCACTATTGCCTCCTTTGTCTCGGAGCATATCCCAGAAGTCCTAGAGGAAGTTAGTGATGTTGCTTTCACAAGGGCATGTTGGTATACTGATACCTTTGACAACCACTTCGTCATTGACCGTGTACCGGATCAGACAGGCCTCATGGTCGCTACAGGAGGTAGCGGCCATGCCTTCAAGTTCCTACCCAATATTGGAGACTGGGTGGTGGATATTATAGAGGAGGTGAAAACCGATCGTCCAGCTATCAAGGCATGGAGGTGGAGGAGCCAAGGAGACAAGGAGCCGATCAACGTTCTCATGGAAGGGAGGAAGGGACCGAGGGCTTTTCAAAACGTTGTTCTGACAGGTTCCATTCATGGGCAAACCTCAAGGAGACCTTCGATGCTATAGTTCCAACATGATGCTGCATAGAAGCCTTTTTCCACTGCATTGATGGAACAACGACATGACTAGAAGCGCTAGGTGCTCGTAACAAGTGGAACAGAAAACAGTTGGAGATACAGAAGGCCCGTTGCTTCCGTATAGCTTGGACAGTAGTTCGTGCCTTGCAGTTCCAAGTACTTACAAGGGTCATGGACGGCTGTTTCAGAGCTACATGTCCCTTACATTTCACTTATCGGCAGCTGAAATCGATATGCAAGTAGCTTTGATGGAGAACAATACCAAAACTTAATAAATGAACTGAACTGAACAACCCTAGCACTACGTAGGACTTTTTGTTAACGTTGTAACCCTCCGATTTCTAGCTCCTTTATTCAAGAAAGTCCCCTTTGGTCTCTTTCAAGATCAACTGATACTCCGGCTCGAACTGCATATACATCACTTCAGGCGTTCCAGTGCCGTCCTTCGTATATTGTGCCTCTTCGTCACTGACCAGAGACTTCCTCAGCTGGGTGCCATTAGGAGCCATAGCAGCTTCAACCAGTAATTGAGTCTGGCAGGCTCTCTCCAAGGCAATAAAAAATGCTGCCGCCTCGCCAATGGTACCGCCCGCCGTTAACAAACCATGGTTTTGTAGGATGATGTTCTTAGAGGTACCGAGTGCATCGGCGATGCGGCCACCCTCCTCCTTCGCAAAGACCACGCCGCCGAAGCTGCCATAAACCGCAAGATCTTTATAAAACATGCATGAATCCTGGTTGAGCATGTCAATGGGTTTTCCGAAAGTTGACCAGGCTCGACCATATGGGCTATGGAGATGACAGGCGGCATTGATGTCTGGGCGTCGCTTGTGGATGGCGGCATGAATTATGAAGCCCGCTGTGTTAACGGGCTTCTCTCCACCACCAATCCGGTTGCCGTCCTCGTCGATGTGAACCATATCAGAGACGGTTAGAAGACCAAAATGAACTCCGTATGGGTTGATCCAAAAGGTATCTGGCCGGACGGGGTCTGAATGAATAGCAAAAGGTATTAGACCCAAACCGCCTCGGTAGAGACCGACGAGTACGAGACTAACTCACCTCTTAGGCTGATGTGACCGCTTCCTCCGTCCGCAAATCCGAGCTTGGCGAAGACGCGGAACGCACCAGCCATCTGTTCCAGCTGCCAACGCCTCGTCTCCTCCTTAGTCCGAAACTGGGGGATCTGGTGGAGTCTCTTTGGCTTACCATCCTTGCCGCTTGCCACATTCAAGGAAGAAGAGGTCGCAACTGTGACTGTGGCGGTGGATGACATTGCGAAGTTACTGCGGAAAGTGTGAGGGGCTTGATGCTAAAACTGATACTTAATTGAGATGCTGGAACAATCGCAAGACCCTGGTAATGACTTGAAGCATGTAAATAGTTGCTGTTGTTCGCGGGGATTCGGGAACCCCCGTGATTGGCCAGATCGAGCCGATCCTTCAGACACCCCAGGTGTGGACTTGAGAGCCAGTTCATTCGGTAACACCCGATGTTGTTTGTGATATAATCGCAGCTGTCGATAATGACGAGAATAAGATACAGATCTTGTGAGTTGGCCTTCAGTACTGTCTACTTCTTATCATCTTCTTTGGTTCACTCTATCACCAAGTGTTTTTCAACACTTTACAATTCTTGGGCTCATCAAGATGTCGACTCTCACGATGGGATCAACTACCGCCGGGGCCGCTCCCTATAGCTCAGTTGAGCCATTCATGGACCCCGATGATGTTCGAACAGCCTTCACCGTCGCCATGTCCGCGATGTACAGAAACGAAGTTCCCTTGTATGGAGACCTCATCCGCATTGTACAGTCTATCAACAAGGAGGTTCTCCCTGCAAAATCCCAGTTACAAGATCAGACAAGCATCGAAAGAAGTTCTATGCCTCAAAGACTTGATCTAGAGAGACATGGTGCGATACGTCTGGGAACACCATATGAATTAAGGACCGTTTCCCGTATATTCGCGGTCATCGGTCTTAAAGCCGTGGGCTACTACGATCTCTCCATCGCTGGACTCCCAATGCACGCCACTTGCTTCCGGCCCATTGATCTCGCCTCTCTCAATAAGAACCCTTTTCGTGTTTTCACGACCCTACTTCGACCAGAGTTGCTTTCTGATAAAGAGGCCCGGGACTTGGCCACCAAGCTCTTGGCCAGACGCAGCATCTTCAGTTCTAGACTACTTGGCCTCATTAGTACCGCCGAGGCCCAGAACAACCGTCTCACTACTTCACAAGCTGAGGAATTCATACTTGAAGCGATGAAGACGTTCAGCTGGAGGCCTGAAGCATCAGCGACTGAGGACGAGTACAAGACACTTGCTGCTGAACATCCAATCTTGGCAGACATTGTCTCATTCAAGAGCTCCCACATCAATCATCTGACTCCGAGAACGCTGGATATCGTGGCTAGCCAGGAGAGGATGAAGGTCGAGGGTCTCAAAGTCAAAGACCGAATCGAGGGCCCTCCTCCTCGCCAGTGTCCCATCCTTCTTCGCCAAACAAGCTTCCTGGCACTCGAAGAACGAATCAAGTTCCGGAACTCAGAGGGTATCCTTGTTGAAGGAACACATAGAGCTCGATTTGGGGAGATTGAGGAACGCGGAGCTGCCGTTACGCCTGCGGGTAGGAAGTTATATGACGACTTGTTGGAGAAGGCTATGGACAAGTTCCAGGCTCTTTCTTGCGACAAAAGGCCAGCATTGATGAATGACATCTTAGGTGAGATATTTCAGGAGTATCCGGACACCTGGACTGAGCTCAGGAGACGGGGATTGGTCTACTGCACATACCGGCGTACTGGGAAACCTTTTCCAAAAGATTCGTCCAAGATGTCCTCTTTGGAAGATCTTGTTTCTCAAGGTTTCCTGGAAGCCGAGCCAATCACTTATGAGGATTTTCTTCCCTTCTCCGCCGCCGGGATTTTTCAGTCAAACTTGACGTCAAGTAACAGGTCTTCTTTATGTGAGATGGGGAGACCAGATCAGGAAGGCTACGAAAAGGCTCTCGGTGGCACGCTACTGAGAGCTGATGATCTGTACCTCAAGTCTCAGTGTGAAAGCATTGAGAAGTGCGGTCTGAGTTCAGGATGAAGGATGTAACAGAAACCAAGAAGATATTGGCTCAACGGGTATTGACAGATACATTGATGGAACTACACAGGTCAACCTAAATAAAACTCATTTTCCTAATGGCGTTGTAATATCACATATCTAAACATGTCGGAGGTGCTTCGGCTGTGATATCCGTTTGTGTGTTCCGCATCCCTTGAAGTAGTTGCTGGACAAACCACTCAGACTCGGTTGGCATATCGCTGGCGCCAAGTTCCATAATCCAGTCCTCCAAAGGTTGTGAGTCTACCGCCCCCGACTGCGAAGGAAGTAGCACAGAGGAGCTGCCACCTTGCGGCCTCCATTCGTCCCCGCAGACTAGGCCGATGGTCTTCTCGGAAAGTACTTCAAAGATATCCCGGTACGGTGTAGCTTTGCTCCAGCGTTCGGCTATAATCACAAGTGCTGTATTGCAGGCCATACAGGTGTTGATGACGTCCATCTTCTTGGCCGCTTGCCTCACTCTGGTCGATTTCCAGATACAGTACAGATACGTGAGACCGCCAAGGAAGAGAATGTGCAGTGAGCCCCAGGTAAACTGCATGGATTGGTACTGAAACAGCCGTCGGTAGAGAAGACATATTTCCTTCGCCTTCTGCGAGCAAGTCTCAAGCGCATGCTCAACAGATTCCTCTTCCCCAGGAGGTGGCTTGTGCGTGATCCAGTACCGGTATAGTAAGAGGACTGAGTGGTCATAAGCTAGCTTGAACCACTCCCGGGATGCAAATACGGACAATGGATCGAGGCCAGCCGTATCAGGAGGCTGCGGGATTTCGGCATGCCAACTCTCGAGCTCCTTAGCAAGTTGATCGATTAAGGGCTTCTTTGCAACTTCTTGGCTCGGAGAACATTTCGTGATGGCTGGATAGATACTGTTGCCAATTTTTGACCAGAGTCGACGTAGTTTGATAACATGAATAGCCCCTGTCATATTGGTTGGTGGCTCATCTGGAGAGGCCCGAGGGTTCTGAAGTAGACCTAAAGCGTTGATGTGTTCATCATTGATATCCAAAGGGAGCTGCAGAGATGCCAGTTAGTAGGCAAGAATCCGGGTGTGGCCAAGCGCCTACCTCAGCGTCGATGCAATCATCGGGGATGCCAACTGGCCGGCCAAGAATAAAAGATGCGACACGGTCGATATCGTACGCCACCCAAAAGCATCGATTGGACATCTCGGCAATCAGAGGATTCGAGTTTTTGCGATATGTAGATGCGCTTCTGTGGTAGCCCAGTTCGATGCTATATCGAATTGCCAGTCCAGAGAGTTTCCTGAAATGATCAGCGTCTGGATGATCCCTCCATTGCGGGTGTCACTAATGGACAGCATGGCCGACTCTTGGCACCTACCATAGACTTCCCCCAGCAGGGGATCTGATCGAGTAGACGGCACAGCAAAGCAGGCTTTGTATTGACTCAATGCCATCAAGCTCTAGAACTGATGGTTGGTGCGCGAGCGCCATATTGTAGTATGATTCCGCCGTATCGTAATGGGTAGGGCCAAGGGCTAGGGAGGCAATTGCGTATACCATCCAAACGAAGAACTGGGCGATATCACCAGCAAGTGAAAGATTGCCAGTGCTATCCGCCTTGAAGCATAGTTCTTCCCAGAACCGAAACGTTGGTCGATGCAAAAAAGGGTATTGAGGATGGATGTTGTTGAAATAAGCCTGAGACAATGTGGTCCCGAGAGGCGATGAAGGGAAGCTGATGGGAAATGGTGTTGCCAACTCCCAGCTTGAATTGCCGTGGCTAAAGTTGACAAGGCTGGCTTGAGAGCCTCCAACTTTCTTAGGAAGATTCATGGCAGCACTAACAACACGGGAGAATGACACGGCAGAGGATGGACCAAAGTAGTGAGGCTCCTTGCTTGCTGTTGTGAGGCATAACAGAGCAACGTCGGCAGAGAGCTGGTCAGCCGGGTCCTCCAAGTCCAGAGATGCATCGTGCTGATGGCTTTCGGCAGCGTCTGCGTCCGATGTTATGGGCGCTCTTTCGCCACTTCGCAATGCCGAGGCTCGAGGCAACTCGGGGAATGTAGCCGAAGGTGACAAGTCGCCATGGGGTTTCTCAAGCCCAGCAAGATGATCCAAGGCTACATCAGGTCGGACTTGTTGGAGGAGGCCTTCTAAATAGGCGACTCTTGCTTCCAGCGACTGCATGTAGTCCCGAGGACGGAAAAGACCGGTCGCAGGGTCTTCAACGAGGCACTCTAGATGGCCTTGTCAACACCGGACTGTTTGGTCAGATGTGTAGCCTAGCCTACCTCGCCCATTCTTTGAGCAGTTTTGACATCTTGGCACCTGTCCGTCGCACTATCTGAAAGTCAGAGGAGGCACAGCACATGAGGGCGGAAGACCGTGCCTTGAGCTTCTTCTGCTTGCAGCCGACGCAGGCGAGCAAAGTCCGCTCTCCAACACGGGGGCGCTTGACAGGGTGGGGATTGTCTGTAGTTGGAGGTGCCATGGCGATGCTCATGAAACCTGGTACTGTGTGTATAAATTGTGCCTTGGTGTCAACGTAGTAACGTGTTAAGGCACAAGAGTGCGAGACAAGACTTTAACACTAGACATGGAGCGAGAAGAGTCAGAGGAGAAGTTGAGATAGGAGCCATTATCAAAGCCTCGGGAAACTCCGATTGCCTCCCCGCTTCGATTAGCGCGTAGGGCACACTCGCTCCCGTCCCTAACGAGACACCCTGTAGGTGCTACTCTTCAAAGCCTGCTGACTAACCCCCGTCCCCTTCAGTTTACCTCCCTACCTAGGTACTCTAGAAAAGATTTGGTCGTCGCAAAACCTACTACGTCCATTTCGTACGTAAGGACTAAGTATCTGTTAGCATTGTAACGCTTAATACGCAGTGAATATGTTGATTTTACGGTTCTTACCCTTGTTTCCCATTGTACCAGGAACGTGAAGCCCACGCAATCTTCAGGTTTACCGAAGACAACCCTTTCTGCTTCTCGGAATAAGGGCTCGTCCTCACTTCTCCTTGCTCTCTCGGTAATCTCTGTGAAATGCGTTACGAAGAGTCTGTCGATATCTTTCAGAAGCCGAATGAAACTTCGAACACTGGCTCCCGTCTGTTCAGAAATGTATTGTATCGCGGCTGTGAAATACTCCTCTGGTCGCTCGAGTGTGGGGAACAAGTGCTGTACATAGATGCATTCAAAGAGAGTGCCGTTCTTGAACTGCTCTAGCATCGTGTCAATACTGGAGCTCATTGTTCCCTGTGTCCCGCGTAGAGTATGAATTATTTGGCCGATGCCAAAAAATGCAGTTGTTGGGGCAGGGTCGTAGGAAATGGCCGCGAGCTGAACAAATTCTTGCAGGCTCTCCATTGTACGTTCGGCCCCCAGATCAAGCGAGATCTTCATCGGGAGGATGTGGAGTAGCAAGCACTTATGATTGACTGAATTACCCTCAAAATGACAAAAGGAATGGGCCTTTTCCAGATACCTCCGACACTCGGAGATGTCACCAGCTTCTTTCGCCGCCGAAGCAGCCATGAAAAAGAGCCCAGCAGCCTGTAGTTCTTCGCCGTTACGCAGCGGTGTGGGTGATGCAAACAAAGCAGGACTGGATTTGTGTAGTACCTGGATTCCTGTTCGCAACAGCTGCAGCGCGTCGGCCCAATCCTCAGTTTCTCCTTTCGTAGCAGCGAGGTGCATCAAGGTTGTTAGTTGCCCGTTCTCGTCACCGAGTCCTTGCAGTTGGTGTAGGACACCTAGCCTTGTAGGGTTTAATGTCGCATGGGCAGATCTGGATGGACTGGGGAGTGCTAGAGATAGCCCAGCCGTGATGCTTGGATGGATAGAGTCCAAGGTAGTAGGGGTACCTCCTAGCAACATTGTCCTAAGGTCGGCAAAAGTGGGAATGGGAAGGTTTTGGCGCCCTCTGTATTCGTCCTGCATCGCGCCAAAGTCGTGACATCGTTGTTTCAACACTTCGAAATCTTCGTCTCGTCTAGTCGGGTCAGTCTGGTTGACATTTGCTACAGAAAAAAGTTCAGAAAGCAGTTGTGCATTCGCCGAAAGAAGGTGGGCGTCCTGGTCGAGCGGGGATGACTGGGAAAGGTTGTGACTGGCTTGTTGCAACTGCCTAACTGTCGTCATCAGTTGAACATCTGGGGTCTGGTCAAACTGCTCCATTGTCATGGCAGACATGAATTGGATTGTGCCTTGCATGCCGAGAACCTCCGGGTCACTCTTGTCCTGCGGAAATTGCTGCAAGAATCGTTGGAAGAGAGACTTCGTAACGCCTAGTTGTTGGGCAAAGTTGCGTGGATTGTTGCGAAGACTGTAGTACCTCGAGAGTTCGAGTGAGCAAGCGACTGCCGCCCTGAATGTCATGCAAGCACCACCGTTGACTAATTTCTTCGTACCAGCCACTTCCTTTTTATGTATCCAATATGCTTTAATTCGAGTCCACCAAGATATTTGACTGAACCGAGCCAGGTACTCGTGCATCAGATCGACCAACAAAACGCGATTGGAATGGCTAAACCAGGGCGGAGGGAAAGGGATGAACCCAATTGCAAGTTGGAATAAACCCCATGGGAAGGCTTGACGCCAACGATTCGGCGAGTCATTGATGGAAACCTTGATTGCTGAATAAATATTCAAGAAGTCGTTTTGCACCATGGCAGCCGCTTTGTTCGGAGCCATAGGCGACTCAGACGGTCGACCGTACCGAGTCCAGGCAAGATCCCGGTCTACCCACTCTTCGGTCATGGAGCGGTATTGAGCTATGGAAGCCTCGTAGGATAGTGTCAGAGATGCCATATTGGCGAACTGAGGCTGCTTGAGAAGGTGACGCAGGGCGAAAGGGAGAAGAGGATGAATCGCCCAGTGACTATTGTCGTGGTCAAACAACAATCCGTCCTGCTGGAGGATTGTCATCACCGTATTCCACTCTTTGTAACCAGACAACTTGGCGACTACGTCAGGCATTAAAAGTTGGACTAAAGGATCGGCCAGTTCATCACCTTGACCGCGTAGAGCAGAACCTTGATACGGTCCAATGACACCTAGACGACCGAGTCTCTCTCGGAGATGCGGGGAAGTCTTGCAGACTCGTCCCATGCTTGTTGCCAACGACAAAAGCAGCTTCTTCTCGCGATCAGCTAAGCGGCGTAGGACTCTACGGTCGACATGGTCCAGCAGACGTTTCATAACTGCGCGTTGCAACAACGGGTTCAAACATCCGCCACAAGCTAGCTTGGTGAAAAGACTCCGCGGAGTGGCTAGTGAATCGGAACCTAGCTCCCTGCCTATCGCCTTGGCTAGGAGGGGAATGTTTCCGGTAATAGCCATGCACTGGTTGAGATATACGAGGTGTGATGGTGATTGTAACTGTGAGCGTCTTTGGGACCCCATGACGGCGAGCGCAAGTTCACGCGTCGCATCATCACTGAGAGTTGGCAACTCCACTAGGGGAAAGTCTATTATCTGTTAGTTACCTATTCAAGCGCTCGCAGTGATGGGTTTATCCGTCGAGAACGTACCTAGAGTCGCCTTTTCCCGTTTGGCAAGCGTTATCACCACCATGGCCTCATCCATACGCTGCAGAAACTGGGTCAAGTCGTCTCTGTCTTGTTGGCGCATGCTCGAAATGTGGTGGTCACATTGGTCAATGACAAGTAAAGTTTTGCCTGAATTCGTTCGTCTGAGGGCTTCCTCAAGGACCCGATCCTCTCGGTTTAGTATCACAGACTGGGCGTCTGCCGTCGTGTCCGTTTGGTGGAGGATGGTATGCGCAACTGACAGCCGGTTCAATTGTGTCGATTCAGACTGCCAGATGACACGATCCACGAACCCGGTGCGCTCCCACCATCTCGATGCATGTCGTATAAAATGCGTCTTGCCGCATGCAAGAGTTCCCGTAAGTTCGATGACATGGCTCTGCATGGTCAGGGCTGTCTCTACACGTAGGAGGTCGAAATCTCTGCCGATCATGTCCGATATTGGGACCATTTGCCGGAGCCGGCTCTCGCTGGTAGGTAGGTTTGGTAAGGCGGCCGCGACCACGGCCACACGGGTTGAAAGAGAAGGGTCAGGTTCGACGCTTTGTTCGTACAGAACTGGGATCAAGTAATCCTCTAATTGAACATTGGTGGCTAAGACCGCGGCTCTGGTCTTGTTGGCGTGAAGGTATCGCCTCGTCTCGTAAATGGCCGAGACAGGGCTCATTCGTAACAGGAAGAGGCTGTGGTAGAGACACTTCAGAAGTGGCTCTGAAGACGCCGTCAAAAGCTTTTTCTTCATTCCTACGACGCATGGCACCCCCTTCTGAAGCAAGACAGCAGCGAGGTCTGCCCCTGGGGCGGATCCTGCTTGCGCTGAGTCGCAGGCATTCATGATAACCATTGACACATTGTTATCATGAAGGAGCTTCCCGATCTTTGCAGAACTCTGTTTGCGAAGTTGACCAATGTCATCTTCATCTAAGAACTTGAGGTAGGATCTTGAGTGAGGTATTGTTAATATCCATGCTTTTAAAGGAAAAATCAAGTCGGCAAGGCTCACTTTTTGGCTGAGGCAGACCCATGGCAATCAAAATGAACAACCTTGGCCGTTTCGGGATCATTTACTTCCTTTAGGGCTTCCTCTAGAGCGCTGAAGGTGCCCGGCCGAACCAGTCGCAATTTTGTGGTACCATCAGGGAGAGATGAGATGATGCGGTGAACCACCCTTGAAACCAACGTGTACGAAACATCATCGTCCTCCTCGGTGGTGCTTCTCGCCGTAAACAGAAAAAGGTGGATCTTCTTATCCGAAGCAATAGGGAAAGGTAACGACTTGATGTCTAGGTTGGGTTCCCCGTTCAAGTTGTCTGGTACCTGGATATGTCGCCGAATGAGAATACTGACTGAATCTAGACGCTCCAGCGTTTCCCAGTGAAGTCGATGGAGTGATCCTAAACTAGGAGAATCCGATATCGTTAAAGTGAAGGCTGACCCGCTAATATCTTGCGGCAAGATGGTATCAATCGAGTTACGAAGTTGTGTGAGGAGACTCTCCGCATAAAGGGTTACACTCTTTTGCACGCCCAGGGCTCTTTGAAGCTCAAAAGGCTGACATAAGGGGTATTCTTCCAGAGCCCACGTCAGTTCTTGCTCATCATCATCGACGAAGGGATCGGCTAGGTGTGCGGTTCCTGAGCATCCATTGTAACTTAACTCCAAACTCCATGATCGTGCGTGCCCATCGTAGGCAGCCTGTCGAACGGTGACCACATGGTGAGGCGACATAGCTTCAACAACGAATGATGGTTCTGCCTAAAGAAGAGAATAACGTTGTCTGGTAGATGAATTTGGAGTATTTACGAGCATCTTATCGTTGGTCTCAATGATTTATTCCTTTGGACGTTATCGAAGAGCCGCATTACATTGTTCATCGAGTCAGCATCAGGTTGGTAATTTGGCTTCACCGAGTCTGCGACACGCGTTAAGAGGCAGTGCTCGCAGCTGAGTTGTCCGCGTACTTAGTGAGGGTGTACGCGGAATGCCGCCTATACGCTGCAGTCTCAACAACCACGTTAGGTGGCGCCGCCAGCTCCCAGGTACCGCCAAGGCTGCTTACATATAGAATTTTGAAGCCTACCTAGTTTAAGACGAGAGTAGCCGAGCCATGCCGAGCATTTTTACTGTGACCGACTCAGTCCGGCTGCAGCCTAACTTACCAAAGTGGTTATTTGGGCTGAGACAGCTCGAAACAGAATCGAGATCAGGGAGTGAAAGGCGGTTCCGAAATGGAGGCCTCCACACACTCCACGATGATATATGTCCTAGCTGTCATCGATTTGGCGGTGAGATCCCTGACAGCATTCGCACCAGCTTCCGTATCATCCACCCTACATCGCCATGACAAGAACCTGGGTTGTTTTCGACAATGACATCGACGCTTCAGCGGGCCTAAAGCTCCTTGGGCGAGTTGTTTCAGATGTCCGTAACCCATCAAACAACTTCTGTCCACCCATCTCCGCCTCTGAGCCTGACGTGCTGAGCGGTGACACGAGGGTTGATGTAAGGCATGAGCCGGACTTGGCCCTCACACTCAAAACGGTTCGGTCTCAAACCGCTGCCGCCATGCTCGCCCAGCTTTTTGATCTTGGCGTCAGTTCAGACCAAGGACAATCCTTCGAGCTCAAGAGCGCTCATGCCAAAACGTTACGGCTACACCAGCATCAGGAAGTCTGGGAGACAGTACATAAGTCTCACGGGGAGAAACTCCGGGATCTTGCCAGATCATCAACAGGCAAGGGTGGCCTCTATCTACTGGTGGGAATCAAGACAGCACAGGGGCCTCGCATCAAGCGCACTGACTCTGACGGAGCGGCACATCATTTCAAAGCAAACACTTCAGCTCTGGAAAACATCATCCTGAGCTCCCCTGTTTCAACATCTAACGGCTTAGCTGCGGTCGAGCTTGAGTCTAGCACAAATTTGACCACTGCGTATGAGTCAACTGTGCAAGGCGAACGGGCTTACGCAGCCGAGTATTGCAAAGTAATATGGAAAGCGAAAGGATTCATTCTATCGCCCAATGGCAGGATATCTTTACGGCGAGAATTGAAGAAAAAAGATGTTATCTCATTCTCCAAGGCGCAGCTTTCATTTTCAGCAGATAGTTCTGATGAAGGGTCGGACACAGAGTCTGACGAAGATGACAAGGTTGAGAGCGGCTCGAAGCCGGGGGCTGTTGTAGCTATGCAAGATAGGCTTATTTAGGGAGGTGATGCTGGGAGATTATGCCCAGCACACAGTCTTCTGGATGGCTACGCGAGTGCAAAAGGCTGGTTTGATAAGTGCTGTTTGGGACTGGGCTTGTCTTTGACCCTAAAAGTTCCAGACAAAAATCAGTGTGGTACGGTACGTACCTACGCCAGGGAACTAGCACGAACCCTGGCTTTCAGCTCAACACTTGTGGAGGCTGTGCTAGGCTGTGTCTCAAGATTAAATATCCTCTGTATCTCCCATATGAATAGCTCGATAAAAATCACAGAATCGCTCCATGATTTGGCTCGGTCCGTTTCTCTTGTATTCTTGATGGACCTCCTCCCAAACTCTAACAGTTTGTACCCACCGTCGACCTAGGCCAGCAGAATCTTGAGCCAAAAAAAAAAAAAACATGTCGTCTAGATCATGGCACCAGGTATCAATTGAAGGATCATACTACGATGAATATGGCACAGCAGGGTTTCTAGACTATCTAAAGCGCCGGGGTGTTGACATGTTTCGATATAAAGTCATTGCCTCTCGCAAAGACTGTAAGTCTACAAGTCTAAAAAAGACAGGAGCAAGATAGGAACAAGGCAGGATATCCCTCCGTCTGGCATAGACCCACTGACACTGGATGTTGTAGATGCGTATTTCTCAAGAGATACCCTCGAGAACTATAGAGAGGAGTACAAGCTGGAGCTGGAGCGCTGGGAAAGGCGGGAACAGGAACGCCAGCGTCAGCGCGAAGCACAAGAGGTGAAGTCGAGACTACTCCGAGAACCGACTCCCGTTGTGGAAAAGGTTTTACATGAGCTTGAGACTGCACAGGATGTTCCGCCTGAATCTCCGAAGACGAAAGCGGTTGATTTTGACCTTCTGGAGCTGCTCCTGCCAGGGTATCGCTCAAAAGACTCCAAAGGTTTCAATCGACCTGCCGAAGCACCCATGTATGAATCACTACCCGGACCTGACTGGTTTAGGCTTCTGGTCATTGAGCCTTGGCGCGCAGACAATGATAGGCTCCGATGCCATCTCAGAGCGGTACGTCTTGACGACGCGGCCAACAAGTACAGCGCCCTTTCCTACTGCTGGACCCAGTCAGTTCAGAGTAAAGTTCAAGGCCTAGTTTGCAACGGCCTCGCTATTGATGTCGGTGAGAACTTGCGCCTAGCACTGGAGAACACCAGATATAGCACTCTCCCAAGGATCCTCTGGGTCGACGCCCTCTGCATCAACCAGGACAACCTCGTCGAACGTAATCAGCAAGTCCAGCTGATGGGTCAAATTTACCAGCAGGCAAACGAAACGATTGTTTGGTTGGGGGACGTCTTTCCCCGTGGGCCAACTCGGCCGGAATTCAATGCAATCTGCAAGGTCGTGAAGGACTGGGACGAATCTCTTCATCCATACTATAATTCACGCAATATGAAAGGAAAGCTCTGTCGCTATGAGCCGGAAGTATCACAGAATCAATCGAGCTGGTTCGTCCCGATGGCCTTTGACGCCAGCCTCGTTTCTACCGTTTTCGGCAGTCCATGGTTTGAGCGTCGATGGGTAATCCAAGAGGTGGCCCTAGCCCGCTCCGCTGTGGTCAAGGTTCCGGGGGCGACTATCCAGTGGAAGTGGATCGGCCTAGCGGCTGGAATCATCAGAACCAACCATGACAGGCTGATCAACGCCTACCGGATGCCCAACCTCTACAACGCCTATCTCATCTCGCGTTTGTCGACTCATGGGCCCCTCCCACCGCTAGATCTCAGTCTTCTGACTCTTCTTCGACTCACCACGGGATTCAAGACATCCGTGAAGCTGGACGTTGTGTACGCCCTACTGGGCTTCTTGAATCGCCAGGGGGAGAGTTCCAGTCCGCGTTCCTCATCAGAAACGGTCAGGGTCGACTATACCCTCTCCGAATCTGAACTTGGCATCCTGGTGGCCGAGAGCCACATGGCACAGACTCGTCGTCCCCTCAGCTTTCTCTCTGATGCAGCGGGCATCTCAGAGAAGCCCACGTGGTCTCCCCGATGGACTCACAAGATGTCATCGATGCTAGACCCATGGCCGCTCAACGACGACACTAACGCGTTCAACCCGGCGAAGGGACTCTCGTTCAAGCGGTTCCAATCTACGGACCCCAACCAGTTGAAGGTTGAAGGGGTCCAGATCTCACAGGTGGCTTGGCAGACAGCCACATTTGGCCCTCATGAGGACTTCGGTTCTATTATGACAGACTTGATCCATATGCTTCATCGCTGCCACGGGGGCTGGG
The DNA here is from genome assembly GCA_003947045.1 of Fusarium ambrosium. NCBI lineage: Eukaryota > Fungi > Ascomycota > Sordariomycetes > Hypocreales > Nectriaceae > Fusarium > Fusarium ambrosium. The sequence goes on from NIZV01000143.1 coordinate 71,449, forward strand.
ATATCTGGAATGCCTCCATCATTCCAGCGGTCGCTCGTGCCTTTTGCGGTGGGAGGGACAGATACGGAGGTCGTGCAATGGACTCAGACCATCTCACGACACGGTTCTTTGACATCATCAGAACCTGGTCGCGGGGCCATCCGAACGAGTTTCCTGAGTTGAGTGAGGCCATCACTTTCAAGTGGCGCTCCTTTGGAGGTCTTAGAATGACATGGTCCGACGCTGCAGAGACTGTGTGCTTGGGTCGACGTTTATTCTACACAACGAGTGGCCATATCGGCCTTGGTCCAGGAGACATGGCTCTCGACGACGTCGTCTGCATTCTTGGTGGCGCCGTTATGCCTATTGTTATAAGGCCACTTGGGGATTACTTTGGCATCGTCGGTGATTGCTATGTGGATGGTGTCATGGATGGACAGGCTATCGACGACATGGCACAAGGGGAAAGCCTTTGTGGCCCAGTCGCTGTCAGTGGTGCTAACAGGGGGGCTCAATTATGTTATGAGCCATTGAAGTTAAGATGCATCTCCTTTTGTTGAATTAGTAATTTATAAAATAAGTTATGCATCTCGAGCCATGTGGAGCACGTATATCTTATAAGCTAGGTAATATAAGATGTATAAAGTTTATTTATTATATTTTTATATTTAAATTACCTTTGCTACCAATATTCACTCAGTTATGCTTTAACCATTCGGCATAACTAGATATTACTGTAACCTAAATACTTAAACTCTTCCCTATATTTTCTACTAGTGTAACCCTGCACGACTGGTTTATGCCTCAGGAAACATATAAGCGTCACCCGTGGGAGAGAGGTAATTGGATAATATAAGTATCGAACTTCGACCTTGCTTTCATAATTTCCAACTCTTTAGAATCGTGAAGGTCGCTGGATACATTACCGAGTTGTTTCAACGTCGAGCGAGGAATACCGTCCATTCGTTTTCAATAGGCCATTATGCAATCTCTCGAACATCGCCCCAACTACGCGAGTAAACGAAGCGCGCGATTGTACGTAGCGGGGTTGCGGCTGAAGAAACACGAAACCCTCTACCACCAATAGTCATTGTTCCTATGTGCACTTCAGCTGCACCCTGTCGTCCTAGTCAGAAAGTGAGGCGGCAACATTAGGCGGCCACGCCAAGTGACCACTCACATTCTCATGTCAGGCGCCGAGGCTTATCTTGAGACACACACATGTTGAAAATTCCATTTTATATTTAGCACTGTCATGTTGGTACACTTTGCCTCTGCATTTTTGTGGTGGCGCAGGTTGAAAGATCAGCAACCGATCAGGCTGTCCAATCTTGGGCGATATTATACCTGTTCCCGATTTCTGCCCGGCAATATTTTCTCGTTATCTCTCTTCCACTATCATCTGCCTTTGCCAGTAATGACACCGCTTTCCCGCCACCATGGATTCCGACTACAGCGATGAGACCATGGTGAACTCAGGCCGACAAACTTGGCCCAAACTCGCTGCTATCACGTCGAGATTAAAAAGCCTCGTATCGCGTGCCAGCCTCAAGGCCCTATGCTCCCACGTCGGGGCGGTTTTCCTAACCCTACTTCGTATTCATGGTCTAGACGTCATCACATTTTTGTATTTGAGGTTTCGTCGTGGCCTCAACGAAGAGCCACCCAAGGTCCTATTACAGTCTTCTTTTTGGTTGGCGCTGGCTCGTTGCACAATTCACATCATCCCTGCTCTGGTCTCAATTGGCCTGGTTATTCTCAACTGCCGGGGTTATTTTATTGGGAACGAGCTGGAGGGCCCCATGAACCAGGATGACATGAAGTTGGGACTATTGCAAGTTGCTGCTAAGGTCCAGGTATGTCTTGCAGCCTTTCGTCCTGACGGCATAAACAAGTCCATGTGTCTGACAGTGTTCCTGGAATATTAGGAACTTCTCATTGTAGCGAGTGTCGGGTCTGTCATCTTCCACATCATTCGAAGCGAGCTTGTGTTTGGTGAGGGCATTCCCCTCGGTCTGCTCACCTCGGGCTGGAACTTTTCCCAAATACAGTAAGGGTTCCCCATGTGTAGCTGTTGTTTCATCAACTAATTTCTCAAACTGGTACTTTTGGTCGGCCGAATTCCTGGGCTGCTTAACTCGAGATAGGGCAATGTCCCCAAAACAGCAGTGCAAGCAGTATGGCACCCTTGTATTTATTGCCATCAGCGGCTTGCTGGCTCTTGTCGCTGGTCCTGCGGCTGCCGTTCTTATGATTCCAAGGCGAAAGGACTGGCCAGTTGGTGGTGGCATCTACTGGCTCAACGGTGAGACAAACAGCTCTACCTCTTCCACACGCTGACATATAGTGCAGGCAGTTCAGAGCAGCTCTGGCCTACAAATCTAACGGCCGACTATTATTCAGAGGCAAATTGCACACATCAGGATGTAAAGTTCGTCGATAATCGATGTCCCTCTGCGGGATTTCTTCCCCTCTACCAGTATTACGAACACTGGTGGAACCATCTCAACGCAGGGTTCTCTTTTGAGTTGCGAGACTTCAATATGAGAAAGATTATATATTCGCAGCCTGCCCTTCGTCATGCCTCCAATACTTGGTCTTATACGGCACATTCAGCAACTGCCACCCTCCAAGATGCGGTTCGCGGACTTCACCGGTCAGCCCTCCAGTATCTTCTTAACCACGACCCTCACAGAATGCCCTATCCATCTCATCTTGAGTGGGCTGATCCTATAATCTTCAAGGTTGATACTAAGATTCCACTTGTTCGAGTCAAATGCCGGCCTCAGGGAATGGTTTGGCTCTGGGGGACGAATCTGACAGTTGAAACTGCAAGCATCCGCGACTCGGATCCTTTGTGGGAGGCCCAAATGAAGAATCCAGGAAAAGACATGCCAGGGCCAATACCAATAGAAATCGACGTGTTGAGGTATATACAAGAGGACCTCGCTGCGCGCGGCATTCTCGGTAACAGCTCGTCTCTACTGAAAGGAGAAATGTTTCAGGAGGGAAGAAGAACACTAATCTTTCCTGTTGAAACCTGGCAGGTTACTGGAAATTCTCTGGACTTGGTTATCCTTCTAGGCCAAAACTGGGAACGAACTAACGATGAGGAGAAACCGCATTCAAACGTTTTGACTTGCTCTATTGATGCTCGGTGGTCAAGTGGAGCAACAAAAATGCAGATGAGATCTCACAATCAACTTAGCCATGAGTTCCACCTTGGAAGAGTCAGGAATCTTGTCGAAACCGAGGCAAAGCATCTAGAAAGGATAGGCTATCTTCACCGTACCCCTCCATCTGACGGATCTTGGCCCGAGATTAGACTCTCTGCGGATTGGTACAACATTTTGTCACCAGTTTTACCGAACGAGCCATCCCACGGGCTGCCTTGGATTCCTCCTATTGGATCAAAGCAGACAACTCTAGAAGTGTTGTTCAACAAGATTTTCGACACACAGAATGATGCTCCCTCAGCATTTGAGAACGTCATTGCGACTGCTATGGCTGATGGCTTATCCAGGTGTGGACTCATTCCTAATTACAACGGCAGTCGGTTCCTGGAAGCTTGGCCATTCACTCAGTGGGGCATCAAAGACGAGGACCAAGCCAGGTCTCTGGTCCATAAAGGCGAACCAAGAGAGTCTTTCCAGCCAACAATGCTCCAACCGGAAAACAGGACCAGGATGGTCATGAAGGCTACTTATGGGGGCTATGTCATGGAAGCAAGCAGTTGGTTCGACTATCTGTCGATGGCCGCCCTTCTTACCCATGCCCTCATTGCCATGGTTGATACGGTCTTGCTGATCTGCTACCAGACCACTAGCGGTGCGTGGGATACAATTCTGGAGTTGGTGGCCTTGACGCAGCAGTCGGAACCGCCACCCAAAACTCTTCTAGCCAACACGTCCGCCGGGGTGCGATCGTTCAAAACAGTCAAATTGCTGGCGACAGTCGAGACATCTGATGGAAGGGCGACAGGCGTTGCTGAAGATGATCTACATCCCATAGGAGATCTTCAGATGAGGGTCAGGGAACCTGGGACGAAACGCAATCCGCGTCTAAGGCCACAAAAGTCTGGGCAACTTTACGGTCAGCCAGGATTAGTTGGGGCTTAGCAGTAATGATCCATTGTCCATATTTGCATCTCGAGGGCGGTTCAAGCTAGCTTATGGCCACTCAGTCTCTGCTTCTCTCCTTTCTAATGACTGGCCCGATTTCCGACGTTACCCAAGTTTTGCCCACCGCGCCACGCTTTTCTATTGGCAGTACTCTTGCACAAGATGCCATGCCTAGCTGGGCGGGATTAAAAGTCGCGGCTCTCTCCAATATTGCAAACGTCAAAAATGCCAGTTACGGGGAGGCCCTTTCTCTCCATCGCGTCCTGTAGAAGCTTGGGGGGCTCGAGCACTTCCTCGAACGTGAGAGCCCATGTACCCCAGTGGATACCCATTGCCCGCTTGCACTTTGTGTCTTGAAAGATATCGACCGACTCGTATGGATTCGCGTGGATGCCCGAGAATGCAACTCGTGGATAGTACGCGCCGATGGGAATCAGACCAAGGTCGAAGGGCCCGCGATGCTCGCCGATCTGCTTGAATTGGGGACAGACGGGGAGCTCAGCGAATTCCGGGCTGTTCATATCCACGTCCTCGCGGGGAATCTCTCGGTAGCCAGTATCACCGCCAAACCATCTCGACCTTCCACCAGTATGGACGGCCCACGAGCACCACGGCGTCGTGTCTCTGTCGAAGGGTGTGCGTGCTGAAGCATGCTGACAGGGAAGGCAAGAGAAAGTGGCACTAATGATCTCAGGATCGAAGCAAGCATTGTCTCCTTGGGGATTTCTCCCCTCCAAGGTCAGGCTCAGCTCCGCATCTTCCCACCAGTCCAGCTCAATGACGTTCTTAAGGCGGGCTTCTTTGAACCAGCTTCCAAGTCCTAGATCGACGAAGAAATGTGCATTAGGGTTATGTTTCTGGATCTCGAGAACCGACGTATGCGATAGGTGATCGTAGTGGCTGTGGCTGATAACTATAGCGTCAATAAAAGGGATATCAGCGATATCGCAAGGCCTCTCCGTATACCGCTTGGGGCCCAGAAAAGCGAAAGGAGAGCAGCAGTCCTCGAAGACAGGGTCAAATATAACGCGCAGGCCGGAGGGGAACTCAATGTAGTAGCAGGCGTGATCAAGCCATGTCGCTCGCAACTTGTTCGATCTGCTGCGGGTAGGGAGGAATTCCGGCTTGATGACATTTATCGTAGGCGGGCTCGTGTCCGGCTGCTTCAAGTTGCTAGTTATCCTCTCCCTGTACAATAGCTAGTCTCAGCCACCATGAAGTCGTTCCCAGCCTCAGACAGGGACAGAATTTGAGACCGAGCCGAACTTACAATAATATGTGCCTTGCAAAGTGGGAAACTGGGGTAGGAAGACGACGGATAAGGGTTCTGGAAGGCGACAGTTACGCCATTCTTCTTGACATGATGGCTCCGGGTCGTGACATCTTTGGGTGCGCGTCCGAGGCCAATAGCCCTGGCGTTGGAGGTGTACGAGGCTACTCCCAGCCCAGCCATAACCGAAGATGGGGCGGAAACTTTCTTAAAGCGAGGTAGTACAGTCCGTAACTTACTAGACATGACAGGCGAGAGAGAGGGGGGGAAGGGGCATTGGGGCCACGGGCTAAAGATATATACAACATGAGGCTTCATCCCATGTATAGGCTAGTGGGAATGGCTGTGGTAGTAACAGTGAGTGGAACTCTGAAACCCCCTGAGAAAATCCCGATTAGATATTGGCCAAGGGGGCGCCTCTACCCCTGATGACGCTAAGGAAACAGTTGGAAAAGGAATATCATGATGGAAACTTTAGTAAAAGCCTAGGGTTGTTTAGGTGGGTGACAGCTGCGGGCTTCCGTAAGGAGCTCATCTTCAGCACTTGGCATCCTCCACCCCATGTAACATCATTGGAGTCCGTCAGTCTGGGAGAGAAGGCAAGGTTAATGATTGGCCGTCAGCTTGCCCAAGTGGAGTCAGACTCGTATCAATACGGGGAGTTGCCGCCAAAGGCTCAGCACTCTCAACATGGTGTAGTGGCAAGCTCCGCATGGGCTGTGAGGTCATGGTCATTTGGAAAGCTGTTAGAGAACATCGCGGTGAGACAGGTGCTTCATTAGGACGCGATATTATTCCACTGCATTGCTCGTATCCAGAAGCAATATTTAAAGTAAACGAGATAGCTAATAGAAACCAAATATAACAGATTATACATGAACAATTATCTTTCCCGTGGTCCTACCAGACTTAATCTGCTCAATCGCCCGGGGCATGTCCCCAAATTCGAAAACAGAATCAATGACGGTCCTAACTTTCCCCGCCTCCATCCAGTTAGATATCTGCTCGAAGGCTGCCCGATTGCTCTTTGCAAAGTATGCCTTGAACTTTGCTCTCCCACCACCCAACACGGACGGGCAGAGCATGTTCTTGCCGAGTGTCTTGACTATTGTACCTGACACTCCACCAGGAACCATGACAAACATTCCCTTATCGGTCAAGAAATGGTCTGAAGCCTTGTATAGATTCGTCTCCTCTCGATGCGCATAGTCAACCACAAGGTCGAAAATCTTCCCCTTCCCCTTCAAGACGGAGACCACATCTTCCGCTCGATAGTCAATCACTTCGTCAGCACCAAGCTCTTTGCAAAGATGAACTTTAGCGGTTGAGCATGATACCGTCACCTTGCACCCATGAGCTTTTGCAAATTGAATGGCAAAGGTTCCGACTCCTCCTGTGCCTCCATTGATGAAGACAGAATCGCCAGGGTTTGAATTGAGAACCAGGCTCTCATATGCTGTGACAGCCGCCGTGCCGATACCCGCGGCTTGATCCCAGTCAATCCCAGCTGGTATCGGCACGCAACCTTCGACTTCGGCTTTCGTGTACTCTGCCATGGAGCCTGGAAGACCTTTTTGCGTGTCAACCCTGCCGAAAACACGATCGCCTGGGATCATCGAAGTAACATTGCTGCCAGTCGACACAACTTCGCCGCTGAAGTCCATGCCGGGGATCGGATTGGGTTTGACAAGAACTCTTGTTGGCCAGCCTAGCTCGGCAAAGGTAGGGTCCGCTGGGTTTACCCCCACGCTCTTGACTTTGACGAGGATCTCGTTTGCTTTGAGAGGATTTGAGGGGTATGGTGCGTCTGTCACAAGCGTCATGCCCTTCTCCAGGGGCAGATCGGTCGAAGTGTGCATCCAGGCTCGCATGGTGGTGGGTGTGACCATTTTCTTGGGGCGAATCAATGACGAATGAAAAGGGAACGACTTGGGTATAATCTCTGATGAACTTACGTCTCACAAAGTAGCCACTCTGTCGCTTTTTATACGTCAGTTGAGAGCTGGGATGGTGCCGTAGTCTTCCGGAATCGGGTTTCTCCAAAACCCCGATCGCCGCCGACGACGTAAAGATAAAAGCTTGATTCATTCTAGCCCTAGCCCATCAGCAAGTGCACAGCCGGGCGCTTGAAAGGTGGCGTGGAAATCCGATATCCCCGGGCCGGGATGCCATTCCGCTTATGCAATCTCCACAACGGCCCAACAATGGAGATGGTCAACGTTTCAGCTTGCTGGGGGATGGTTGATACAGGAGTATTCGGGCGTCTAGTTACACCAGTAGCTATCCTTCTTGGACTGAAAATCGCCCATCCCTGTGTAGGTATGACTAAGGTGCAGATGGATTCTTTCATACATGAAGACAAATTTTGCCAGTGGAAAGTAAAATATCCCAACAACTTGTCTGCAGTCAACCCAGCCATTACAAACGAGCAGGAGTATGATTATCTTTCTTCAGTCGTGTGTTGTCTAAATTCCTTGCCAATGGGATATATGAAACATGTTGAATAATGAGAAAGAAAAAAACTCCTCCTCAAATCGCTCGCTCCATGTGTCTTAACATTGTCCTCACTGCACAAACAACTGGTCAATAGCATTCTCCGACGCCAATCTAAGCTCACTCATTGTCTCCTTCCACAAACGGTCGCTCAAATCCTGACCCTCCTTCGTGTACACCAAGCGAGCATACGGCTTGATAGTCCAGTCACTGATGAAGCTACCATGCCCTCTCTTGCCCTCACCTAACAATGCATGGATATAGACGCTTGCACCCACCTGGACCTTACGTCCCAAAGCCTTGGCAAACAGAGGAACCACATATTTCTCAGCGAAACCAGGGTTGGGGCTCCCATGTCTTCCTAGACCCGTTCCAGAAACCATACCTGGGTTACAGACGTTGATGATCACATCGTCCGGGCTGATCTGTTGAGCCAGTTGGCGGATGAACACCATCAGCAGAAGCTTGGAATCCATGTATTGCTTCATTCTCTCATATCCCGTCAGGTCATCCATACGAGGAAAGACGGACCCGTCGGCTGAAAACTTGCTGAGGTACATGGTGTCGGACCCGACGATGGTAAGGACAGGCGGTTTGACGGTTGCTCCTGTGCGATTCTTATCCCTCAACACAGATGCAAGAAGCATGCATAAAAGGACAGTAGAAATGTAATCGACCTGGAAGACCATTTCGTGGCCTGTATTGTTATGCCGCTTGAACGTGCTGCTCTGCATGGCGGCATTTAGGATAACGTAGTCGATGCGATCTAGGCCCCGGCATCGTTTGTGAAAGGCATCAATGGAGCCATACTCTGCCATGTCTAGTAACCAAACTTGAATATCGACGTTTGGAAACTCGGTGCGCAGTTTTTCGGCGGCAGTATCTCCAGATGCCTGTGAGCGCACGCTCATGATCAAGCGCGATAGGCCAAGCTGCAAAAGTTGCCTGGATGCTTCGAGGCCGATTCCGCTATTAGAGCCAGTGACGACGGCTGTCTGTCCGCTGAGTGATACGTTGGTAGGGAGAGGCTTCGGGTGGACGAGGAGCTGCTTGTATATGATGCCGAGGATGCTGCTCTCCCAAGGGAGATCTTTTTCGAGGTCAGCAGACATTATCACAATCCCATAGATTCTGAAGGTAATAATTTCGTGGAAACACAGTCGACTGATGGTGGTTCTTCAACGCAGGTCAGGTCAGTTCTCAATGGTGCGGGTAAGGTGTGTTTTAAAAGCTCACTGCCAATGCCAAGAATGCTGCGGATGTCCTTGGCCAAAGGAGAAAGAGATCCGCCTCTCCCGCCGAAGGGAGAGGCCTATTGGGATCCATTTGCAACAGATCAATGGCTGTTCCGATCCATTAGCGGCGAGGATGTGGGTATCTTCTTGTCAACAATCTCCGGTGGATAAGACTCGTATTGATACGGGAGCCGCCAGCCTGGCCGCCGTATTCATACGACGGCCGAGACCAGCTAACTTAGCTCAACCCGGGAGCACCCTAGCCCCGTCTTAAACCCTGGTTCCATGGGCAATGAGTCGCTTAGACCCGAGCCAAGACCCTGACAAATTACTGCAGCTGGCCTCGTCTTGGTGATGACGACCGTAGGCGCCATCTGCGTGTGGTGAGCTGATGGTGGGCAAAATATTGAAACAGGATGTAGACAACCCCTCGTGGCCAGAAAGGCGTATCACCCAGTTCAAAGACTAGGCTGCCCACACGTTACTTATATGCCGAGTTCTAGATACATGCGACAGTCTCAGCAACGCTAATAGAATGTACTTTTCTTAATAGTCAGCTAATATACTGCCGCAAGCAAATTCTCTCCTCGATTATCCTTCGTAGGCCCAAGGAATCTCTTAGTGATATCTGTTAGACCAAATAACACCTTTCCTTATGCTTAGTGAGAAAAGCGAATATGAGTGTAGGGTAATTACCCAAACGACCTGTCGCCGGCTTGGCCCTAGCACATACATTCCCACAACTCGGCGAGACTGGAGACGTCTTCGCTAAGCAATGGCGACAAGACACTTTATGGACCCGAGATGATGCGTGACTAGCCAAAATGAGTTCTGTTCAAGGGTGGTTGGAATGTGTTGGGTAGGTGGTCAAAATAAACATCTCTGGGGCAGGTCGTTATGATTGGCCATGACTCGCTTATCGTGGACCCACATTGTCGTATTGATACGATGGACTTGTCGCTTGAGAGACACTGTTTCGCGCTAGGAAGGGATTGGAAAAGGGGCGCGCCGCGTAATTCTCCTAGATGTGACCTAACCGATACAAAGTGAGGAGCCGCTGCTACCGTATCCATACGACGGATGGTTGGCTGACAATCTCCGCCCTCTGTTTCAATCTTCAACCTCCTCTTCCGAGGGTCCAGGACTCGCCCTTGATGAAGCGACAACGTAGAGCGCACGCCAAGTCACGCGAGGGCTGTAAGCAGTGCAAGGAGCGACATGTCAAGGTACCCAACACCCTCTCCCACTCGTCGGAGATACGAGTCACCCGCGTCAGAAAGAGCTCCATGGCTGATGCTTGACACCAGTGTAATGAGGTCCACCCCCAATGCATGAACTGCAAACGGCTTGACATCCAGTGCAGCTTTTCCGCGCCCCATCTCACAACCACGCCGCTTAACCAGGATAGCCTTGCCGACCTTGAGTTGCTGGACTACTGGCACCGGCATTCTATTACGGCAAACGCCTCCAGGCAGTCAGAGCAAGAAGCGGTTCGCCTCGGTTTCTCTCACCACTACCTCCTCAATAGCATTCTTGCCCTCGCCGCCCTCCAGCTCTTCGACGAGGACCGGTCCCAGACCAGATGGTACGTCAGGGCGGTCGCACACCGGGAGGCCGCAATTACCCGGGCTAGGCCACACTTCCAGCATTTGGAAGAGTCGCAACGACCAGCCCTCCTGAGCTTCTCTTTCTATACTTCGCTGTATACCTTGGCAGAACCTCTTCTCCGACCAGCCTCCACTGGCTGCCAACCAAACTTTGACCCAGTAAAGGAGCTCCTGCAAGCTATTCGGCTTGGTAGGTCCTCGACTACCTTTGTGCAACAACATCTCGCACCTGTCGTCTCGTCAGATCCGTCCCTTGTGGCTAAATACCACCCGCTCAGGCTTGAGGCTATCCAAGGTCTAGAATCAAGATTCCCGCAGCTAGTGTGGCTACAGGACTTGATAGAGCATCAGTGCACAGGTCGGGATAGAACTGTGTGTCTCGACGCTGTTGAGTCGCTCTTCCTCAGCATTGCCTATGCTGTGGACAATCCACATAATCCAAGTCAGAACCGGGCGATATGGGGATGGGCAAGCAACGTTGACAGCGCCTTCTTGGATATGTGCTCTGCTCAAAATGCAGTGGCACTCGTGATATTCGCCCACTTTGTAGGCCTGATGAGCCTGGCTGGGAACAATTGGTACTTGAGGGGCTGGCCGGAGGTGGTCCTGGGACATATACGGAGTCTTCTAAAGGACGGGTTGGAGGATGCCATACGATGGCCTGAGGAGGTTGTGTTTGGGAATAGACTTGCACTCCCCCTCGTCGCTTAGCGCAGCAAATCGGGCTGAATTTTCCACGCCCCCATTTCTGCCATCAACCCTGGCCAGTTGCTCATTGAATTTAAAACCCAAAGAACGGTGTTCTAGAAAATTCCGTATTGAGCACCCCATAAATCGTAGATAAAGATAGCTCCGATAAGGCTAGAATCAGTCATGTCGATATAATGCCCCGGCATATCCCTTTTGAAGTTCCAACAGTTGAGCCAGCATGTCAGATAGCAACTCAAGCTTAAAATGCACTACCATTACTAATTTTCTTGCCCCTCTTTAAATTCCCCCCATGGACGTTTCACTCCCGCTCCTACTTGAGGGTGAGTGGTACGGAACTCCCCTCTTGAATCATCACTTGACGTACCTTGCTTCCCTGCCATAACACCGAGCAAGAGCTTTGAATACGCTGCCGCCGTGGCGGCCGCATAGTTCTGCCAGTCGTCGTTTTTATGCACATCACAGTAATCGCAGATGCCACGGATAACGAGGCAGGAAACAGCGTTGACCACGCCAGCCGCTTCCATCTCGAAACACAACACACCGTGCTCGCGAGCCAGCTGGTCTCGACGCGTGGCATTCTTGATGACACTATTGCCTGACCCTATGGGCCCGTAATGAATCATTGTCGGACGTGGGGTATGTGGCCGCCCATGGTGGCCTGAACACACCTTCTCCGATGACCGGCACTGCGTACAGGGCATGGCCTCTTGTGCTGGGCGGCGGTATTCGGGCATAAGGTTCGTGATATTTTCTAGGTGTTGCTTCAATGGCTCGGATGGCGGGTTAGGGACTGAGCGGAGGGTGTTGATGGCGGAGGTGAGAGGGCGCGGCGGACCTCGTAGACTACCCGTCACTTGAAAGATGCTGCTCTCTTTGTCTTTGCCAAGGTCGTACTGAACCACACCGGAGGACCTGCCTTCAGGGATACCAACAACCACGTCGCCAAGGCGGATATCATTCTGTTCCGATGGGGCGCCACCAGCAATGCCGACCAAGAGGCAAAACTTGAGCGCCGGAAAGCTACGCACCATGTTGGACGCGACCGATGCAGCTGAGTTAGTCCCGTACTCACCAGCTGGGAGACATGCGGCGACGACTATGTGGTTCGCCAAGGTGCCAAGCACATACTGATTGTCATCGCCTTCGTCCTTGTTGAAGTTGCCATGTTCGCTGTCAAAGAGCGCCCGTACTGCCTTGAGTTCTTTCCATAGCGCACAAATAATCCCGACCTCGTAAACTCGCCGAGGATATCTTTTGCAACTGGTGTAAGCTGTGGAGTTTTGCACCCCACTGCTGGCATGGAAGTCGCTTGGAGACATCATGAAACGAGTGTTCGATTCTGACTCAGACGCGGATATTGCCTGACTGGAGCCAATACCGCTATCTGACACCTTGCTGTCCTCGCCTTCTTGAGGAAAGCCGGTGTCCCCCCAGACCCAAGGGAAATGCGAAGTAGTTCCAAAAATCAAGGCCCCGTGTTTTTCCTCAGAGACGGCTTCTGTCCTGGGAGGCAACCTCTCTGATAATGCTAAAGGGAAAAGTGTCTGCACTGGCTCGCATTGATCCTTCTCTGAAGCACCTCTGCATCGACAGGCCTCGAACATGGTTGTTGGTGTGTGCCATATCAAGTTTTGACTGAGCCGGACAAAGGGGTTGCCGAGACTACCGTGCTGTTTGACCACCCTGTTCAGATCAGAGAAACAACCCGCGATGTAGTATTTCTGCTTTGGTAGCTCGGTCCAGTGGTCACAAATATCCGCATTGGCGGGCCGGATAATGTTGCCAAAACCACATCCAACCAAAGTGACAGCATGAACGGCCCTGGTGAGATCAACCCACGATTTACCGCTAGTGTCTATAGTGGCCACACGTGCGTGTAGGTCACTTGTTGTCGATAGCATGAGGTCTTCAAAGTCCCAGCCTTCAAGATATTTTCGCGGCTTGCCTTCCAGCTTCTCGCCGCAGTATCCCGCAATGTCGGCCTGATGGTCGATGAGTTTCTCCAGTATGTTGTAGAGATGATCAATCCGGTTCTCAAGGAGAATATCCCCATCCTTCTCGCCATATAGCCGAAGGCCACGGTTCTTGGATTTGACCAGCACTTCAATGGCAGAGTCGGCCGTGAAACGGTTGTCTGGCTCCTGCAAGTCCTCCGGGTTGCATAGAAACAGATCTCGCAACGCACCTTCGTTGTCATGCTTCAAGGATGCTCGTAAGACATGCAATAGAGCACTCGTGCCGTTGATGAGCCAGCCTCGTTTGTCGCGCTCGTCCCACAGGAGTACCAACTTGGTGGCTAACCACTGGAGCCGGGGGACGTAGCCATGGCGAGAAATTTGGATCGGAATGTCCTTGGTACCGAGGTTGAACTTTGGGCCTCCAATAATCATCCGCCCTGCAGAAACCCAGGTTTTGGCCAGTGCACAGTCTTCGTCAGGGTTAGGGAGCCCAGAACAAGCGACGGGGTAGTGCGCTTTTGCCGAACCTGTCAATCCGTCTATCAGCATCAACCTTTAGGGTTAAAACTGACTGAAACGAGCCTTACCAGCAAGGACCTGGGCTTTCGAGCACCATCCAAGCACATGACGAAGACCCTCCAGATTGAGACGAGCAACACCCTGTTCTTGGGCCAGATCACTATCCAGATAGGATATTCGATTTCCATCCTTATTGTAGATCAGATGCCAGCAAAGGATATCTTCTTTACGCCTAATCGGAATCAGCATCGTTGAGAAGCCCTTGATGTAGATTTTGTCGTTGAAACGATCGACTCTCTGAGTCCGAGCTAGTCCCGCCATAATGTTGAGAGGAACTTCAAGACCAGTGCTGCACTCCACTCTTCGAAGAATGGGATATCCCCTCACAACTACTGGATTCCTGAAGATGTCGTGCCAGCATTGGCCATTGGCGTTGTCAGGGGTTTGCGGGGCTTCTTCCATTGTAAATCCAATCTCGCAGGTGATATCAGCTGACGAGAGCTGAAGTCTCAATAGAGTCGACGATGCGTTGTTATGCAGGATACTAATATTCGGCGTGCAGTAGACGAGACCGCTCTGCCGCGTCGAAGTCCTCAGAGCAGCTCCAAGCCAGGCAAGCTGTTCTCCAATCTCCATAACAGAAACAGCTACACCACTGGCCTCTGCTATAAACTTCGAACCGTCGACCCATGCACTCAGTGTTGTTCCGTCTGATAGCTTACCTGGACATCGGTTAGGTAGGTGGTCATTCTTTGAACAGAGGCACCTACAACTACTCAAATAACCATCCCCATCCTTAAGAACCTCCTTAATCAGCTGAAGCGTCGTTTCTCCTGTAGATGGCCAAGTCTGATGTATGTATTGAGCGCAAGTTGCGGCCTGTGCGTCCAACGAAGACCCGGTCAGGGTAATGATACCCTCAAGCACCTCATCCGGTGGCCCTGGATACTCCTGCGTCTGAAAAAAATGAAATATGTCCCATTGGAGCTCGAATCGAGCACTGCAACGTTGAGTAGATATGCGCCTGCTAATTTTGTGAGCTGATGGGAGTGAGGACATGATTGCTCCCCCGATTGATCCAATGGTGTTCGGTTCTGTTGGAACGAGACGAAATTCCCTCTGTAGTCGAGTGACTAGCCATTGGTAAGCCTCAGTGCCGGGAATGAAGTCTCGGTAAGCCTGAAGCCAACTCTCGGGGACTTCTTCATTGTTGGCCTCCGCCACTCCTTTGACACTTGTGATGTGGTCATCTCCATCCCCTGTATATGGACCTCTGAGGCCATTCTCGTGCTCCCGAAAGCCGATATCGTTCGTGTCAAGGCCTTGCGACTCTTCGTGAATTCGATCCAGTTCGGCGCTACTTTCTAGTGACATTGCCACGGCCCTTGAAGACATCGGATTCAAACAACACCAAAAGAGCCCCAAGATAAGCACGGCTCAATCGGATGGGATGGACTATGAAGAACGTCTAACCCTAACCCTAATAATAATAATAATTAAAAAGTTAATATTTATTTATTAATATATTTTTACTTATATAGCTAAATAATATATTATTTATAAAAATATTTATAAAAATATTTTATAAAAGCACTACCTATACCTTATTTCAGCCTAATCTTGTCTAGCCTGAACCACGCTAGCAAAATCGAGATAAGAAATAAAAATGTGTCGCGGTGCAGTTGCTACTGCCTAAACAGGCAACCCTTTCATTTTTGTATGAAGAGCTGCATGGCTCAGTGCATCTTGTCACTGAGTCCATCTTGTCACTGAGTCCTTGCTCCTTAGATAATTCTTATCAATTGACTGTGCCATCAATGATCCCTGTGGAGTCAATTGTCTGACAAAATGGCTACCAGGCTGGAAGATGACGACCAGCAGATTCCTCACGACGTTTGTTTCCAGCACACTCTAGGAGATAGCGACAAAAACTGGGATTATGTGTGTTGGGCTAGATTTCTCTTGTTCTAGAATATATCTCACTTTGCCTTAACTTCAAAGAGGCTTTGTCCCCTGAACTTGCCTTGTACCCTACCCGCCATATTTCGATATGAGAGCTCCCCAGAGCTATTTCTTGGCTATTACACCGCGCAATGCTCGGATAACTGCACTCGCAGAATGGCTTCGCCAATTATGGGCTCCAAGCCTACTCTGAAGTCCCAGTGACACCAATCGTCTATCTCCTCAACACATACCAGCAGGACATCCAATGGTAGTGCCGTAATATGTCGGTCCGCTCACTTTGGCTAAAGTCAGAATTGCGTTGAAGATGCCACCGATACTTTCCCCCGCAATCATGCCAGCAGCGACCGGGAACAGGTAGAGAGCATGGGAAGCCGGCCATTTTCGAAGCCACACTAGAGCAATTATTCCACCTATGACCAGTGCAATGCTATACTGAATTGCTGGGACAATTAAGCCAAGAGCAACCATAACCATGTTAGGCGTGAAGTTGTAGATCTTTCTGTAATTGTTTTCTCTGGCCCAATTCCGGAGCAAATGAACTGCAATGGAAAAAACAGAGATTCCAATGGAGAATATCCACGATGACTGCGGGATAGGGAGCTTAGGCTCTACCACCGCCGTTGCAAGAACGGTCCACAGGCTGACGGCGGGAGCTGTGAAAGGACATGTAGCCGCCTGACTGGGATCCAACACGCATTCATAAGCCTTGGAAACAAGGATGAAGAGGCCTGGTGAGAGAAAAATAGCTGGGAGGCACCCGAGAATCTGGGCGTACCATTGAAGGCGTGGTGGCGTTCCAAGAAAGAAACCGATCTTGAGGTCCGTGACCATTTCCGCGACCTGCTGCGAACCCGCAGCCGTGAGAGTACCGGCAGCGAGGTTTGAGAGCATAATATCTGGCACTGACATTCCGTTGCTGCGATTGATACCACCGACGGTAATCTGGACTGTGCTTGAGATGACTGTGGCGGGACTGGTTCCTGCTTGGCCAGTGCAGATATTAATACCTTTAGGTTTAAGCTACCTCGAGCTTCTTCCCTTAGTTTTTATTAGCTAGGCGGGGTTTAAACTTAGAACCTCGGTCTACCTCTTAGTTAACCCCTACGACTCTTAGTTATTAAACCGACTATAGGGCCAAAAATATAGGCGCGCCACTAATTAGTAACTCTCTAGGTATTTCGGTCTATATGTACGGTTTAACAGGGACTAATGCCCTGAACTTCTATTCTAGATATTCTATAACCGCCCAACCTCAGATGATCCTTATAATATAAGCATTGACCTCTTCTATCTTCCTTGCACCTCAGTAAGTTCCATCAGCATCTTTTTTCCATCAACTATCTGTATATTCACCAGCACTAGCACTGATAAATAGGTAGCGACTCCAGTCTCCTTGTTAGTGAGCTGGAATTGAGAAAGCTGTGCGACACACCCTGCGCCAGAGCCGTCCGGCCTATCCCAGTGTTGGATGTCCCTGTTACTTTGCATGTTAATGATGCTCTGGAGGCGAGCTTGCCTGATAAGAGCAAAGAATTGGTCGCGCGAGAATCGGTCATGGTTGACCCTTAGTATGGCGGTTAGTTTCACTGTTAATCACCGAGACAGCACCCCTCAGCACCTAAACCTTGAGGGTGAAGAGGACTAACCTCGCAATAAAATCCGGCGCGACACTCTCATCATAGCTACCAGCCGAGATAGAATCGTCGGGCTGAAACCAGATGCGGTTGAAGAGGTCCTCGACCCATTGGCCAAGGGCGGAAGAGGCGGAAGTAGGCTCAGGGGCATTGGCCATGGTGTGAGACTGAGTGAGAGGACGGTTGAAAAGAAATACTGAGGAATGGTCGAGATGACTGAGGACAATCCAAAAGAATGCCACTTGGACATCTTCGCAGGCACTTTATATACCTGTCGCTGAAGTTGTCGGGGTTCAACATGGGCGTCCAATTTGGGAAGGGATCCGTAGACTGAGTAGTGTGTGGAACTCCGCATCCAAAGCCCCGCGATCGGCCGGGAGCTCCGGGGCGGTCATCAATATTGGCCGGCTTCCTCTCTCACAGCATATGTTGTGGATCTCTTCAGCTTGGCCTTCTTACGTTGGACGTAGACTGTTCATCTTGGGGCTAAACCGTCACGGTCTCGCGTCTCTATCTCACTCGGACATATGATATCGTCACGGAAAATATCCTGCTCGGCTTGCGCCCGGGGTAAAAGGCGGTGCGACCTTAGCTTCCCGGAATGCGGGCGTTGTATTGCGAGGCGAGTCACCTGCGTGTGTGCTTGGATCCTACCCGAAGAAGCCCAAGAGCTAGTTCAGAGTAGCAGAAACTTGGGTTCTTGGTCACCACAGGAGATTCGACACGGCAGTTCTCTCGACCAAAGCGGTCCAGCCGAGACACCTCAGCCGAACTCGAACCATGGCTGGCCCGAACCGGGAGAATCAGAAAGCCATGCCGATATTGCCATGGTTGGCTCGCTGTTGCCACTCTCAACGACTCCCCTCGCTCTGTCCCCGGCCTTGGTGGCCACCAATTATGATTGGGAGACGGGAGCTATTGAGCAGGGCAAGAACCGTTTTGCAGCACCTACCACCGCCTCCCAGTCGAGTATGGAGGAAAAGCGAAACGGAGATCGGCTGAGTAGACGACCGTCGTCCTAGCCTCTCTGTTTCTACGGATGTGCTCGCCCAAACTTCACTCTTTTGAACCCCTCTTGCGCCTGCATTGCTCCCTAAAGGCGGGGAATACTCGCCAGGCAAAGACATGACAAAGGGTTTGATGACAAGATGGCTCCTATTTGTGGCCGGGCTTGTGCTGTTCATAATCGCGGCACTTCGCTTTCGGGGTGGAGCCGGGTTCAGCAAGGTCCGGCCTCCTCGGAAGCGGGGCAGCCGAGCCGGTAGGAGAGAGTTATGAGACGTATTCGAACGGTTTTAGCTCTCCTTAAATCCGTCTCGGGTTCAAGGCAGCCTCCTTGAATCCGTCCCGGACTTAAGGCAGACTATCTGTCCCGAATGCCATGATCAAACGTGTATAACACGCCTTCATCGAGGCACTTCCGACACCGCCCTCACCGATACCTTCTCATCTTGACCCCAACATCTCATCAGGACCCAAACATCACGACCCCAGACACACAGGAAAGTCATCATGGCACTCGAAACCGAAGCTTCTGGAGGAACCGCGCCTTTAGATTTCACCACATTCTACAACGTGATCGACGGAGAGCTAGTCAGCACATCTGAAACTCGTCACAGCGTTGATCCCACAACCCTCCAGCCAAACCCGGAATCAGCTCTGAGCACGCCCGCAGATGTCGACAAAGCCATCGCGGCTGCTAAGAAAGCGCTTCAGTCATGGTCCAAAGTGCCTAGTGCTGAGCGACGAGGTGCAGTTCTTCGCTTCAGCAAGGCCATACAGGCACTAAAGGAGGACTTTGCTATCATGCTATCTAAGGAGGGGGGGAAACCGGTGAGTTTGAATTGGGACCACTTATTCCTCACTGCCATATACACATGGGACAAAGCTCATACCGTCGGCACAGCTCCGTTTCGCGCGTGAGGAGGTGGACATTGCCGCCGGCATGTTAGCCTCTCTTCAGTTCAATGAACTTCCTGATGTGGTCATTGAAGACTCGGAGACACGCCGCGTCGTGACCAAGTATACTCCGATCGGTGCGTCTATGGACAGCCAATCGACAAGAAAAAGGAGCAACTAACAGCGGTGCAGGCGTGACAGTCGGATTTGTGCCATGGAATAGTAAGCTACACTGAATCTTGCAATGCCGTAATCGGGCATAAGCTAACGCCCACAGGTCCGCTTACTTTGGGTCCATCATCTTAGGTCGAACTGGCTTTATCCTGTTGGCTAACATTTTGTTCATGAAGCCTGCCTGAAACTGGGCCCCCCCTTGGTCACCGGAAACACTGTGGTTCTTATGCCTTCGTAAGTCGCATCTGTCTCTTACCTGCTCTGCTCCCACTGACAGGCGTCCCAGGCCCTTCACTCCGTACTGTGGCATCAAGCTAGTCGAGCTCGCTCAGCGATTCTTCCCCCCCTGGCGTTGTTCAAGTATTGAGCGGTGATGACAATCTAGGTCTCTGGTTTACCAGCCACCCCGGGGTTGACGCAGTATCCTTCACTGGCTCCACAGCAACTGGCAAACGGGTCATGGAGAGCTGCAGCAAGACAATGGCGAGTGTGACTTTAGAGCTGTAAGAACTGACTTCCATGTACCCTATGCCCGTTTAGCTTTCGCTAATGTGAGCAGAGGCGGCAACGACCCAGCAATTATCTGCGCAGACGTAGATATCAAATCCGTGGTGCCTCAGGTATGGCCTACATATTCTGTTCCAACACGACGACACTATAACGAAGCTGACTTCTGCTCTGCAAGATCGTCCACCGCGCCTTTTTCCATTCTGGCCAGGTATTGCAGTCCTCCCTTAAGCTAATAATGGCCATGATCAGACTCGCTAATGAGAGCAATAATGAAGATATGCATGGCGATCAAGCGTCTTTATGTCCACGCGTCCATCTATGACGAATTCCTCACGGAGCTGGTTAAAGAGACGAGGGATGTAGCCATGTCAAACGGCGATCATCCATTAACATTTATCGGGCCCATCCAGAACTCATTGCAATTCGAACGCGTTAAGGATCTCCTGGCAGACATTGCCAAGAACGGGTATACAGTTGCCCTTGGAGACCCACAGACCGCCGCACAGAAAGGGAGCTACTACGTACGCCCAGTCATTGTAGACAATCCGCCCGAAAAATCTCGGATCGTTGCGGAGGAACAATTTGGTACGTTCCCAACCAGATTTTTGTAGGTAAGCTGTGACTAAACCTGCGCCTTGTAGGTCCAGTCTTCCCCGTTCTTAAATGGACGGACAAAGAGGACGTTCTACGCCGGGCGAATGATACTCGCCAGGCCCTCGGTGCTTCAGTATGGACCGAGGAGATGGACAGAGCTGAGAGGATGATGGGTAAGCTGGAGGCGGGCATGGTTTGGTCCAATGCCCACTTTGAGCTGCACCCATTTGCATCTCTTGGTGGGCACAAGGAAAGCGGTCTCGCAGTTGAAAATGGTATGGAGGGACTAAAGGCATGTTTACGGCCTAATATAGTTTATATCACGTGCTTAAAACTTTCCGGGTGTGCATATACTATTAAGCTTAAAACAGACCATATTGACGTACGACTTCTGTCCCATGTACAGTAACGGCCCCACAAGGTTAAATTAAACTACCGACGTTACATATGTATTTGAAACTTGTACTAAAGCCCTATTCGTGCCATGACCGAAAGCGTGACCGAGATATAGATCTGGCAATTAGGAAAGGATCTGCTACACCTTGGCTAGCGGCGCCTCATGACCTTCCGATCTCAGTCATTCCGCCGGTCAAACCCCATAGATAGCCTTGGACCGCGACGGGATCAGCCCCACAGGAACATGAAGTCAAATCGTAGGTTGGCATCCCTGGACCCGACAGAAAGCACCAATGATGTTTGTTAAGGAGCTAATGACTTGACAGAATCTTCCGTTGCACTTCGGCCGCCTGGAAAATTTGACCCCTCCCTATTTCGATCATCTTCCATCAGAAACACTGACCTGATTCCAGTACCAAACGAAGCAAACCCCGTTCTTGTTCGCAAAATGCTTTCTCTTCATTGCCATGTTGCTATTTGCAACTTTGCCTCTGCTGCACACCTTTTTGAGTCGAATCCTGACGACATCATCCGGCATGTAGGCGAGCCTGTCCGAAGCGAGCAGGTTCACGATGGAGGTGCATCTCGCAATAGTTTTGCCGAATCGTTGTAGAAGCTACTTTTTCAATCAGTCACCATGTACATTAGCCTGGCACCTTAGGCAAAGGACCCCGTCTTGTACTTGACAGACGCATTTGGACTTCCAAACTGGAGAATAAACTGTGAGTTCCAGGTGGAGAGATTCGACATGAGAGTTGAAACCTCAAGGCTAGCACAGCAAGCTACAAGAGAAGTAATCTGCTGCATAGTGGCTGAGTGAGGCGCGGTCGACTCTGAAGCAGTTAAGCCTGGAAGTGGCAATTCCGAAGATGTCTTGTTTATCCAGTAAGACCCAAGCTGTCGTTATAGCTCGACGCACTCTCGCTCCAAATGAATACCTATACCTCGCATTACGTGCCATTGAATGACTCCACACCCTAAGACTATCTCCTTCCTGACGGATATGCCCGCTAGTTCTCAACATCATCTGAGTTTGCCAAATGGTTATAGCACAAAAGGCAAGCAGGCAAATACTACCTTCCGACTTCACTAAAACTAGAAGCGTTCCAGGCAAGTGGAAGGCTCGCTTATAAGACCTTCTCCTTTGGGCTAGTGCCAGGGGCTTCCTTGAGCAAGGGAGTTAGATCGCGATCCCCTGTCGGCCCTCGCTCTCGCTCTCGCATCCGGGCATCCCCAAGGATGTCCGTGTGGCCAATTAGGGCTCCCCAATTACCTCGTTTCATGTCATGGCCTCGGAGTGAACAACCTCTCCGTGAATTGCCAGTACCCCGAGATCATGCCTTGTCGGAAGTTTTGAATGCTTTAATTGCAAATCAGACCACGCCACTTCCCTCGCAATGATAGAAGTACTTCTGTCAGTACTGCTCTCTGATCAGCGATCAATCTAATCCTTCGTTTCCTGTATCCCTGATTCCAGTTTCTCATTGGTGTCTTCAACCGCATAGTTATGCCCAAAATGGTGCGCAGCGGCTTTCTCTCAGCGCTCACCCTCGGCCTCGGCCTCGTTGGCAGCGCTGTTGCTCAACAGTCTGCAGCTTTCACCGACCCGGAAACGGGCATCACCTATCAGCAAATCACTTACGAGGCGTTCTCTTTCGGTATCGCCCTTCCTGAGAACCCAACCACGGACTTCATTGGTCGAATCAGCGCCAGTGGCACCCAAGGATGGGCCGGAGTATCGCTCGCTGGCAGGATGAGCAACAGCCTTATGGTGGTCGCATGGCCTCATGAAAGCCAGGTTGTCGCTTCGTTGCGCCAGTCCACGGGCTATTCCAGCCCAGGCGCATATTCAGGGCCCGCTTCGCTGAAAGTCATTCCGACTGGCACGTCGTTTGACGGCACGACATTTACCTACACGTTCCTTTGCGAGGGCTGTATCAAGACCGATGGCACCACCTTTACTACTGATGCCAGTCCCGCCACTCTTGGTTATGGTCGTGCCACGGGGGCTGTCAGTTCCCCTTCAAACCCCTCCTCTCCTCTGACTTTCCATGCCGCCGGCTACGGCCTGTTCGAGATTGATCTTGCTGCTGCGCAATCAACTGATTACGCCAGATGGGCTGCCCTGGCTGATAACACCGGTGGCTCGCCCGGCGATGGTGGCGGTACCCCGAACCCTGGCAATGGCACGGTTCCCGTCTCCAACTCGACTTACGACTACATCGTTGTCGGCGGTGGACCCGCCGGTCTTGTCACGTCCCAACGCCTGACTGAAACCGGCCGCTCCGTTCTTCTCATCGAGCGTGGCATGGCCTCCACTGCATCCACGGGCGGAACCAGACTTGTTCCCTGGAACCAGAGCTTGACGTACTATGATGTTCCTGGCCTCTTCAGCTCTCTACCTTCCGCCACCGACGGCGAAGGATACTGCACGGACACCGCCGCCGTCGCCGGGTGCGTGCTTGGTGGAGGCGGATCCGTCAATGGAATGGCATTCATCCACCCCCCTACCTGGGATTTCGATGACGAGTGGCCAGAGGGATGGAAATGGTCGGATGTCGCGCCCGCCGCCTCACGACTGTATGCGAGAAACTCCGGTACCACTACACCTTCCGGTGATGGCAAATGGTACGACGCCGAAGCTTCTGACGTCTTGAAGGGATGGCTGGAGGACAACGGCTGGACATTTGCCGATGGAATCGAAAGCCCAGATGACAAGATCCGGACTTTTGGCCCTCCTTCGCTTAACGTAAGTCGTTACACAATCATCAAAAGCCTGGACATTGTGCATACGAAATCACCAGGAATAACTGACAACCGTTTAGATCGCTAACGGTCTTCGATCTGGCCCCATTCATACCTATCTACCCTTGGCTCAGTCGACATCCCGGTTCAAGCTCCAACTCAACACCAAAGTAATCCGGGTCCTCCGTGATGGGCCAACCATGACTGGTGTCGAAGTTGAGAATGCCCAAGGCCGTCAAATCATCAACTTGAAGGAAGGAGGCAGCGTCCTTCTCGCCGCGGGCGTCATGTCCACTCCTCGCGTCCTTTTCAACTCGGGTATCGGACCCTCCGAGTCGATCAACATTGTCAAGTCGGGCACCGCCGGTGTGACACTCCCGCCCGAGAGCGACTGGATCGATCTTCCCGTTGGCCAGGACGTCAAGGATCATTCCCGCTACGGGATCAGCTTCAATGTTCCCGGTGGCCTTACCACGTACAGCACTGAGCAGCTGGCCAGCCCGACAGAAGCGGACAAGGAGCTCTTCAACGCCGGATCTGGTGTGCTGACCCAGTCGTTCCAGCGCCTGGATACCTTTCGGCGAATCACCACCTCTGATGGCCACAACATCATGTTCCAGTCCCATTGCAGCTCGAACCAGAACGATACGGTTCAAATGATGCTTCTCATGAGCCACGGACTGACTTCCAGGGGGATCATGTCTATCAGTCCGGAGGGCAACACGATATTCACAAAGACTCCTTGGCTGAACACGGATACCGACCGGGAAGCCTGGACACTTGCCATCAATGAGCTCCTTGGTATGGCTCGTAAGCCTGCCAGCCCCCTTGTCTTTTCTGGCGGCATCAATGCAACTGCTGAGACAGTTCTTGCCGGACCTGTGCAACCTGGTATTCACATGGTAGGCAGTGCCAAGATGGGCACTGATGATGGTCGCGATGGTGGCTCTGCGGTTGTCGACCTGGACACCAAGGTTTACGGTACTAACAATCTGTTCGTCGTTGACGCCTCTTTTCACCCCGATCTTCCGACCGGAAACACGCAGGCTATTGTCATGATTGCTGCGGAGCACGCTGTTAAGAAGATCATTTCTTTGCGTGTAGATGGCTCGACCAACCGCAGAAGGCGGTCTTCCTTGGCGTAGAGTCGAGGCAGGTTCACGTTGGCCGCTGCTAGCTTGGAATGGGAGATGATGATGTTATTTTCTTAGAAAGTGAGTATGCCAGGATTTAAAGCTGGAAACGCGATATTGCTGGGTCTTTAGAGCCTGTAATGACATCTCAAAGTCCCGCCCTCTTCCTGGATAATGCCTTTCTTTTTGCAGTAATTACTATAATAAACTTATAACTCAGATCGAACTCATAACTCCTAAGGGTAATCTGGGCAACCCATTGACACGTCCACTCAGGCGTGACAGTGCCTCGTGCTAAACCCAGCGCTCGCCGCTGGTAAGAGACTATATGGCCAGCACGCACTATAACTGAATCCTTATCATAAGCCTTTAATTATTATCCCTGGCAATATAATTTTCTTGCCCTACTTTCTAAGCATGCTCTTAGCACTATGGGCTACTTATATTTAAAAGTCTAGTTGCGCTAAAAATTATATTATATATTACTTTTTCTTCTCTTTATACTTCTTTAATTATTTACTTTTATTAGGCTTAGCCTAGCTAAAGCTTTATTATAATATAATTAGCTTTTAGGTATCTTATATATAAGGTATTATTTAATATATTTTTTAAATATATTAAAAGGCTTATCTAGGCTATAATTATAGTAGCTTTTAATATAGATAATAAGATTATAATTATAGTTGCACACCCCTTTTCTACAGTCCGAGGGGTAAATTGTATTTTTGTCCTTCGGTGGGCACATTTAAGAGGTTAGAATATATTTAGAACTCATTGCATAAGCAGGAATATATAAGAAGATGTGCGATGCTCAAGCCCTTAATGCATCAATATAGAGAGAAGCCTACTTGAGAATAATTAGCATGGAAACGGGCCATATTTCCCCTACGATGGGAGAATAACGGGACTCGATCCTCACCTACAACTGGTACCGTCTGGTCGCTCGCATCTCACGTTGACTTCATCTATCTTGAGGACGTGAGAGAGCCCTGATTGAAAAAGAGAAGGCGTTTCTCGCGATTTCAATGACTTTTGAAGATATTGATGTTATTGTAATGAATAGTTCTGTTTCAATTCGAGGGTGCCTTTATCGTAATGGTGAAGATCACGGAGAGTCGTCCAAAGAAGCGGGGTTAAGAATACTTCATAATCGAAAGGCCATCCTGGGCAGCTATTCCACGGGATGCAGGTTATCACTTCCTTTCCTAAAAGTATTATCAAGAATGTACGCCACAAGCTTGCAGCCGAAAGCAAAAGGTAGTCGTCATCTAGTACACGAAGAAGTTCTGGGTCTCAGGATTATCCTCCCTCATCCTTCGGTTCACCTTCTTCAGCCACCATTTCATACCCATGGCGCAAATAATGACTCCAACCGAGAACATGATGCTCGCAACCATCGCCTTGAGAAATCGAGGGGCGTCACTATCCGGCCACAGGTACGGCGTATAAACTGAGGCTAGGTTGCCAAACGTATTGGCCATCGCGATGGCCACTGCCCGCTTTTCGTTCGTCTCTCCGAGAACACTGGATGCCCATCCGAGGATCAGGTTATTGACACCGTACGTGGCTCCCACAAAGATCATGATGCCAACGTAGCGGGCGGGAATATTAAGTGTGGAGACGCTGAGTGTAAATCCTGCGATAGCCGCGATTTTGGATGCTGTGATGTGCCAAGTTCGCTCGTTATACCGTCCAGAGCTCCAAGAAACGAGGACAGTTACGATTCCGGAGAGTATATAAGGTGGGCAGGTCAGTGCGAGAGTTGTGGTGGTGTTGAAGCCGAATGTGTTGACCACAGTGGGCAGGAAGTTCTTGAAGCCGTTTGTTGACAAGTGGAGGTTGGCCATGAGGCAGAATGCCCAAGTGCGCCAATCACTAGCAGCCTGGCGAAGTCCAGCCCAAGCTGAAGTGGTTTCCTCTCTGCGGTTGGTAGTATCGATCAAGATGCGATTGTGTGCAAGCTCACGCTGTTCTTGCGTAAGCCACCGAGTCTGAAGGGGACTATCGGGTAGTAAGTAGAACGCTGGAAAGGCTACAGCGAGAGAAAGGGCGCCCTGAATAATGAAAAGCCTAGCTCTCAGTGGTCAGTTGTCGTCTCTGGTCTACAAATGTTGCGGAGATATTCCTACCATCGCCAGCCAGCAAGACCGTTAACGCCGTCCAGGCCTGAAAACACGCCCGCAGCGATAAGTCCAGAGAATGCACTGGCAAGCATGTTTCCAGTGTAAAAGATGGACATTCGTGAAGCAATCTCTTTGCGAGTGTAGAGCATGCTCATAACATAGATGGCGCCGGGATAGAACTACATGCCAATACGTATCAGTTTCATCCGCAACCTGAACCATGAGGGCCGAGCAACGTACAGGAGCCTCCGTAATGCCCAGGAAGAAACGACAGACGAGCATTGTCTCAAAGGTAGTCACCTTGTACGTTAGAAGCGTAATGATGCTCCACGCAACCATGAAGCCTGGATGATGATATCAGCTGCATAGCTCAGTTAACGCTCGACAAGTGGCATACCGGACATGTAGAGAGACGGCCGAACTTTGCTCAAAATCATGTTGGAAGGAACTTGGCCGCAGAGATAACCGACGAACAGGATGGAGACGCAGGTGTTAAATTCTGTTCCCTTCAGATCCAAGTCCTTCGCCAAGCCGTTGAGCTTCCCGTTCGCGATAGCGTTGCGGTCGAGGAAGTTGAAAAAGTACATCAACCAGAGGATGGGCTGCGACAGTTAACACAATTCATTGCTTACGGCGGGTTAAACATACCAAGCAAAATATGTCAATTTTGCGGACAAGTGCAATCTCCTTTGGGTCGGTCTTTTTGTGGGCACCAAACTCGTCCACCTTGTCATATGTCGGCTTCACAATATCGCCATCGCTTTCGGCCGTATTAATCCGGTCAAGCTGCTCAATCTCAGCGCTGCACTTGCCGGTGGGATTGGGCTGCTGCCCGGATGGAGCTTGAACAGTCCCCATGTCAGGTAGGGTCGCGAAAGATGCTCGAATATGTCGATAAAGAATTCTGAGGTTGTGTTGTTGACTTCTGTCGAACGATCAGGGACTGTTGATATATCTATCCCACCTCTATTGCCTCGCAAGGTTCATGCGCTCTCCACATAGTCACATCCAACCCCATGGGGAATTGAGGGGGTGGGAAGGTCTTTCACGCTACGCAGAGAAGTCCGGTCTTGGCAGTTCGAGCCATCTGCGCATGACTCGTCCGAAGCGGGGAGCAGGCTAGAGGAAAGATGGGGCCTCTTCCCACAACTCGTGATCTCCTACCCATCTCGAGACGCAAACCGGCGAGAGGGGAGGAGGGCGATGTTAGTAAAGGCCGCTACGGTCAATCGTCGCCTTGGGTTATGTCGGCTGATGGAACCTCGGTGAGTCGGAAATGAGGTAAACTATGATGACTAATGTTGGGGATGCTCCATGAGGCCGGCACATGGGGCAGGACTATCCCACGAGTACCCACAAGGCTGCAATTAGGTCACAAAGGGGGGTTGGGTTCAACCAGAACTCTCAGTAGCAGCGATACTTCATCCCTCTCTATCATCCACTTAAGAACGAAGTATCGCGATATTAAGGCCTTAGCGGCTATGTGACCAGGAGAAGTAGCTAATAGCTAATGACATAACATTGGGGCAAGATACGGCTTGCAGTCTTGTGGGCACTGATGGGATGTGAGTCTAGGCTCTAGACGCATCAGCAAGGTTGAGTGGCAAACAGAACGAGCTGCTTGAACGAAGCAGATTGTCCTTGAACTGGGTCGAATTTCACAAGCGACAAAATTGAAACGGGAGAGACGAGGAGTTATCTGTTGAGATGAAGTACCAACAATTGCAGTTGGTTCTCCAGTATCAGGGCCTGTCACTGAACAATGCCTTCCCGACCCTCCATGCTCTTCTCAATCTGCTCCAACGCCCCAAGCATTTCCAGGGCACCCTTCTTCGCTGCCTCACTCAGGGGCAAGTATGGCTTCCGCATCATAAACATGTTCTCGTCCTCCAAACCAAGATGCTGCCCGATGTAGTACCATGCCCCGTACTTGGTATTATTCAGGGATTTCTTGCACGCCCACTCCGCCGCTGCAATTTTCTCTTGCAGTGCCGTTGCTTCTTCAATACGGCCGGCTTTCCAGTAGTCGTAGAGTCGAGAAACTGTCTTGGGAAACACGTTGCCCATTCCGACGACGCAGCCACTGGCACCGCCAACGAGGGACGGCACTAGGTAGTCAACGCTACCTGCGTAGACGGCCATATGCTTGGGTCCGTACCGCGATGTGACTCGAATTGCTTTTCCAACTTGCCCACAGGTGAGTTTTGCGGCAACAATGTTAGGATGTGAAGCCAAGGCGCATATCTGGTCAGAGTCCACGTCAACTCCAGAAACAACACCAGGATACTGTTTTGAGATTCCTTAGCGACTGATGCAACCGGAGATGAAACTTTCAGGGGATCATACGTTGTAAATAACAATTGGAATAGGGCTCTGATCGGCAACGTCTCGATAGAAGCCTAGAAGGACATCCGAAGAGATCGCCTTTGTCCAGTAGCTGGGCGGGAGTAAAAGACCCCAACCAGCTCCCGCTTCTGCGGCTTCTTTGGCATACTGGACCGTCTCAGCGACACTCTGGGCTGATATCCCAGCTACAATGGGGTAGTCCGGTATTCCCAAGTCTGTGACCGCCCGACGGGCCATCTGCACAATATCGATGCGCTCCTGGTGATTGAGCATAGCCATTTCGCCGTTTGTGCCAAGATACACCAAGCCGTGGCAACCAGCACGAACAAGGTGTTGGCAGTGTTTGTACATGGCATCGAGGTCAACGGCCTGCGATGGCGAACCATCGTAGATGGTGATGACGGGAGTGTAAACTCCAGGAGGCAGAGGCTTTGCCTTGGGTGTGTCAACCTTGAGAGTTCCCATAGCAGTTTGTGATGGAATTGATGTGTATTGATCAGGAGGCAGGTTCGGGAGGCCAGAGCATAGATTGCCTTAAGTAGACGATTGGCCAAGAAAGAAGTTTTAGCATCACCAAGATTTAGAGCCCCCTGGGCTAACCCTGGTTGAAAGGAGGATTCGACCCCTCCCGCCACCGGCGTTTCCTCCGATAGCCCCGCCTCTACCAATTTGTGTTTTATGCCTATCAGGTTTTTTACGAATAACCCCTCAGAGCTCGCGCTGTTGTTTTGCTTGGCAATTTTTCTTACGGCCATTGACCAAGATTTCGGGGCCGGGGTGGAGACCGGGTTTCACTGGTGAAGGAGGCATTTCCGAGGGTACAATCCTGGCACCAAGACTCGTACGACCCGGTTGTTACTCGGCAATAATGGATTAAGAGGCAATAAACTGGACGACACTTGGCGGGGTATCTTGATCCCTACGGTTGTTGACGAAGCGGTGGGATCCTGCTGTACGTAGTGTTGAGCAATTTGAGGTTCAACTGGGGACATAGTAGCTCCCAATCTAGACATAATGGATACCCTAGGCTGTCTTTTCTCCATTATATACAGAATAGATGTTGACTTGTCCAAGATTATCTTGTACGAATCTCACTGGTTTGACTAGATTGCGCATCATGTGTTGCTGACGAACGTTGGACAACGAAAAATGATCATGTTTGCTTGATAAAGAGCATCTAAAGCGCGACTCTCAACCTTGCTACACTCCCCAATCCTCGACAAGCTCTAAGAGCGTATTCTCACCGCCAACATTTCCCGGAAACGACATAGGGCAGTCCAGGCCAATTGCACGACTCTTCATCGCATCTCCACAGAGGAACACCCACCGCCGCTTGTCCTACCACAAGCGCCCGTTTCATTCGAAGCCCCCTTGTGGCCATATCTGAGGAGGTGATTCCGCCTTTGGCAATGACGTATCGCGGTCGGGTCTTTAGCTGGACCAGAAATTGAACGAGAGCTGCGGCCACGGCTGACCCGATCGCCAGGCTCGACTGTTCATCAGAACCTGTGATCAACTTGCGACTAGTCATGACCAGAATATCGCAGCCCCGTGTGACTTCTCGCTCAGCATTTTTAACCGCGGATAGAATAGCTCCAGCCGCAGCACTGGGAGAGTCTAGCAAGTCCTGGACCTGTAGTTCCACAACAGCCAACTTTTCGCCTCTCGATTTGATCAGCGCCTGTAGCTGAGCCGTTGTTTTTGGAACATAGGAACCGGCAATGATGAGTCCACCTGGCCGAGTAGGCAGTTGCAGCTGGGTGGCAGAGATGGGCGGAATCTGGCCGATTCCTAGCCTTGAGGACACGAATGCTGCCCCAGTTCGGTCGACAAATTTCTTTCCCTTTTTGACTGCCTGGAGAGTTGCCAGTACAATTGTGTGGATATCGTTATCGTTAGCTGCATTTGCAACGACGACAGCGCCTTTGGGTAATTCGAGAATCTGCCGAAGGACTGCATCTGACCCTCCGTTCCGGATAGTATCGAGGCTGAATGAAGCCACGTCCTTGGCTGAGATGCGACCTAGAGTCTTCTCCTCCACGTACTCACGGAGGTTAGAACTGCGATATCCAAAGGTTGCATCTTGGGCAAACGGTGTTTCCGCGACAGGAATCAATTCATTTCCTTCGACCACATAATGCACGTCGTCAATGGTGTATCGTCCTCCTTGGTAAAAGAAGGGACACAAGAAGCAGGCATCAAAAGGTCCGAGCAGACGTTCCGCCACGTCCACTTCAAGAGGGAAGTGCCCCCGAAGAGTCGAGTCGCTCCGTAGCACAATCTCAATTGGGATTCCGGTGGTGGCCGAGGCTTCCTTCAAATTCGTCAGGATCTCGATGATCAACGATTCTGCTGGCTCTCGGCTTAGGGCTCTTGAGTTTGTAAGGATAAAGAAGCCGTGGCCCGGCGACGTTCGCTAAGCTCGTTTGCCAATGTCGTCGTGTCCCAGAGCATCAGAACTGGAACGTTGTTGCAAGTCTGGGTTCCAGTTGGGTCATCATCGAGAATGACGAGGGCCGGCACCGGTGAATGAGGGTCCTTGAGGATTGATTGTACTTGAGATAGTGCGTTATCCCTGGGGATGGGAGGGAGACTGAGAAGTTTCGTTGCAACATTGAGAGGCATGGTTGTTTCCGCGTTTACAGTGAGCCGTGTGGTGCCAAAAGGATGCCACTACAATCAGTGGATAATACCTAACCACCATCGGGTTTCTTCCCATCAAAGTTTGATTACCCTAAATGGCAGGGTAGATGTGGTGCGTCGACAGTGAGACCGACTCGTCCCGTAACGCAATGGGTCTGAGGCCGCAGGGATGTGGGCTCGCTTCCCCTCACTTCAAGCGCCCCCTGCGCACCTCCGCAGTGGCCACGGCTGGGTAGAACAAGGATCTTGGACGATCCCTACTCTTCAGTGCCCCACCGCAATCGGAATGAGGCCGGAGATGGTGGACCTCTCTCTCCTGGCTGTTGTCCAACCCCGTTGCGCTCTTCACTCCGACACACTTCCTGTAGGGTCACCTACTCTGCCAGAGTCGCATTGCCCCTTGAAGATTCAATGGCCAAACGCTCACGGACAGAGGCCAACCTCGGCGGAGGCAGCCCTCTGGCGCCATCGTCGCCTCCAGCTCTCTCGCAGGCGGCGGTCCTCTCTGCGCCACACCAGCATCCCGGCCACGGCCTGGCCTTGGATGATGGCTCAATCACTGTGGCCACAGGACATGTGAAAGGGAGCGATCTGACCTCAACGCAAAATGTCCCCATGATATCCCGAAAGGTGAAGGCGTGCGTAGCCTGTAGGAAGCAAAAGGTATGCCACTCTACAGCCCTGTTCTTACGGCGAGCGTCTCTGACACATTCCAGGTCCGTTGCTGCATGGACGAAAATGGGCCACCTTGTCAGCGGTGTGCGGAAAAGGATCTGTCGTGCGTGTTGAACAAGAGCCTGCAGACGTTGATCAACGAGAGACTGCCGTGAGTCGAAGGCGATAGCCTCTAAATGCGACTACTCAAACTAATAAACCTCAGAGAGACCTATGCCCTGGTCCAGGACCTGGAAATGGTTTGCAACAGCGTGCAGCACATCCTAAAGACACTCAATCTGCCAGATCTAGGCCCTTTACAAAGTCTCAGATACATTGCACACACACCCGTCTCCGCTGAGGATGCTGGCCCTTCATGCGATGACTCCCCTAAACTCTGGCCCGAGGATGATCGAGACCTCCCTCGGGTTCCCATCCAGTCGATATATCACCTCACCAAGCTGAGCGCCCTGCGGTCTCCAGAGAACTGCGATGAGCTTCGAGTTGATCAACCATCAACAAATGCTCCCCCCGCCGATTTCATCTCTCAGGGACAACTGTCTCTAGAGGATGGGGAACGACTGTTTCACTTATACACGCTACGCCTAGACAACTACATGTATGGTGTCGGCGCTCGTTATAAATCTCTCACAATCCTCCGTCAGAAAAGCTCCATCTTGACGGCTGCTGTTCTCACCGTTGCTGCCATGCATGATCCTCAAAGCGATCTTATCTATCGGTTATCCCGACTTTAATTATAATAAAAAATATATTTTTAATATATTATAATATTATATCTTAAT